>BEXV01000044.1:426638-480499 GCA_003118195.1 Hemicentrotus pulcherrimus | reverse complement strand
ATGCAATAGTAAAATGCAAATAAAAAGCTATAGCGGTCCTACTCATGTCTGCATTGCTGCCCTTTCCTTGTCATTTTCCTTTCGTAATTTACTTTTCCTTTGAGCCAGGGCTAAATGCTGTTGGGAAATAGATTATGTAGCCACTGTTTTTAATTTTCCTCAACAAAATAATAGGGTTTCACCGAAAAATAATCAGAAGTTTATCAGAAGGGAAAACGGCATTTATTAGAGGTGAAAAGTGTCAGTTATCAGAGGTAAAATGTGCAATTATCAGGGGTGGTAAGGGGCACTTATAATAATGTGGAACGGGCATCTATTCAAAAGTCAAAGGAAATTCATCTGAAGTAAAAAGGGGCACTTTTAGGATACTTCAAAGCCCATCTACTTCCCTCTCGGTGCGTCAAATAATGTCAGGATGGCGACATAATCATGATGTAGTTTGTTATTCTATTATTCGTCAATCAGAAAAATATCAGATCGCGATGTCTTCTAAAGAATAAAAACTTTTTGTTTTCCTTCTTCTTATCAGTCAGGCCTCGGCAATAAAAACTTTATCAACCACTATTTTGAATTTTTCTCCTACAAAAAAAGATGAGGTCCCACCGGGATTTGAACTCGGATCGCGAGATTCAGAGTCTCGAGTGCTAACCATTACACCATGGGACCGTCTTAATGTACATTATGGTATTTGAAGTTTGAATGAGGGCATTGTATTAAAGGTGGCACTGCGAAAATTATGTCTGGTAAGAAGGAAAAAAAGTCCTGATATGGTTTTAAGCGCAATCTCATCATGAAAGACTGAAAAGACTTGCAACAATTAACATAATCATATCAAATATGAATATGAGGGAGCATAGCGAGCGAGCTTTGGGGGAGATTAAATGAAAAGTTGCTCTTAGTCCCTTTGAATTAGGGGCACATCTTATGGAGAACGAAATGTGAGGGTGGCGGCATATGATGTAGTTTATTTTTTAATTACTCATCATTCAGTGATGAATTATCTGAAAAATGTGAAATCGCGATGCCTTCAAAGGAATAAAACAGTTGCCTTTTTTCTAATCACTCGGGCCTTGGCATTAACAAATCTATCAACCCATATTTTGATTTTTTTTCCCTCTACAAAAAGGACAAGGTCCCACCGGGATTTGAACTCGGATCGCGATATTCAGAGTCTCAAGTGCTAACCATTGCACCATGGGACCTTCTTGACGTTTGGGGGTATTTGAGGCCTGAGTTTACAATTTGAAAATTATCAAAATGTTGTATTGTTTGAAGGAATAAAAAAACGTTTTATATAATATGTTTGGGTCTTTTTATTTTCTACATCTAAAATACCAATTCTTATACCGTTACCAATGCCTTTATATCAACTAAAAATCTATCAACGCCAATTTTGATTTTGAATTTCTCCTCTACAAAAAGGACAAGGTCCCACCGGGATTTGAACTCGGATCGCGAGATTCAGAGTCTCGAGTGCTAACCATTACACCATGGGACCGTCTTCATGTACCGGGGGATATTTGAGGATTGGCTTAGCAAATTGCCTCTTCCAAAGTTGTGGGGGAGGGAGGGCATCCACAAAGAAGCACTTTCTCGAGAGAAAAAGGGGCACCTAGAACGGGAAGGTTCAAAGCGAAAAATACAATTTTAGACATTGGTATATACTGTACTAAATGATTTGCGGTTAGATTATCAGATTTCTATATTTGTTTTTCTCTTTAAACGGTCCAAGATACTGCTAAAGCATCATAATTTGCAGTCGGGTATGATGGTATGAATACTCATTAGCAAGCGAGTGACCATCATTTTTTATATTATTATTATCATTGAAATGTTAAACATTTCTGAGGTGGCATTGCTAAAATTACATCTTATAAAGAGGAAAACCAGAGATTAAAAAAGGCACACGTGAAGTTAGCAAAGGAAATTTATTTTTTGAAGGAAAAGCGATTTCATTGTCGAATCAAAAATGGACAGGGCTCTCATCAAAAGAAAACGTATCGAATCGCGATGCCTTTTTCTAATCACTCAGGCCTTGTCAATAAAAACGCTATCAATGCCTATTTAGAATTTTTCCTCTTAAAAAAGTACGAGGTCCCGCCGGGATTTGAACTCGGATCGCGAGATTCAGAGTCTCGAGTGCTAACCATTACACCATGGGACGGAATTGATGTACTCTAAGGTATTTGATTTGATTTGATTTGATTATTGATTTATGTATCATATTTTAAACATACATAATGTCCATCAGTGTGATATAGTTTACGTTTAAAGGTACAATACATGATACTCATACTGTATAGAACATAAGCAATGCATTGGAGAACATTCCTCATTTTTACAATTAACATGATATAGAGGTTTAAACAGGGGCATTGTATTAAAGGTAGCACTGGGAAGAAGAGAAATTATAACGAGGAAAAACAATCATGATAGAAAGACTGATAAGAATTCTATTAATTTACATAATCATATCAAACATGAATGTGAAGGAGCATAGCGAACGAGCCTTGAGGGAGAGTTAATAACAAGTTGCTTTTAGTCCCTAAAGTAGGGGCGCATGTAATGGAGAACGAAAAGGAGGCACTAATCAGGAGGGAAAAGGACATTTATTAGAAAAGAAAAGACGTATCCATGTTTTTTTCTTTAATCAATTATTACAGGTTCAAAAGGGACACTTGTGAGAATGAAAAGGGGTATTAATTTTATAGGAAGAAGTTCATTTTTCAAACCAAAGGGGAGAGGGCTCTTATTAGAAGGAAAGGGGCACTTATTAGAGGTAAAAAGTGGCACTCATCAGAGATGAAAAGGAGCACTTATCAAAAGGGTGAAAGGGAGTGTCTTACGAAAGAAAAGAGGCACCTGTTAAATTTGAATAGGGACAATTATCAGAGGTTAAATGGGCACTTATCAGGGTGGTAAGGGGCACATATTCGAAAGAAAAAGTGGAACTTACCTGCAGTTTTGGGGTACTTTTTTTCTTATGTTAAAGGGGGGCACATATGGGGTACTCGAAGAACTCCCTGAGCGCGCCGCATAATGTGAGGATGGCGGCATAATTATGATGTAGTTTTCTTTTTTATTCATCATTCAGAGATTAATCATCTGAAAAAATATATAAAGAATAAAAACAGTAGACCTTACTTTCTAATCACATGCCTATTTTGAATATTTCCTCTACAAAAGGACGAGGTCCCACCGGGATTTGAACTCGGATCGCTAGATTCAGAGTCTCGAGTGCTAACCATTACACCATGGGACCGTCTTGATGTACTTTAAGGTATTTGACGTTTGAATAGGGGCATTGTATTGAAGGTGGTACAGCGAAAATATTTCTTATAAAGAGGAAACAATCCTGGTAGGGGTTTAAGCACAGTTCTTCATGAAAGACTGAATTGACCTATCATATCAAACATGAATGTGAGGGAGCAAAGCGAACGAGCTTGGGGGGGGGGGGTAAATGAAATGTTGCTCTTAGTCCCTTTAAATTAGGGGCACATGTTATGGAGAACGAAATGTGAGGATAGAGGGATATGATGTAGTTTTTTGTATTATTCATCATTCAGAGATTAATCATCTGAAAAACATCAAATCGCGATGCGCTAAGGAATAAAAACAGTTGACTCTTTTCTAATCACTCAGGACTTGCCATCAAGAACTCTATCAACTTCTATTTTGAATTTTTCCTCTACAAAAAAAGACAAGGTCCCACCGGGATTTGAACTCGGATCGCGAGATTCAGAGTCTCGAGTGCTAACCATTACACCATGGGACCGAATTGATGTTATGGGGCGGAGTCTGCTTCCGTTTCATCTAGGCCAGGGGTTCTCGAACTTTTTCCTTGACGGTCCAGATGTGATTTCTATAAAAGGTCTGAAACAGAGCAAATTTAGTTACTTGATCAATTATTTCCATGCATATTAATTTGTTGTATACTACATAATGTGTCTTTACAAGTGCCTTAATTTTAAGCGTTAAGACAATCAAAAGTGATATGCATGTAACTTATATCAGTGGGGAAAATGCCACTGTTTTCCGGCAGAAAGTCGCTTAATCCAAACAGAGTGATTGCATACAATGGCACTGAATCAAATGTTCAGACAATCTACTCCTAAAATGTATAGTACTTGTAATTGTATACTGAAGAAAATGAGCCTTGTTTTACATTTTAGGTATAATGATCTAAGGAGTTTTGTTGCAATTTAACCCTAAAAAGAGGGGGGTGCACCCTCGCAATCTCGGCCTTGGAACAACGAAAAATTCCCAACCTAAAACTATAACTGAAAGAATAAGACCATGAAATTTCATATCCATTTCTTAAATGGTTTTTGACGGATTACTGGTTAACTATTCACACATCCTGATCCCGATTACAAAACATAATTCAAAGGAAAATGTGTTTATTCTGGCCGCGATTTTTGACGCTACGCAGTACCCATGGTACCCTTTGGTCGACATTATATACATTCCATATCAAAGAGAGGGGACCAGTGAGGATATGCCGCGGCCCTTTTAAGATTAAAAACAAAAACAGAGTGAAATATTCACTCCTGTTCTCTCTGGCTAGAGACACTACCCCATCTACGACGGTTTAACCGAGACTGTTCATTGCCAGCTGGTATGCCGTACAGATGCTCCACTTTATATATTTTCAACAATCTTTTTCTCGAATGATTACATTTTTCATTGAGAAGGTTTTGTTCATAAAATAATATCATCATAACCTCATAAACCCTCTCCTTACCCCCATCACTCCAAAAAAATACGAAGAAAAGAAAATTATTGATAATACTTAATAAATTAAAAAGATAAATTAATTGTTTTGTCCATTTAAAATCAAAGATCACAAGCACAAAAGTATTGATTTTAAATGATGAAATGTTTTTATTTGTATACAAACTAACAAAATGAAAATTCCATCCAACTATTTAGTTGAATATATCGGTCAATTGCCTTTTTTCCTCTTTCTTCTTTTTCTTCTTCTTCTTTTCTCCTCTGCTCCAAAAGGATGAGGTCCCACCCCTCAAATCTCCATTCCACCACAAAACGAAACAAGATTGGTGAGTGTCACGCATCAATGGCGTATCCATGACCCGTCTAACAAAGAGTTGATATCAATCGCAACTTATTCGCAAAATAGATCGATCGTTACATTGCTGTAGATAAGATAAACGAGACTGCACACTTGCGATTGATTGGAGGACTTGCGATTGATTTGGATCAATCACAACTCTTTGTAAGATGGGGCCCCGGATTATTATACGGATAAGGGGCAAAGATATCTGGTAAAAACATTTTTAAAAATAATAAAAAGGGGGTTCTCATATTATATCGGGGTGGGGTATACGCTCACACTGTACCCCAAATTCGCCTCTAAAAAATTAACTCCTCTGTTCCTGTTGCATCCGGTTTGTCGGTTCCAGCCATGGTGATCGCTGCATAGCGCCATCTTTCGGTCACGCGCTGGTTGTGAGCAAAAAAGTTGATTATGGTTTTTCTTTTTTTTTTTTGTTTGGCCGCTTGTTACGATCGCATTATTCCATCTTGTATTCCTCTTTTTTAATCTGTCTTTATGTTTGTCTCCCTCCCCCACCCTTCCCCCACACACCCATATTTCGGTTGCATACATTTTATTCCTCGGCTTCATGATCATTATTTATCAATCTTTTTTTTAGAAAAGCTCTACATTATAGCTATAAGGATTAGGGAAATATATAAACAGAACATTTCCTGCATAATTTAGAAATCATTACCTCTTTTTTTCTTTCCCAGTTTTGTTTTCGTTTCTCATTTCGTTTTCATGCAGCTTTACACACACACACACTCCACTGTGATGAATACAAGACATAGTGTAATATGTCTTATCTTTCCTTTCTTCCTCGTCATTCCTTCTCTCTCTCTCTCTCTCTCCCTCTCTCTCTCTCACTCTCTCTCTCTCTCTCTTTCTCCATCCCCTCTCTCTCTCTCATTCTCTCTCTTTCACTCTCTCTCTCTCTGCCTGCCCCCCCCCTCTCTCTCTCTCTCTCTCTCTCTCTATTTCTGATAATTTATCTCTCACTCTTCCCCTCAACCATTCATGTCCTTCATCTCTGTTCTTCATAATATATCAAACACTGCATGCAACAGAATCATTTCCAGATTACGATCCATTGTTATTCTTATCTACCGTTTTCTCAAACCCATAACCAAGCCCTTAACCTGCAATCCAAGCTCACGGACTGAAGACAATGGGTCCTGACTGGAAAAAAAAGTACATTCACTCCTTGGTTGAGTTTCGTTCTACCACCAATGCAAGTGCAAGGTCTTCCGCTAAATACTTCGTCACGCAAAATCCAAAATAGACATTTTAGAATGTAGGAAACGGAACCTCAATCAGGGGGTTTAGGGCGCACGACATCGGCGACTTATTACAGAATTCTCATTTTGAGGACTTTTTGTGGTGAATTAAGAGGGTTGTATGGTTAATGATCGGGGAGGAGCTTGGTTGTTATTGAATGTATTACACGTCAGTCAGATCATGATCTTTATTAATGTTTGGTGTTAGAGAGAGAGAGACAGAGAGAGAGAGAGAGTGAGAGACAGAGAGAGACAGAGAGAGAGAGAGAGGGACAGAGACAGAGAGAAGGGGAAACGAAAGTACTATCCTCACGAAAGAACAGTTTTGTGACAAGTAGTTGACAAGATAAAGATATCTTGTGGGGGGGGGGGGTGCAATCGCTTTAAAAGATGATTAAACGCTCATCAGGAAATATTCTGAAATGGGAGGCGAGACTGCCTCCACCAACCCCCGATCTACGCCCCTGATAACACAGTTATAATATATTTGAGACAGTTTTGAGAATTGAAACTAAGATTGCGTAAACAAAAATAGCAATACAAAAAAGTCATGTACAACATTATCATTATGGTCTTAGCGTACACGATGACGGCAACACGGAAAGTATTCTTACCCTTCTTACAATACATAAGATACGGTATACAATTGTCTTCTGCATCCGTTACAAACAGTATAAGCTTACATGTAGATGATGTGCACGGGAAGGGATGATAAAATGTATGTATAACATGCAGTCATGACAGTAGACAAACACACGAGAACAGATGAAGGATGAGAAGGATGACAAGCAAGAGAGCGAGGCATTATCCCAATTATGGGGTGCCAAAAAGGGGGATGAGGGCGTCGGATAGGAGAAAAATTTCTACCATTTAGTTTAGAAATATAGGTCTTCCGGATGTCTAAATTATGTCAGATAATTCTTTTTGATCAGGAGAAATGAATTAATGAGAACCACATTTTTCTGATTTTCATAAGGCTTGGTGGTCCTCATTTGAATATTTTTGACTGAAAAAAAACATGCTTACAAGTCTAAAATGCACACTTTATCTGAAATATGGAAATCTGCCTTGGATCACCAAGTTTTGAAAATATGTCAAATAGGAATTGGTGTTTTGTTTTATTTTAAAATACATATTTTACCAATTCACATGATAGGTGAAAAGTACATATTGATGACCATATCTTATTCGACAAAATTAATAGGAAAAGAGGAAATAATCTTTTAGCATAATGGTTTCACAAGATTGGGGCAAAATTCAAACTGATGACAATACAACTTTACTTTTTCCTTACATGCATGAGGAAGGCAAACATTTATAATTCTCTTCACTCGGTGAAAGAATGTATCGATACATTAAATTATTTCATTCATGGTACAATATCAATGACATTTTAATGACAATTTATCACACATAGCATTGCCACTTCCTCTATCTCTATCTATATTATGCACAAGCAAAAAAGTAAGGAACAGACTTTGTATATATTATTATTCGCTTATAAATTTGATACATATCCTTTGAGAGAGTTTCTTTAGAGTATAAAGACGAACGAATGTGATTTCACATCTAGAGGAATGTTTAATGATATTTAGGCATTTTGATTGACATAGGTATTGCATTTCCTCTACCGGCCTTCTCATCACGATTGAGTAATAACATGAATAACCACATTTTGTTCAATTTCAAAATGATGGGCGATTTAGCAGAGTTGGGTGTCTTATGTTCCATGAGCCATTAGTCAGCATAAGTATATTGGAGGGTAATCCAACTCTTGTAATAAGTTAATTTTGTATAATACTTAAGAGCAAAGAAATTAAGATAAACAGAAATAATGAAAGTTTGAAATAAATCGGACTCATAAATTAATAAGGGGGTTATGAATAATTTAAATATGATGATTTCATTTGTGTTTTGCATTGCCTTCGTAAAGGAAGTACCGGGGTATAGAAAATGTCGTTGCATTGTATATAGAAAATAGAAAGAAATTAATGTTGATATAGATTATATCGAACACCATAAAGGCATTGTGCATTTGTTTTTATCATAAGCCAATATATATTATGTGCTCGTTGTATTACCTTCGTACAAGAAGTGTAGGAATAAGGCTGAATTTGTATTTGACTTTAAAGACGTGATGACAAGAGCAATGCGAAAGTCGGGATAGAGGAAAACGTGAGGATCACTTCATTATTTTCTCACCAAGGCCGTTATTTTCCAAAGGAGGTAGGTATTGGTGTTATGAGTACAAGGCCAATTACCTTAGCAGATAGAACTCCTTCAGTGATTAGAACGGTATAAATATTTGGGTATCCTTCTAAAATAAGGTGTTCAAAAATAAATTGTTTGATTTTGTTTTCTTCAACGGATATGTCTAAAGTTTCTGACTCATTCATGGCTTTTTCATGAAAAGGACTTGGAAAGCCTTGCAATGAATAGATGAATTACATCCTGTTTATGATGATAATGATAAATTATGACAATTACTCTATGAAAAGGCAACTTGCTGGTCGATTATTATCACAATACAAAAATAATGACCGTTGTGATTTTTTTTATCCTCTCTTTCATAATTCAAAGGTCAGATGTACTGGAATAACTGTCGCGGAAGTTCATGATTATGATTTGGGTTATGAACTTTTTCCACAGCATAAACGGTACAGGGATAATGAATTGATCATGATCTTAAAACGATTTGACGATTTGAAACCTCCGACAGGAATAACGTTTTGTGAACATTAATCTATACTGAAACACATGAAAAAGGCTACTAGGATTAAACGAGGCAAAGGTGTTCTGAAAACATTCACTTGAATATAATGTATTGTGTTTTGTAAACTATTCGATTTCAAGAAAAACCTAAATAAACGAATACAAAAACCAGAAAGGCCAACCGTGTGATTCTAATAGAAACCATGAATACCGGTATGTAGGCCCTCCACTAATTCATCTAATTATTGTTTGTATTATATTCAAATTTATAATACGAAAAAGCCCGTTTCTCTTGCTCTGTATACATTTTAAAGTGAATTGTTTCCTACTCGAAATACATAGTTATTGTTATCTACATGCTGGTTTTTCTTTTTCTTTTCTTTGTAAAGCCCCAAACAGATATACAAAATAATAAATTGTTGTACATTGGATAGGCAGAGTTGTACGAGGGTACAATCTATACTTATTTCTTATTTTACATTCAATAAGTCTTGGACCTATAATTTGTATCCGCGTGAAGAAAGAAAAAATAGTCTGTAATGATCGAGATTGGAATTGACCAAGTTAGTGTTCAATGAAATAAGATAATGCATTTCAGGCTCTTTCAACAGAGGATACAGTACTATCTGATTTATGTAACATGCAAATTGTTCATCTTGCAGCTAACCAAAGCGTGGACACTTCTCCCCATCTTTTAAAACGACCCCATCATTTTTGTTTAAATAAAAACATCTGATGCGATTACAAAATTGAAAGCATCTTGCCATTGCACCGCAATTAAAATGCAAATGAACGTTACAGTATATCTTTGCAGATGATAATTGTTTCTCCGATCTGCAAAACTCAATACCGATTCAATAATTCCTTTTTATTTGCTTTACTTCACCTTCTGTTATTTATTTGCTTATTTTCTACACCGTATAGACAGAGAAACATAAAACAGCTGTCAATCTCACAGACGTTTAGAATTTCTCCGAATACTGTCTTCAGTAGGCCAGCAAACGGCTGCGGTCGGGTGGATTTCTGAAGTCAATATTATGGAGGGTGTACTAATATTCGCGTTTAAACTGAGTTCTGGTTTTGTGATTACATTGTTACAAAACCCGTCTAGAATTTTTAGCAATTATTGCTTCTAGGGAAAGAAGAGAGGTTGAATATGTACATATGAATTAATAGGATACAAACTTGACTCAATCTTCTTAGATATCGCATGCCCCTCACAAAGCAAAGGGTAATAAATATGAGAGCGTTTTGTGCACCTTGCAGGGTGAATTATGTGCGCTATATTAATATCCAATATTATTATTATTATATTGGACTACATACGCATGACGCATGAAGGTTCGGTCCAAACTTTTAGGCTACTTTTTCGTCATATTTTGGATTCGAAGGCATTATGAAGGGCAATCCTTTTTTTTGTGGACTACTCTACAAAAATATTCTTCAAAACTGACATAAAGAGAATGAGAAAACTTTTTTTTTCTTCGCCTTTGCTAGAACTAAAACTTCTCTCTAATTTACGTGGCTACAAAAATTGAGAATGAGTAATATCAGGTCATTTTTTAGTCTTTCTTTACCAGCAAAGAATAAATTGTTTTGTAGCTGGTACTCAATCACGCACAAATCAAACATGTTACTTTATTGCATGGTTACGCTTCTGGAATAGTTATTTTATGCTGGTAAGGAAACTTAAGTTTCTTAATGTGTCGCATGGGCGTCGATTACTTTATAATCCGTATAAATTTACATGCCAGTAAAGATAAAGTTAACAATAGGTCTTATCCAAAATCAATCATTTTATTTTCTATTTTAAATGAGGTACCGAAATACAAGGGTAAGAACATGAATACTAACAAAAACTATTGAATAGAGCGGACTTCGTATTTCTGATGAAACGAGTCTAGGCCTATAATATGCCTATATAGAGCTTTTCATCAGTATTTGATACAAACTATGTGTATGGCTAGTTCATCTTCATCTGAAGCACATTAATAATCTATGCAATTTAATGCGAAATGATTTAAAATGATACAAAATATTGACCAATAGCCTCATAAGGCAAACTTTACGGGATGAGGCTTGTTTGTAATTTGTTTTCCACTCTAAATTTTTCGGTAAAAAATAATGAATGAATACGGTTTTCTTCTTGATGACTGCATCCAATACATTGAGATTGGCAAATTGAATTAGAAAATCAAATTTCCAAAGAGAAATGAAATCATGTACCTCGTTAATTGTTTGAAATCTAGCCAGGTGTACTTCACAACATATCAACGAACTAACTCCTGTCACCAGAACGCCGCGTTGATAATACACAAAGAACTCTGACACAGCTCCGCCCATATTTTTTTAAGACACCGTGTAGTTGATTGACGTCGCTGTGTACTTTTGGCTTGTCTATGCCAAGGTCATACGGCGATGTTGTTCTACACAATATCAAATTGTGGAAATTGCCAAGTAAAGTGATATTCTTTGCACGGTATATTAATTAATTCTGCCCATCGTTTGATTTCTATTAAAACGTGACGAGTCGGGAGATTTTGGGAAAGGAGTTTGGAGATTAGAAGGAATGATCTCGGCTAATGCAGTGTTAACCAAGGTGGATTAAAGCATATAAGCTCAGTTGCATCACCAAGATTCGGCTCCTAAATATTTAATTTCATTTTCACATTTTTATTCCTTGAATTCATTAGTCCGCAAAACTATATCGTATAGTGAAAGTGGTTGAAAGTTGATACTATGTATTGTGAATTGTAATTTAAATCTTCAATCAAAAAACCCTCAATTATTTTTTTATTTTTTAATCATATTTCGCTCAAAGATTTCATATTTTTGAACTGTTTTCTTTTTAGCGTTCTAAAGGCCTAAATTGACCCTGAATGATTACCAATACATTTTGTTGAACAATTATTATTGAACAATGTATTTATTCATATTTATTACAACTTTATTTAGTTTTTCATTTTTTGTTTTGTACATCGATTTTTTTCTTCTTCAACGTACCAACAACTTCGAAAGTTTTATTTTAGACATTAGAGAATCTTCATGTTTTTTAAAATGATGAAAATAAGAAAACATATTTATAGGCTAATCATTTGCAACGGAATGTTAATATGCGGACAAAATCTATAATAATCATTCATTGAGGTAATTAGCTCCCCTTTTTACGCTAATGCTTTTAAAACGAAACGAAAATTCTGGAGTTGTTTATTACTTGCCCAAATGAAGTATGCTTTTTTTCCCCCGCAATTTAGAATTTATATTGTTGCCCCCTTGTACCTCCCCTTCTCTAAATATTATCTCTTTTTTTCACCTCCCTGCCCTTTTGATGTNGGGGGGGGGGGGGTGATGCCCACCTTCGTTTAAATCAAACTAATTTCCAAACTGGTCATAATCTCGTTTTTATTTGAGGAAAAACTAAATGGAGTCACTTTGATCTTATTTTGATATGAAATTCTAAGGCAATACCAAAACCACTCATGTCACCTCTAAAATTCATATTGATTGTGCATGTCTGTTTTTTCATAATGTTCTGGAATGAATTTAAATACAAATTTATGAATAGATGTGACGAGTTAGATGCTAAGATCTAAAGTAATGTATGATGTTCATGTAGAGCATAATCCCTTCGTCATTGATATCTCAGATTTCATGATTGTCCGTGAGATGGAAGCTATACAAAGTATTATTTTTTTGTTTTCCGTAGAATATAAACAAAATGGAAGTTAGACGCTAAAACATATTGTAGTATCTTCTTTTTTCTTTTGTTTTCGCGATTGAGTTGGACCTTTGTTCCGCATTGAATATGCCTCCAGATGATAATTAATCGCAAAGGAGTTAATTTAATCTATTCTAAAATCTTAACTAGATAGAAAATAATAATTGCAGGAAAGGCATCAGGCCTCGATAATCACTTGGAGGGTATCGTTTTACCACGCCCAATATACGGTAGCGATTTCCCATAAAACACGAAAGTGATAATCAGCCTGGGCGTGGCATGAGGGTGTGGCCCCGGTTAAAAAGCATGAGATCGCAGTACGCACATCGCTTAAATTATACCCCCGGTCACACAGCCAGACCGTCTCCAAATCGACTGATACCGCCTTAATCTTGGCCATTCGGGGCTAATGTAATTTTTTCGTTCGGTCGATTGTCGTCTCTTCGTTGTGACTGCGGTGATATCGTCGATTATAGGTAGTAGCTTTCATTAATTAATTGGGCAGTTACCTGAGTGTTGAGAATTGTATACCTTTTAGATATGGAAAAGATACTTTAATCTGAATGGTTAGTGGCACAAAGACGATGCGAATAAAACCATATGTTTTGTAAAAGCTGACGCGCACCTTTGCTGCAACAATTAGGGTAATTATAACAATATTTATTTTTAGCTCCCGAAAGGCATATTACAAACATTTCTTTAAACATGGAAAGGGTGATAACAAAAACTAAAATTTGTAGTGAATAAAAGACAATGAACAATATGATGTTGAAATTGATACAGTCATTAAAATCAGTTGAATAATTGAAAATTCCTTTCACTTTTGGGAAACGCCTCAAGCTGGAAATGTATCCTCATAATATAGTGCTCATATAATGACTTTGTATACAGATCTTTGTGTCATAATATTCTCGTCGATGTTTTTGGTAACATCATAAAATATATCACAGTAATAATAAATCTAACAGATTTTTGCGAAACGTAAATAATAATGAAGTGACACAAAAATGAATTGCCAAACTCGTTGCTTTCGTGCAAGAAAGGTATAGCATCTTTTCATTAGGAGTTGCCGTATTTTTCTGAGTGGAAAACTGAATGAAACCGGACGGTCATATCACAATGCTTTCACGATAAACAAGCTAAAGATGAATCTATAGGAACTGACAATGAATCGATTTGTGTTTCATTTTTCGGTGTATCACTATCTTTCATTCAGAGATATACCTTTATCAATTTCATTCATGCTGACGATATTGAAATCGCATTATTTGCGGTAATCCATTCATTACTATAAGTCAGAATAAGACTTGAATGAAATGATGTTCAGAGAAAAAGGATTCCAGTATATAGCACTCGAAGTGTTTACCAATTATTGAACCCTTCTTTACAAAAAGATCAAATTTTTGTCTTCATAGATATCAATTTCATTGAGAGCTTGGCGTTTTGATAATTCCTTGAGATCAATTAGATTAGGATTAATAATTACACTAATATCAGAACTTATCCCTCAAAGCTGCCGAGAACTGATCTCACGAACCCCACACTTACCCAAGAAAAGTGCAGACGAGTCGTGATTTGCCGCCCCAAAAAGTGCAGAAAGCGCGGGAAAACAGTCGGAGAAGAGAGCGGTTCAAGACGTACAATCCACGCGCGGCGGAGTTCTGAAGAAATTGGTTAGGACGACAAAAGTGCAACAAATCGTAATCATCAAGGGAAATTGACCCGCCGCTATCCGGGGACGCAATCTTCAAGGAAACACTTTGATCTCCTGGTCATGTAGACCATGGAGGCACAATCACTATAGGATGGTAAGCAACAGCAAAGGGGAAATTTTCATTTTTCAAACATGATTCAATATTCTTGACAATTTCAATCACATCTAGTAAAAGGTATACTCATTCTCTTTTTTGTATTCATTCAACACAAACTGGTAACAATATTTGGTAAATCATCAACAATCCTAGCTATAAATTGTTTGTTGCAAATCGTTAAATTTTTTTAATTTTGTGATATTGTCAAAGGAAACTGAATCTCATCAATGTTGATTTATAGATCATTATAGATCTACTTCTCAGAGTAACATAAATGCTTTCAAATATTTAAGACGATACCCTGCATGCAACCAATCCTTGGTGAGACCTTCTTGCAAAAGAATGAGTGATAGACAGACAGACAGCAAGAACGACAAACATGAATAAAACAAACTTGCGGTAGAAATAACGAAATAAATTCTACAAATCTATTTTAAGGTCACGGTGGGCATTCATGTTCGGACCCTCACCTTTCATCCAGTCAATGGTAATGTTTGACCATGAAAGAAGAGCTGATCTTTAAGTGTCCTTCAAGAGGACTTCTCTTAGCATCTCCCACTCAACCCACCCCAGCCTCAATTCATGTAACGATCGAGACATCACTACACAGAGCGGAAATGGCTAGAGATTGTTGAACCAATAGCTTCGGGTCATAACCCAAAACTCAGGATTCCACTTGTATCCAGTCATCATGGATCCCTGATCTGACGACGTTATTAACATTGTGGCTTAGCATGGAGATATCGAGTGGGCCTTCTTAAACAATTTCCTCGATTAGGGCTTGGAGTTCTCATCTTAGGTAGATAGCGCTGTAATGGGACTACTTTGGTTATGTCACGTGTCCAATGACGTGGCTATTTTTAGAATGACAGAAACTAAATTTTCCAAGTTTTTAAAAATCTTACCCACCCAAATTTGTTTTCTTCTTTTGAAACAGCGTTTCTTTGTGAGAGCTGCATGATATAAACATTTCAAATTCATCTAAATGTCATGACAGACTATTTACATGATTGATTACAAAAACAGTACCAAAATGAAGATGATTAAACTTTCCCCCAAATGGATGTATTAGGCAGTCAGAAACGGGAGAGATGAAAAGGAATATAAGAATTGGCAATATGAAAATACTGGACCTTCTTTGAATGAAAATCAGAAATGGCCAAATTCCCCTCTTATCGAATCGATTAATTCATTCTTTGTTCTGTTGTAAATGAAAAGACCTACGAAGGCTATTTCTTTTTGCTTTTCTGCTTATATGAATATCAATTTGCTTTCTTTAATACAAATCTTTAATACAATATTTGTCATCATTTCGGCGGGCTTTTTTTATCAAGCACAGACGATCATGCATTTGAATTGTCTTATGACTGTTATTCTGAACCTCTCAGACGTTATTTGCTCAATGGATATTGATGAAAAAATTGCATAAAAGGTTGACATTTAAGTAGCTCTGATGACCCAAGTTCTATCGATAGGAATTGTTGAGGAAATATTGACTTGGACATTAAGAGGAAGAAAAAAGCCAGCGGGGAAGAAAGATGCAAACAGAGAGAGAAAGAGAAGACAAACGCGCGCCACAATTAACGCTAGAGGGATGACTGGAGCAATTCAGAGCATCTAATCAACCCGAACAGATACCAAACATTTAGACATGATTAAGGGCAGACAACTTTAGCATGTTATGATCGCTCTCCTTCTCAGATCACTCACTTTCATCTGTCGGGTGCTCTTCTGCATGGTCTCTCTCTCTCTCTCTCTCTCTCTCTCTCTCTCTCTCTGTTATGTTTCTCTTTCTTCCTCCCTCTCCCCCCCCCTCTCTCATTCTCTTTCTCTATCCTGTATTTATATTATTGCCCATTAATTTTAACCCCGTTTCTTTATTGGGTAATCTCATTATAATTTTGGTTTCCTTTGTCTTTCTTTAATTAACATCTACCCTTTTTTACGCATCTCATTTTCATATACCAAGAAAGAGGTTAATATATTTCGACCGAGTACTGTATTGTCCCTAATAATCTTTCATCCCTCACGCCTTTCTTAATCTCTTTCACTATATTTCGCAAAGCTTCCTTTATTAGAAGAAATATTTAAAAGTCTGCCTTTCGGTAAGATAGTTCACCTAGGGATACCTGGAAATCCCTGATGAAATAAAAGCCAAATTGTCAACCGTGTTCTTTTGGGTTTATAGAATTTTTCTTTAAATTTCATATTAAAAATGGTAACTTGCTACACCCTCTCTTTTTCTCTCTCTCTCTCTCTCTCTCTGTCTCTCTCTCCGACTACGTTTACCAACCAACGTCTGTGTGGCTTTTCCACCTCCTATCTCTCTCTCTCTATCTCTCTTTCTCTCTCCCCCAGTCTCTCACTCTCCATCTCTTCTCTAACCCTGTTTCTGCTCGGTGTCTTCACGCCATATTAAACCTTTTCATCGACTTAATTGGTCGTGTTGGTAACTTGGATGGTAATAAGCCTTCTTGATTTATCCGGTATAGCCATCTTCCAGTGCGGCGGGTAATTATCTCCCTATCGACTCTTAGGCCTCCTTCCCGCCGACAACTCGCCGTCTTCGGAGCTTCTCTTTATGCCCCATCTCCAGCGGCTTGGCGGTGCCTTTACTCATTTTCAGTTTCGAGAAAGAAATTACAACATTCGATCTTAATTGAAAGAAGACGCCGAGGCTATGCACTGTAATACTGGAGGACACGGCAGTAATAGATCCATAACAAAATCAATCGGTTTCTTTTTTCTTTAAACTTTCATCAAACGTCGCCCTGAAGAAGTTCTGAAGATTATTATTCTAGATTCTTCAAAGAGTTTTTCTCTTCCCAGGATGAAACAAAACCCAATAAAGTCTATAATGATCTTAGGTTTTAATCTTGAAAGGAGGGAAATATGTGTTTAATATCATGCTCGGTCTTCGAACGGAAGGCAATAAGATCCAAATTGAACTTCAGCTAATCAGGCATGTCTGCACTTAGACTTTGTCCGGAAATGGCGTAACGAGGTCTTTAATCTCGGCTTCTTTTTATCCGAATAATATCAAAAAGCAATATCATCCCAAGCTTCTCTTATGATACTTGTATAGTTCTAGACTATTTGACATGACAGTCGTCTAAATAAAAACACGCCATAAATTAAGGATCGACTATCAATTTCTTTCGTGACTAATACAGAAGTCCAAAAAGATCCGATTGCTAGACGTATACAATATCGAGCTTTTCTTGCAAAAAAAACGTCTCCTTTTAAAGAGGGCACGATTTCTCATGGGAGGCGTTAAAGACAAGATATTATTCAAAAAGCGTGACGCAAACAAAAAAAATCGTAATACTTACTATTTGTTGGTGATTATTTGTATGAATTGATTTTATCGTTTTGTTAAAGGCTTTTAGCGAAGCCTCAAAAGATTAAGTGAAACGAAAATGAAAACGGCAGACTTGAGAGTAGAGGAGTAATCGGCTTGATCTCGTTCACTGGTTTCTTTTTTCTTTCTCGAATTATCATACAGGTGATGTGTTTTGAGGACAGCGATGAAGAAACGCTGTCTCCTTAGTGCTGCATGCGTGTGAGATTGGCAGAGAAAGGCGCGATAATCATCAGCTTTAGAAATGCAATTATTCATCAGATTCTAGGGTGGAAATACTGAAAGATCTGCTTCGATTCTCAGAGTGGAATTGATATCTTATGCAAGGAGAATGGAATAGAGAGGGGGAGAGAGGGGGAGGGAGCAGTGGCGGTGTATTATAGACAGAGTGGTAGTGATAGCCCATCTCGGTGGATCTTTAGTGATGTTGTTAAAGTGATGTATCAGATCAGAGCCAGCGGTCCTAAGAGCATCCAAAGATGCCATCTTCAGTCGGCGATGCTTTGATCTTCTTCCTTGGTTCATTGTCGGCGCTCTTTCCCTCTCATCTCGCTGTTTCCTTATCATCATCCTTTCCTCTACTTTTCCCCAATCTTTTCCCGTCTTACCCCCTAACCGCTAATAAATTCCATCTTGTGACTCCTCCACAGATGCTAATAGAGCAAGACTGTCGTTCTAATGAATATCCCTCCAGACGTTTTTTTTTTTTCGTATAGCGCATAGGAAGTGTTTGTTTGGGGTATTCGGCCTGTATGATATTTTCTGGCTCCATTCTTCGAAGGCTAAACAAGCCAATTGTGGATGGAATTGTTTAGTGAACTAACAGTCTGAAGTCTCATACCATTGTTATGCTTCCAAAAGTACTCGCGACCTTCCCCAGAGTGATGTTCTTTGACTGCTACACTCATCCATCCAGGTGCGTTGAATTCTGCTTAAAAACCTCAACTTACTGTGTATCCCCTAAAATAGTAAATAATCGCAATTCATCTTGATGATATATTCGAATAGATAAATCTTTACATTTTCAGCTTGCTGGTATAGTCTATATTTATACATTCAATTAGTCGTGTATGAGCATGCAAAGACTGGACATAATTGACAACAATGTGTTTTTCTTGACATCAAGACTATTTTGCCATGGGTGGTAATGACATAGTTGACCTGTAATTACAAAATAATGACCCCATACTAATTATGATACAGAATATTTACCTCAATAATATGAAGCAAAAAAAAACGGAAGCATTAAATCTTTGTCTTGTAATCAACATTTTTTCTGAGTTAATATGCAACTAATGCAAACAAGCAGAAGATTATTCTAATGGTATCCTTCAGGATGACAATAGACATTGTGATATTGTTACAAATTGTGATAGATTTCGTAAACAATAACACGCATGATTATAATGCATAGCAAGGCTGGTAGAGCATGTCATTGATCGTTGTGACGTATAACGTTATCATTACAATCATTAATAACCCCAATAACGAATCTTCGATACAAATTATTATCTTTCTTGAAGAAATTCATCAAGTCTGATTATACATCGTCAACAAAAAGTTCATTGGTGGCGGATTATTTCAGCTCTATAATGGAAGATGTTCATTTCGAAAAAATAGATGGCTGTTGCACAACTTCAAAAAAGGGATTAAGAAGCTATAAAATAAATTGACAAACTGAATATTGATTATTTTTGGTGCAAGATGAATATTGTTTACTTGTGGTGACGACTAGTTAAAAGCAATCTCAATGAAACATCTCTAATATAGGTTTCGATCATAATATCATAATTAAATGTTATGTTCCATATAGAGCGTTTTGGTGGTATTCAATTGCGAGTAATTCGTTTGCGCCCCCCCCCCTCCATCATGAAAATACACCGACATCGCTATCTAGCCCACCGCTTATTTCCGTTTGAAACAAATCACGTTTTGTTTATTGGTTGTTAACCTTCCCCGAGTCGTGGGTTCTTATTTCTTCACAATTTATTTTAAAAGTAAGGGTTGCGATGTCCCTCATCCTATGATTGTAACTATTTTAAGGAGCGACACATTGATTTGTCCTGTTTAATTTGGATCTTTAAATTGAAGATCATGACTGTGATCACTCGGGGTCATAATTATTTTCCACCCGTGATTTCACCTATACATTCCTAGTCCTTTGCTCCATAAACTTTTAAACAAACGACTAGACTATCTTATTTTCTAAGTGTATAATTATGTCCTCTTTTTATGAATAAATCTTTAGTTCCATAACCCTAAAAAGGGGGTCATGGATATCTTAGGCCGACACGCTATTTCAGTGGAAGAGCTATCAGGCATTCTTGGAAATCAGCTGGATATTTACCGCCTTCATGGATTAATATTCTATTCCAAGGTTTAAGGAAACGATGATGAGATATAATGAAAATATTTATATTAATGGACCTATGATTTCACGGAAATAAAACTTGTTCAGGTAGCAACCCTCGTGTGGCGTAACTTACGGGACTTTTTTGTTTCCCATCGCGTGAAAGCGATGTATTTACTTCCCAACTATTTGATCCCGGAAGGAATATTGAGGGCAACACAGGAAGCGTTTTTACATAAATTAGTATGCCATCAACATAAATAATGACTCACGCTTTATTTGTTACAGCAAGGCAATGTTGTTCCTAGTTTAGAATTCTAAAGATCATCATACTCATTAAGCGAGACCGTGAAAGTTGCAAAACAGTCACTACTTAGGGTATAGAACAAACAACAAACCGAAAGACAGCAGAACTCCCAGAGTAAATAAAATCCAAATGAATCTAAGCAGAAAAAACAACAACTAAGAAGTTTTTCCTTTGTCTACTTTAATAGAATGAGGCTAATTAGGAAGAGGTTCAGGGACATAAACTGCAAAGATGTTAAATAAACTTCAATTTTTCCATTTTTATTTTCAGCGAGATCTGTTTCTTGACGATATAAAGTATTATCTGTTGTTTGCGTATACATTTTAGGAGTGTTGACTCTCCGAAGCCTCAGAAAAGGGATGTGTCTTCACGGAGATGATTTTGAGGCTAGGTAACGACGACAACAGTTGGCATCCGTGTTCGGCTGAGCATGAAGTAACACAGAATACACACTCATTGTACGCAGACGACACCCACCCTGGCCTTTTCCCGCGCTCCGAGATGGCGCTCTAATTAAAGGATTCAAAATGCTGGCGTTGTTTGTCGTCCCATTACCTTTATTTCATTGATAAATCTCCTGAGTAATTTACTCATCCTTGAAAGACACGAAGCAGCCGAAGAGCGCTCATGAAGTAGTCATCCCTCGCCTCTCTTGTTTGTTCTTTTGTCCCCCATATCTCATAATTTATTGATACTTAATCATCTTGTCAGAGTACATGTATTATTACGACGAGGCTAAGCTAATGACTTTCGATGCTGTTTAATTCCTCCAACTTCTGGGTGTCTGAAAGAACGAATATCAATAATGCACGTTTATGATAGAATGCACAGTGCATTCTGCAATGAAGATTTGAAGACTGATGCGCAAGTACATCTCATTTTTACTATTACGCATCAATTTGTTATCACTCGCCATCACATTTTCCTCTCTCTATTTTGGCGGGGAAAATTATGACATTCACTTAAAGAGCGATGGCACAGACGACTACCAGTAATACGTACTCGCCAGCTACACTGAAATGCGCTCTTGCAATTATCGGCCAACGTTTATTCATAAATGTTTCATGTAGGCACGCGTAGAAGCAACACTAAAGAGCCCCATTAGGTAATTGGGCAGAAGTGTATCGAATTAAACTAAAGATCTCCACTTCCAGCTTACAAGTCGGTGTCGAGTCGATCGGGTCATCATCATTCATCAAAGTGTTTATCAAAACGCGCTCATCCCATTTGCAGCTCAAGAAATTGACACCATGCTTCGAATGACTGCATTTTATGCCTGTTGTTTTTTCTTCTGTTTCTGTGTAATTAGTAGCCACTCTGGCTGTAGGATGGAGGGAAGGGAGTATATTCTAGAGAACCCTGTCGACAAATCTACAGCTTTCTCTCAGTTGATATAAGGAGCGAATCTTAATATCATATCTCAATCCTGTTACGAAATCAGACAACCTCTCAAAATTTATGTCAATAATGTCATTTACCTTGATTGTCTAATGATGAAATAACTCGTGAGTAAGTAATCTACCGTAAAGTAGAAACAAAAAGGCAAAAAACAGGAAAGATAACAACAGAAACAAAAAGGTTATTAAAAACCATATCGATATTCAGTATCGACATCCATCCAATCATGATTATTGTCTGCTGCCATCAGTCTGGTTTTAATCTCGCGCCAAATGAACATTATCACTAGATCATAAGCATAATTGCCGCCAATAATTTTACGAATATCTACTACTTCTCTTTTAATTGGCAATTCTTTCTTAAAACATCAAGTTCTGATTTCGTGTGTTCCAGTGACGGCATTTTGTTTGAGTATAGCGGCCGCGCGATTCCCATTCATGTTCGGCTCGGAAACTAGTTTTACTGAAATAAAGATAAACTTGAATTAAAGGAAGACTATTAAGGGTCGGTGTACTTTCCGTGCGCGGTTTTGACTGATAAGAACGTAAAGAAGTTCTCTGCCAACATTTTANGGGGGGGCTTTGACGTTCACTCATTAGGATAGACTTATGCACTAATAGACGCAATAACAGGAGCTCTGAGGTGAACTTGCAGAGATCATAAAAGGAGAGTTTGGCCAAGTCGAGTGTGGAGGTTATGGTATCTCCTAAAATCGCTGGCGTATACCAGGCAGATAAGTCGGGATGCCTTCTTACAGGACGCCGCGTTAAAATGTCGCTTTCGCATCTTTCCGCGCTCGCCGCCACCGTGCAATATTGTATATACAGCAAGCGATGGGGGCGAGATTAATGTCTCCCTATAATTCCAGCTTTCTCGAAAATGTTTCAATTAAACCTAATCTCTCGACGGCGTTTTACTTGTTATTGGCAATTTTGTAGTAATTTTCCCTTTATTCAAGCGATGTCGTTGCTTTTAAATCTTCCTTTAATTGATATCAAGTTAAAATATATGAACGAGGAATGCCTCTTGCTATAAAGGCTAAACTTTCCTCGAATAAGCACTGTTAAAAAATGATAATTGGACAAAATCATGGAGATTAATGTTCGAGTCGATAGCTCTCCATATGCACCCCCCCCCCTCCGACGCTGTGTACATTTTGAGCAACAAAATCGGAGAACACAAAGCTTTTAATGTAGCTATCATGATATTTCCATAATCCACATTTCGTCCGAAGCAGCTTTTATTGTCCGCTTTCAGTTTTAATAGCCCAAGGATATTTACAAAAACATTGGAGCAAAGGGCGAACATGAGTTTCCTCTTTACGTCCAATTTGAATCATTATTCGTTAAAACATGGTCAAACAGGGACGTGGGCGTTTATGTATCCCTTTAATGGTCCTCCACGGCAAAACAAGAGTTTTACTTCTCCTATGATATTTCCTCTTTACCGTCTTTACAATAAAGTTCAATTCTGAGCATAGCTTATTACTCGTTACAAGAGAACCGGCAATCAGATTTTCCCGCCAAGCCTCCCGTTCTCTGTATGCCAATCCGCGGTACGTAACTTGGCTTCTTTGCATCCTCCTCGAGGAGATATCTTCAAAGGAAGCCAGTTACATCCTTTGGCCATATGTCGTGAAAGTACAGCCTCTCAGGGTTCAGAGTATCAGTCCTTTCCTATACTTTTCAACAATAAAAAAATGAGATGCCTTGTCTGCCATCTTTTTCCCCATTTTCTTTTCAGGAGTGCAGAGATGTTGAACGTCATTGCCAGCAGATATAAACTGTAATATTGTAAATCTTCGTGAAGGAATAGTTCATATCATATCAAAAGACTGCGCCGCCTTCGATAGAATTTGATTTATGAAGGACCCAATCAAATACCTTAAACTTTCAACTTTTTTTACGACTAGATTTGAGTTTTATGAAAATGACGTTATCTTGCCGCATTACTTAAATAAAAAAGAATTGTATCTGGGCAGAATGTTATTTAAAAAAAAACATATATAGATTTCAAACCAACGGATTTTTTGAGTGATTTCAATACAATTCGTCACGCTTATGTATCGCATCGGTTTCCTTGGTGTTGCAAGGAATGAGTAATTAAAAATGCAACAAAAAGTACATTTAGGCTAACCTTTTGTTGAATGGGTTTTAATTACTCACTTTCGGTTGGTAATGAAGTAAACAGCTAGTTGAAGTCAAGGGAAACAGACCAACCACAGGAATGCCTCCAACGAATTTCCAGCAAATATTTCCTGTTCTGCTTTGCTTCATCTTAATTGATAAAGTTGTTGACAATATTTTGAAGCACATGCATGCTAAGGCTTTCGGATCGAGGTAGATCTTATTTCCAGGACACTGCAGTGTAAGAATGAATGGAAATACAGTACAAAATTAATTAAATAGACAAAAACTGAAAGATATTGTCATAAGGAAATATGAATTATAAATGAAAGCTCAAAGACAACATGAATTGTGCAAAATCATTTCAATGAAAACAGAGGCAAAATTTAGGGTAAACGGAAAGGAAATGATTATAAAAGAGAGACAGGTAGAGAATTTATATATAATTATATAAAGATAGATAGGCAGACAGATAAGATAGATAGAGAGATAATACTTGATAGATAGATGTTGTAGATAGGTGTGTGTGATATAAATGGATGGATATTATAATAGATAAATTATAGATTTAAAAATGCACGTTGAACATTTAACAAAATGGCTTTGTATTCTCATTTATGGTATCTTTGAAATAAACCCATGCATTCCGTGTAACAAATGGAATAGATAGCTTGAAATTGATTTCAAAAGGGATAGAGAAAAATCAATCGATGTCACATTCACCTTATATTCAGATAATAAGATCACCTTTTCCTCACCAAGTTTGATCAAAGATAAACATTGCTATCTCACTCTTATAATTATAGGCCCTGTATATAATATAGGGATGGCTGGCAAAATGTGATATTAAATAAAACATTGTTATTACAGTCTTATGGTGTTCCCACAAATCAATCCACATTTAAATATTTGTGCATATTGGCATTTCAATAAATTATGTTTGGGATTACTTGAACAGTAGCAGTGACATACAAAAAATAACAAGAGGGTTTGCTCTTTGAATACTTTGGGGGTATATATTGCCGTTATGCTACCCTATTCATATTCAGATGTTGAAGTTATTTTTTAAGAAAATCATTATTGTACCACTTGCAAATTTATGAATTCTTTGGTCAACAGATCATTGGCAGATCAATGTATCAATCATCTATATCATTTCACGACGTTTTGACCTAGTGAGTGAGTTCCTTCTCCAGTCTTTCGGTTCTACGATTCGAGGGCGAGGAGCGATGGATGAAGACAGGGGTAGCAACGGGGGTCGATCTGTCATCGTCCCATTGCCATAGGAACTGGGATGTCGTCCTGAAGGCAAATCACATTACCCCTTGCGTGCAACCCAGAAATTAGGAGATGTCACAAGGGTGGAGGAGGTTTGTATTAATCGGTGTGGCAAGCGTCGCCACATGATGATAGTTACTAGGTTGAAACTCGTTTTCTTTTCTTCCGGTCAAGCTGGTAAATGGGTTGTCTGATTATATAGGTGAAGAGGTTTGGCGGTTGTTATATTTCACAGAGGCTCTCGGAAGAAGAAGATCATTTAATATGGTAAATACAGTTGTTCAACAATCAGTGATAATTTATTTTCATGAAAATACCTGCTATTCGTGTTTATTGTTTCAAATTGTATTTTGCATCTACAGCGCAATTACATACGAATTAATTAGAAAGATGTTTTGCCAATATAGCAAGAGCGATAAATTATTTATTTATCAAGTAACTTCGATCAAACTCTCATGAGGACATAATCTAAAACGAACAAATCAGTTACCATGCAAACAAAGAGTATTCCATCCAAAAAATGAGCCATTGAAAACCATATAGAAAGACTTCGACCGGAAGCAATAAGAACTCACTATTGTGAAATCGATTTACTAAAGTCTTAGTCTTATGCAGACGAAAATCTGAAAAACAAACAAATCAGAAATGAGATTCTCTTTCCATCAAATGTGAAGCCGGATAGTGTTTCAATCTTTGATTAAAATTGTTATAAGAAATCTTCATAAACTATCCTTAATCGACGGTCGTGATCCATTACCACATGAGTTCACATTTGATTAATGAAGATTAAGAAATTATATTTTCTATTCAACTGGGATTTCTAAACCGTCTGAAGATGAAAATATCTCATTTCAGCGTGGTGCACAGTAGGGAGGAATCATAGAACATAATTCTGTTTACCATCGATCATGGATAAGGGAATAAAAGCTAATATACTGTTGGCCTTGACAATGTATGCCGTAGCCTTCTTAATAAAGCCCTTAAATGACAGAATATAGTCAAACAGGCGAATGACAGTAAGCATGGCTCTGATGAATGTTCTTTACTTAGAATTATGAAGATTATTTCTCCGTCCGCCTTTTCAGGGCTCACTAATTCCAACCCTGGGAAATGATAGATTGTAAGCGTGTTGCGCACTCGAAAGATCTCCCCAAGATGAGCATAATATTTGATTCGCCGGTCAGATAATTGTAATTCGCTGATGGCTGCAAGAAAGTACATCAATCAAAGCCAATCCTTGCCTTGATGAGATCTTTACATACATCGTGACAATTGCCACAAAATTGCCACAAAATAGCCGCCGAAACGGAGATGAAATCTTGGACGGCATATCCTGAGTTTAATCAAAGAATCGAAAGGAAGTGTACAAAAAAAAAAAAAAAAAAAAAAAAAAAAAAAAAAAAAAAAAAAAAAAAAAAAAAAAAAAAAAAAAACGCGCGGAATGATAATGTTCGATCGTGCAGTACTCGCAACAGTGCATGCATGATACACATATCAATGTATTAGCTTTACGGTGTCGTTAATGAGAAAATTCGTAATGCAACAACAAAAGACAGGCATAAAACGTGCTTTGTGGCCTCCTAACACCAATTCACCCCGACAGTTAGACACACAAAATAAGATTCTGGTGGATGGCCGATGCTTACTTGACAAGTCTCTTCATTTATTCTATTGACTTTATTTCAATTTCCACGCCATTTCAATCAGTGTAGCTCATAAGGCTTAACAAGGTTTGACGTTGATCACCGTGCTAAGGAAATGAGACGTTGCTTACTTTATTACGCTAGCAACAAGTCAGTTTCCCATTCTAGAGCAATGGAACAAAATGAAGATCGCAGACTGTCAAGGTCTAGTCACGATCATTGCTCAAATTACACCTCAGTGACAAATTGTAGGCCTTAACCATTCAAATAAGGGGGGGGAGGGTCATTTTATTTTAAAAGTGAACGGTATTATGTCTAAAAGGCCTAAAAGACAATTAGTCAATTTTAACAACAGAATTATTCAAACCTTGTAATTTGACGAAAGGTAGACTGATTGAATAACGGCCTTTTGTGAATTATTTGATAGAGCTGTTAACATTGTACAAACCTTCTAGAAATCTTCGTTCTAATAAGAAAAAATTGTTTGTTATTCCATCAGTGATGACCAGGTCATATGGTGAACGCAGCTTTGCTCACACTGCCTCAACTTTATGGAACAATCTCCCGGAATATCTAAAAAAAACATTGACTCCATTGTAAAGTTTAAGATTGCTTTAAAGACGCACTTATTTAACATTTAATTCATTTATTTATGTCTGTTACCCAGTTCATCTTGTCTTTGCATTCTGTTGTATTTTTCTCTAAAGCGCTTAGGGACATGTTTTAAATACTTTGTGTTATGCGCTATACAAGAACTGTTAATTATTATTATTATTATACTTTTAGATGTAAGTTTCAGTATGTCACATTCTCCAGAAACATAAATCCGGACAGATCAATTATTGTCCACATAGTTACTTTAAAAATTAGAAAACTTCGTAACTGTAAATCTTGAAATCTTCTCTGGCTCTTTTCTCCACACACAACTCTATGTACGAAATCTTAAACGATTTTGGCTATTTGTTATTAATTTTTAGACTCGATCAGCAAAAGAACCCATTGAATAATTGTGATCGCCATTGAAGCGCCATCCACGCTTGCTCAATACCCCTTTTTTTTTATTTAGCTGTTTCGAACAATTGCTTTTCTCTTGTGAACTCTGTATTTTTTTGTATGCAAATTTTTTGTCACTACATCAGGCAGACATTATCTGCCATTATGAAGTTTATGAAATTGTATCTGTAATGAATATTACAAAAAGTCTATTCTTCTCGACATCCAAATAAATCCCAGTTTAAAAGCAACACAAGCCATGGTAGCCAACAGTGACCTGTTCTGTTTATAACATCTCCACGTTAATTGCATTTTCAAGGATATATTCCATTTTGCATGTATTTTATTGCTATGTCATGAAACCTCTGAAAAGCTTTTGACATCAAGGGCAACTCTTGTATAGGAAGAAAGTATACATACAATTCGAATACATGCACATTGGTATAATACGTTCGTCATATCTCCAAACCAACGCTCCACACCTACTCCAAACCGACCAATTTTTGGCAATTCATGGCCCTGTCTCATAAAGAGTTTGCGACTGATCCCAATCAATCGCAAGTTTGCAGTTTCCTATCTCTTAATGTACATACTTGGGATTAGTATCAATCGCAAATAAGTTGCGATTGATCGCACATGTTAATGAGACGGGGGGCTAGGGTTTCTGTTCGGGCTGTAGTCAGTCTGGTGTCGATCACGTTCGTGTGACCGGGTGGGGTACAGCATAATTATGTTTCTGGTCACCGAGGCGCCATGCGGTGCTATCTAATGGAGGGGTATAGCGGCAGTGGCGTACGCGTATTACGTAACCCGAGGCACGGCACGGCGTGGCGCCACTTTACGTTTTGCGTATACGGTCTATACATCTGCACTCCACAATGATCATTTGAAAGATCCACTTAATATGCGACAACATTTTTGAAAGGTCTAGTTATGATGCGACAAACATTAAGGTCCTGTTGTTATTCACGTTGATTCTTTCTCGCGTTATTATAGCAGAGAACGTTGGTTCATAATTATCATACGGTCATGGTTGACGACTTCATCGTCGCTATGGAAATACTTGAGTGAAGTTCAATGTGAAAGCTGCGTATTTAGTTAACTTATATATCAAGTAAACAGAGTTCACTTAGGGAATGGCATGACAATCGAATTTGTTATCACTGATTAGGTGGTCTGTTTTGTATCAGTATAGGTACTACTTATATCTTGTATACCCAGTAGGCCTGAGTGCGAGCCAGGATCTCTGGTAAGTTTACATTCCCCCAAAAATGAACAGAATGGCAACTACAGTTTTGATTATTGATATCTGGTTCGTTTGATGGTACTTCAGATTACAATCAGATATTAGAGACAGGCCATGATGAGGTATTTAGACGATTCGTATCATCATCAGAATCAGATTTCAGATCGAAATGTATTTCTTTCATGAGGCATGTTAGGTCTATCTTATACTACAAGCTGAGGTCATTTCTATCGACATGGCTTTCATGAAAGAAGCTCAAATGGAACATTATCTTCTCTGATCTTGTACAACTTATCCAAGAATACACCAACAATAAAACATGACAGAGTAGCCTGCAGAGAAGTCAGTAAAGTTGCCTTTCTTTTGAAATATGGTACGTGCCCCACCGTACACTTTCGAAAACATGATGTAAGTGAGGGGAGTGCATTATAGGGGAAACTATAGTAGGATCTTCGACTGCATGTGTTTCAAAAATGTTACATCAGCACTAACAAAACGGTGAAAGAATATACGGTAGTCAGCAAAGTTAGATACCACCGAAATAATTGCCTCGTTTTTACATATTGCCAATAATATCACTGTACAATGTACAGGTTAGAAAATACGTTACACAATGATGTTATCAGATTGGATCGGATTGGATCGTGTCTTGTGAAGATAATTATAGGGGTCATGAAAGTAGACTCTCAGCAGATTGCGTGCATGGAGTCTTATTTTCGACAGCTTCGTTTCTTTGATCTAAAAGTTCTCTGACAATGGACTTCAATAGCAGGCGCTGCTCGAAGGAACCGATAGACCGTTAAACCGTGCTACAGCTCTGTGAAGAGATAAAGAAACTTGGCCTTCCAACTTCTCGTCGTAAACATATTCATCAAAACATCTTTTCATAAACCGCCATTCAATTCTTATGATTAAGGCTTAACGACAAGGATTCTTGCATTCCAATATTTTCTAAAGATGTTCCGGCCTAGCTGGCCCCTCTGCTCGAAAAATAGAGAGACGCTATTCACCCTCAAGCCTTTTGTAATAAACCTTGTTTCTTGCGGTTCGTTTCTCACAAGAAATGCGGGCATGAACTTCCTTTTCAGCCCCAAAAAGATCATAAAAGTTATTTCCAGATTCGTTAATTTCTTCGTAAATGCCTCCATTTCTCGTCCCATTCTTAATAGGACTGTATACCGGATGGGTGCATACGCGGTCAGAGAGGATCAGGTCCAATAATTTCTGATCCTGGTCCTATATTTTTAAATGTCTCCTCAAAGAGTTATACCGTCCAATTCAAGTTGTTTACGAATTTATTTTGCCCTTTGTCGTGCAAATTGGTGTTGGTTTAACCTCAGTTTATGGGCAGTCCTAATTTTGGTGGACTGTAATTGAATCATTTTCATTTTCTTGGTGTTTTCATATTCCAGTGATCAACCCTGTCCTGATTAAAAAACACCGTTGTTATGATTATAAGACCTTCTGTCCCAGTGGATTAAAATACTATAATACAGAAGAAAGCAATTCGGCATAGTTTGATATATAGTGATATAGATAGAAGTTGTAGTAGTGGGTTAGAATTACGTCGACTAGTACACAAGACGGAAATGTGTCTATGAAGTTGGCATGATTATAATAAATTAGGAACCAAACAATAAAACTACACTGTGTACAACTACGTATCGGCAATGTTTATTTCATAGAAATACAATGGTACCTCAACAATAACACGCTGAAAACTCCTTCTCAACACAAGACTTGCTTATGTACAGGCTGGGGTGCACAATCCTTAATTACCTTACAAGAGGTAGCTCATATACTATTCAAAGTATAACTAATATATAACAATGTGCGTGTTTATTCGTTATTCTCAATATTCGCGCAAAACAACCTCTCATGCCTTTGAGTAAGGTAAAGGAATTAATGCTTATTCTTACTCAAATAATCGAATACCTATAAAATGATGAATAAAACGTTTGAAATGATAGTGGCTCAGTAATAAGATGATTAATTTTGTCGTTTTTGTTGTTGTTTTTCTTCTCCGCATTTCAATATGTCCATTAACAGAGAAAAACATATTGTGATTATATTGTCATGAAGAGTAGAATGTTACACCAATGTTCTCTATGCCGTTATGACAAAAGTATAAATACATGTGCAGTTCGTATACATTACTCATGAAGTGTACTAAACTCGAAGGTATAATAAACATGAAATTGTATAGTTATTAATATCTGAAGAATAAACATTGAGTCTTTGCAATTTTTGTTATTCGGTAACATTATTATAGTCGTATATGACGTAACGTGTTTAAATGCCAACATGTATAATATCAGTATTATGCTTTATTTTATCACATCTTCTTAGCAGTGCGAACAGAACTTCCTATATGGTTAATTGGATATGTTTGTAATCATGTGATGAAATCATATTAGTCAACATTTACATCAATTGTGATACCCCACAAGGAATCATACATTTCTACTTTCATACCAATTATTAATAACTTAAATATTATTTTGTTTCTAAACGATATTGTAAAAACTAGAACATCCCTATCTATACAATTACCTCATATCAATACTGTGTAAAACTAACACTTTAACACCAGACAAAAAGTGCAAAACTAATAACTGGTTTACGCCTTCACCCGTATATCTCTAAATCCTCCCCATCACAACGCAATGTTGTGATTGAAAAAGAGAGAGAAATTCTCTTTCGTATCATCACTTGCGCTCTGTATCTTTCCAAATAAAGAAGTATTTTCTCTCCAATCACCAGTCTGACTTCATTTAAGAAGAGGGTCTTTGGTCTATGGGATTTGCCACTGGACTATGTTGTTTTGTAAGGGTGCGAGTTCGAATCCCAGGAGTGGTCCAATACAGCCTGCATGGCCAAGACAAGAATGATATTGACAATAATGATTATCAAGCTAGCCCCTGATATAGGATATGTAAATCAGAAAATGGGATTCAGACCGTTCATGTTTTAAGTGGAAGTGAATGGCATGAATAATAAAACGAAGTTGATTGATGGTGTGATTGGAAATTTCTTGATTGCCTTGAAGTGAACATACCAGTATCTTTGAAGTAACACCTTGCACACAAAGTAGAAACATAGCACTGTACTATGAATGGTGTCTGTACGGCACGTGAGGCCGGCACTTTTCAGGTCCAAATATTCATCTGGTAATGTTTTGCATAGGATATTTGATTGAGTGTTACCTATGATTAATATTTCAACATAAGAGAGGGGGAAGGGAGTGGAAAAAGGAAATATGGTGAGAAAAGGAAGAAAGAGCGATTAGAGAGAGAGAGAGAGAGAGGAAAGAAAGAAGGGGATTGTGGGGGAGTGCAACCGAACGAGAATATACATTGCCCAAAATGCATACAACCATATCCGATCAATTTCCTTTGCGTAGATCTCAATATCAAAATATTAACTGGATGAAACAAAATTATGGCGGATCAACCCGTGATCAGCGATGCATTGTATTTCACTTTTCAGAGAAAGTGCATCTGCTTCTAGCGACGAGCTAGCTAGGCAACAAGTGCCGGTATAGAGCAGAGCAGCGGCTGTATAATTCCATTCAATCCATCCCAAATTCAGCCCCTCGCTTAGCTGATGCTGGCTGCCATGACTACCTGTAGAGCTAGCTTTCTTCATCAAGCCAAGGGATGCCGGGAGACAGACAACGGTGGTCGCGGTCCGGTGCACCTCTCGGAGACCGCAAGCCCAAGCTAATTTACCCCGCCGAGGCGTAAACCTATTGCTTGTATTGTCCTTCCATTTCCTTCATCCCTTTCATTTCCCAGAGACTTGGTTAAAATACGAAAAAAGTGCCCCAGCGTCAGAATAATTTGAATTAATTTTCCATTTGCGATATCCTTGATAAGTCTCAAATTATTGCTCGAATCCTGATGCAACGACTCTTATTTATTTCCTGTTGTACTTTGAGGGCTATTCTTTAGAGGGTTGATATGAATTCGCCTAGCGTGTTATTCATTATACCACTTATTTTCCCCTTGTATTCTCGCACATTTCATGAAACTGACAAACACACCACAAAATGATTATTTATCACCGTTTGATTAAAGACATACGTCGGTGATATATCAGTGTCGAAAACTAAAAAATCCACGATAAGCTGTAATTCAGGGATCGAGAAGTTTTTCAATGAAAAGACGGCCGAAACCAATCAATAGCATTGTATTTCGCATTCTAATAATGTAAATAAATAATGAATCATATATTTTAATAGAAGAAGCTTTTGACAAACATATAAGTGTATACAATGGGGAAAAATGGTGCAAACGTCGTGGATTGTATTTTATTGTTTACTTCCTATCTATCATTTTTATTTAACGGTTCTGTGCGGTTCAATAAAATTTGTCTGATCGAATATCGTCATTACTAATGTGATTATGCTTTCTTACATAATAAGAAAGTATTTCAGTCTTACTTTTCCGGCACATTTTTCTTTTTTCTTTTAATGCTATATACACATCAGTCTGGGCCTCTATGAATCTATTTCAAGAAGTCCACCAGTGCAGACATTTAAGAGTGAGAATTGAGATAGAAAATAGTCGTCATGATGTTCTTTAAAACCAAAGATAGATGACCAATGCCAAGAGCTTGTTTTTCACAGAGCAAATCATGACATGCTTCATTACGAGTTATTCCCACTGGTTATTCTCAGAAAGGATTTAAATTTCATTAATGAAATCCGCATTAAACTATGAACACGTTTTTGTTTTCTCCCTTCATCATTTCTATCATGAAGTACAACATCTCATTTTAACGGGCATTTGATTTTCTCTTTGTCATAATCTGCCTCAGTTATCTATCATATTTAAAGATACATTTCGAATCATACCATGATTTCCCTACTTTTTAAAGAAATTGAGACAAAATAAAATTTCAACCCGGTGTCATCGTAGTAAAAGTGTTCAGTGTTAAGTTCAACCCATACGGATAAGATAATTCTTTTTTGGAATTAGCAAATCTTACAACAGTATATCCAGCTATAAACTGCTAATCAATAAAATAAACACGTATTACATTTTTGATGATGTTTCCCCGTGAGTTTGCACATTTTGTGTCTTTGTCGTATCGAGTCAAGGCCTGGCTTGAGTGATTCAGTCTCGTGGAATCTCACCGACGATCATGAGATTATACAGCTAAAGACGTGATCAAGTCTCGATAGCATTACTCAAGGCGAATTTATCCTTATTATTTTCATGTTTTCTCTCTTTTTTTTTTCTTGATGATATTTTGACGGCTGTAGAATGTGTCAGACAGATCATGGGCCTACTAAGAACGGATGTTACTGGATTAACATGAGCGCAGGGGTTGAGAGAAACATACCTGACCGATTAAAAACATATACAAAGTAAGAAGGAAGGAAGAACGCGATAACAGTTTTGTTACGACAGAATAGAATCATTAAGAAAGTTAAACGGACATGCTCGAGCGAATGCACTTTTTTCTCGCATCATTTATTTTAGGAATCGCGTGAGATATATTCTATGACCTGGAATAATCATCATCATCGGAGTGTATGTAAGGTTTGACTATATCAAACATAAGAAGTGATAAACTTTTCTCACAAATTGATTTTGTTACAAAAAAAAAAAGATTCCATCGAGAGGATTACATATAAAATTCAATACTTTTGCAACTACTTGATGATATTGAACAAATAAATCGGACATAGATGGTTATCAAAATTAAAATCGAATCCGCTATCAGAATGTATATTTTTGCAGAAGATTTCAAAAGTTGTCGAATGGAATTAACACACAACATTGATACTGTTAGGAAAAATCCTTTCCCATTTATAAAGGAATTGATAATTATGATGATCACGTATTGTACAGCTACTTGATAAGATTAAAATAAGGAAACATGATATAATTTTTATTATCTGTAATCAAGATCGAATCTGCAACCGGAAAGCAAGCTTTCTCCTTACTATTGCGCAACTCAAGGATTGTGCAAGAAAATGTGACGTCATAAAAGTTTGACAAAGTCATTACTAACGTTAAAGATTCGTGAAAGAAGTACAGGCACCTTCCCGTTCGGTTGGAGTACCGCCTACATGTCGTATGCCTAAAGTTTACGGATCGCGTGCAGCAAAAATGACTCTGCCTTGGCAATTATTGGTAGTGTGGCCTTCCAAGCCATGTTTCATAAACAACAGATTACACATTCCGGCAGTAAACAATTACTCGGAGACCTTAAAAAGACCGAAACCAACCTTCCTTCCTCTCATCTTTCTAAATTAAAATACCAAATGAGCTCTTTTCTTTCTTTTTTTGGTGCATTTTCTATCCCTTTTCTCTTTCCTTCGTTAGTTTTAGCCACTCGATTTGAGAGAAGAATGGATCCTTATATTCCGGTTGACACACAAAATCATGTTCATTCCAAAACGAAGTGTAAAGAAACCGCTGTTAGATAAGCTGCGATTGTTTTGTGTCATTCTTGGTTTACATCCGATTGTAAGTTGTTAATCCCATATAAGACGAATAGCCGGATTAAGGGATTAATTTAAATCACTCGGTGATGAAACTTGATCATGAAATATGATAATTGTGTACGTTCTCCCGTTTTTGTCAGTACCCGCGTGAAAAGTACGCGAAGAGAATCAAGTGTCGGGCATTTCATTTTTTTAAATCGGAGACAAGGCAAAGGAAGGCTTGGTGGGGTTGCGTTTCAACCATAGCAATTTCTTGACACAGATATGACCATAATTAGATGGTTTTTGTGACAGATAAAGAAGCAATAGAATTAGTGTTATTGTTCCTGTATGAGATGATATCTACGCGGATATGTATTGCTTAGTGATATGTATGAATCATTCTTGATTATCTATCAACCCCGCAAACATGTCAGACGACATGGGACCGAGAACGCCTACATTTCCCTCTGCTAATTTTTTTTTCACAACTTACACAAGGGATGGCGAACTGGGAAAACAATTAAAAAGGTCTTATTGGCTTTCAAGGCAATTTATCAACACAGTCAAGTTCAACTTTATACCTATAGCATTGAAACTGTAAATCTATGTCGGAGCAGAGAGAATATGCATCGTATCCAAATAGCTCTTCCACAAAATGTGTGAATTCAATTATTAAGATAATTTGCGCCTGTGAATTTTTGAACTTTCGATTCCTCTCTTTTATTACTAGTAGCAACCTAAAAGATACATTCAGAAGTGATACTGGTCCGTTTTATATTGTGGAGAAATGCATGGTTTGGTCAAGTTTCATCAAAGTAATTAAAACAACTTTTAAGTCGAGCAAGCGCTTTAAATTTCGTATCTCATATCATATTCTTCTTTATTCGTTCCCTTTAATATAATTTGTAGAGCAATGTTCACTATGATTATTGTATATATGAATCAACTATATTTATCGCACCAATTAAAGGCTCCTATTTTCTAACAATTAGTTGATGCTTAATTCTAACCATTCAAATTCGTTATTTATGTAATGTAAATGCATGAATGTTATTTATCAACCAATTAAACAGAATGTCAACTTACAATCTATCTATCATTCAATCAATCAATATACATACATAAATCAAAACCATACAAATGAACTATCAATCAATGTTCCTAGATACACAAACACTACTTTATAATGTAAACATGCCTTCACACACCAATCCATCCTCTCATTAATAACTCCACCATCCAAACAATACCACATTCACGACCTACATTCAAGCACTCCAGTTTACTCAAATGAAACAAGTCAGCTCCACAATGCTTTACATTTTCTTTCCAATTTTATTTTCGGAATCCCTAGATGCCCAAATACACCATGAACAAAAGAAAGAGAGAGAGAGGGAGAGAGAGAAAAAAAAACAATACAAAGAGATTCGTCTCGCATCATATATACATATCACATCTACCACACAGTAGGGTATCTAAAACGAATCGTACCTAAAATTCCTGACAAAACAAATCAAAATGACATCAAGTCATTCCTAGACCCGATAACACTCTAGATAATACATTATTATGTTATAGTCTGACTACAATAAATATCCATGTATCAAATGTCATAATGTAAATACTCAAAAAACAATTGATGATGTCAATCCAGTTAACAAGCAAGCAAGCACACTAACAATACAAACTGTATCTCTTTTTTTCTTCTTACTGGCGATAATTGAGAGTACCGAGTAATACGAGTTGTGAACTGATAAATTTCTACAAATAATATTGCTTTTGCTATGAAAAGCACTGATATTTCATGACAACCCTTATACCAAAAATAAGACATTTCCAAATGATTCATAAATTTCTTGCTCAAGAGGGCTGAGTTAGTGGTTACAGTAGCTTTGCTACTTTGTAACATGTTGTGACAAGATTGCTGTATTTTGGCAACTAAAAAAAAGAGCAACAATATCCTTATGGCAAGTTTTTCATGGTGAGTTGGTCAGAACAGAATGGCACTTACTTTTCTTCTGTTATTTGAATTTCTTCAAAGCAGCTCATGCATTGACCTATATAAACAATTACAAAAAATATGTGCATTGTTTAATAGCTAATCAACCATAGTGTTAGAATCATGTAACTTATGGTCACAGTGATTATTACAAATTAAAATCTATAACAAAAACAATACAACTATAATAATCAAATCCCTTAAACATTAGGGGGTGAGGAAGCCTACAAACTAACAAAAATATAGGAAAATTTAAGAAATCAGGATGGGTAGTTGTGCCAAAAAATGCACCACTCATAAAATAGGATCACTTCAATACAGAGTTAATCATTTCCTTTCCATTTTACATTATATATCTTCACTAAATCTCGTTTAGAATACAAATATACAGTCTAATTTCACACAAGAATAATAGTAGGTACTCATAAAAATTTTCACACATAAGAGGCACATCATTAAATCCTTCAGCCTGGTTCTGTACAAGATCATACATGACCGATATCAAAAAGATCGGAGATCCCATTTCTATAAGAATTGATTTAATGTAAAATTTCAAATAGAATGGGCAAGTTACATGAGTTGATATCAGCTGTGTACCATTCTTGATTTAAAAAATGATACTCTACACATTTTAAAGAATGTTCACTTATAATGCCACATTTTTACAATTTGTCCCCATTCCTGATTGCTTCTTCATTATTCAGCCAATTTCTTATTAAAATTACAAAAAACAACGATGGTGGTTCAAACGGCCTCTATCATCAATAGCTTAAACATTTGAGGTAGACATCATTTTACATAAGAGATTCAATATTGAGGGGGAGGGGGAGGAGAGTTGCTAGGAAGAAAAATTAAAGCTGCTAGGAAAAACCACCTATATCATATAATTTATGATCTAGCATCTCGCTCAAACAGTGGCAAGAGTCCCTTCATAACTTATGAAGCTTAAAGTAGGTAATATCAGATATCATCACGATATGTATGATTGAAAAGCTATAGTACTGTTAACAGACTCAATTAAACCAGGTAAAAACAATCATGATTTATTGATTTAGTTAATTCAAGAACCCTGCATCTCCAAGCCATAGTATCATTTTAAATTCACATATATCAATCAGTGTTCAAAATGAGAACCATGATGTTTTAATGTGAGAACAGCATAATAGTATTCCTATCTCAATTCCAAAATTATATAAAAAATGAAGGACTTCATTTAGATAATCATCATCTATAGTTATTTTTGAGACAAGTTACTGGTAAAACAAAGATATGTGGTGGCTGTTCAGGAGTAAACTACAGAATTAGCCATTCAAAACTCAATTTGTCGGTACTTTTACATCTCATTTAGATGGATAACTTTGCAAAGGCAGATGAATACCTGTTAACTATGACACAATCTGAAATACTCAATTCGCTATCTCCCAACTTCAATTTCCTAGCAAGCTGAATGGCTCTACTCCCCAATACACAGGCATAGAGGCACTCGTACAGAAAGTCTGACTACTATAAATATATTTGTTCATGCTAAGGAATCTATTTCTACATTCTACTGGAATGTCAAAAACTAGATTTTTCATAACTTTTTTTCTCTCTTCATGACTGATTGTTTTTTCTTTTTCTTTATTGATAGCTAGAAGAATGGAGTATAAAAAGAGGCACTGCTATGGAAAGAGTCCACACCACAGGCACTACAAGTATATAAAAACATTGAAATATTACTTTCAAATATACATGAAGAACTTCTAATAGATATGGCATGATGAATAGATAGATGACATTCTATTCTACTTAATTTCTAATCACTCAGATCATTAGGAGAGAGAGAGAGAGAGAGAGGGAGAGAGAGAGAATGTATGGGGAATAAAATATCAAAAACAAATACAGATGAAAGAATAACATAAGGGTGAATATAATGACTAAGGATTGCAAAGTTCCAAAATTAAAAAACAAAAAAATCAAACAAAAAAATCCCTCAAATAAATGTTTTATTGCAAACCCTGCCTGAGTGGAAGTACGCATATGAATATTTACAGATTGCGGTCAAACTACGGACTGGTCTGAAGTCCACATGGTCAATATGACTTGGTACTTCAGCCATCCAAATTAAATGATCATGATGAAGGGTTTGATGATACTTTCTAAATAACAAAACACATAAATTAACATGGTATCAATAGTCAGATTGGGTAGCTGCTAAGAGTACTCGCAACAACTTTATCAAAATATCATCAGCAAATAGGGCAGTTTCTGCTGATTGTACATTACACTTTCATCATTTGAAATACAATTTGTGACTTCACTTTATTCTGCCCTTTTAACATCGAAAATAAAAGCACTTCTAGTGAATGCATACACGGATCAGGATAAATATATATCTTTATACCCTTTTTCCATTACAAAATCACACATGTTCTAGTGATATATTTACAGCACATCACAAATATTCTACCAGTCTTTAAATTTTCTTCAGCAGTTGTTTATCGAAAGCATTGTTTGCCAGCAAGACTGATAGCATAAGGGGGGAATATACAGGCAGTCTGAAGTGCAAGTTCCTGACTGGGAGCTACTTCACTTCAGACGTGCAGACGAAAGCTCTCAGGTAGGTAGCTATACTGTGGGAGACTCACTTGAGTGCTAATTGCTCAGTACGCAGTCTACTTGATCCTACTGCTATTAACTCAACTAAAGTCTACGCTAAGCAAAGTTTTGCTTTCTACAACTACATTCATCACCTCCTAGACATATCAAAAAGCCAAGTACACACAATTGAAATCTAACACTACAGAAATTCTGGAGAGCACATACAAAATATTTACCCTGACTTTGAGTTTTCCTATGGTTTTCTTTGTTGCACAAGTCAAACATTCCGAAGATGCAGCACGCTACCAACTTAAAAATGCTTAATTGATTGGTGACACTTATAATACATTACTTTCATCATATCACACGTTCATAGAATATTTCATATTGCAGCACACATTTATCCTTCAATTACTTGACTGTCTGGGAGTGATTCCCCCCTAAATTCTCTCTTTCTTGAGAATTAAATGCCAATAATATCTGGGTCTCTTTGCGTACATTCCAATCCCAAAATCTAAAGGGATGATATTTAATCCCACAAATTTGGAGGAAACGTCTGTGATGTTCTTATGTCGTCACTTGCCTGAAATTTTACTTCCATAATCTGTCTAAGACGACAAACTCTATAACAAGCCAACCCAAACTTGGTTTTCATTTTCTCTTGGCATCCAGCAAGAAAATGATGACACTTATTTTTTGGCACAAAAGACAACAGATTGGGCAGCATGTGACACAACAGCTCTTCTTGTTTATGATTCAGTGGGAATCACCTCATTATCTGAGATAGCTTGGTCAATCTCCTCTTGAAAATTTCTTGGTTGAGAATTGAAAATTCATGGATTCAAGAGAGAATTCCTCAACTTCACAATATATGGTATAATAACAAACAGATCAACATTACCTTTGATAAGAATAATGCACACTATTACAATTGTTGGAATATTGTATTTATCATTGTTTTGATTATTGTACATCTTTCCTTGTAAAAAATGACTATTGCTTTGGAATAATTATTTCACTTTCTGAGGGGCAAAGACATCATATTATTCAGACTATATAACTAAGAGTTGTCAACACACATAATGGCAAGCTCAATGAACCCATTCATCATTTATTTAGAGGCCTAAAATTAAATACTTATTTATACACTTGGCATTAAATATCAAGGAGTTGATATTTTATTTCAATGAACAACAGTGATACCTTTGAATCATCCATGCATCAAAATAATTGAGATGGAACATGGAATAATTTCTTTGTTTTTGCATGAACCTTAAAGTGGGAAAGACCGCAGCACACAAAGTAATCAACCTCACACCTTGACTTTGCAAAAGTTGAGGTGTTATGATGTGGCAACTTGGAAAAACATAAATAAGTCTTCCTCTTCGGCTTAACTAATCGGGCAAGCCGGTAAAGGATTCTGGGCCTGATTCCATGGAGCGTAGCCAGGGTTTGGGCTGCTTAAATTGGCAACCCTACGCAAAGAAAATCAAAGCAGAGCAAAGCAAAGCAAAGCATGATGAAGTGGCTTCATGCATAAAGCTTGGCTTGATGCTTGCTTCTAAAGAGCTTCAAGGTGGGAACATAAGAGCATGGTCAACAGCTAAAATAAATGTCAAACAAATTTTCTTCCATCTCACGTCTGGCTCTGAGTAAATTGCTCTGACAGGGTCGTTTATTATTATAATTTCTTTTCCTTTCTTTCCTTGTAAAGATGGATTATGGATGACTATTGTGATGCTTGACATGAGGAGCAGAGGGTCGGTGGTATATGATTCGTTCACAGCCAAGGTGTGAAGATTATTGGCTTCATTAATCATGCTTTGTTAGACATGTTATTCTCTATTGCTTCATCATCAATCTAATTTGTTTATGCTATTTCCTTTGGCACTCAAGGAGTTATCTCGAAGAGAGAGAGGATTCAGCAAAATAGTGTTGCGCAGTTTGCAGTTAATTAATCGTGGATTAATATAATTCAACAGATACATAAGATTATCAATTCAATCTTGCAAGTGTTACAATAGCAACTTCTTAAATATGATTAGGACTTTGTCCTTTTATCAAAACCGAAATTGCCTTCAAATGCTTTTTGTTTCAGTCTGGGACATGAAATAATAGGCAAAATGAGGAAGGAAGCCTAATAATGCGTGCATATTCAAAGAAGGATCAGCTAATCAAGAAGAAGTCATTGTTTATTTCAATTCATAACTGCACTGCATTCAATAATGGCACATGAAACTCTCAGAGCATTGAATGGCACTAAAACTACTTAACTATTTATTTCTGAAAATTAATTCAGAGAGATATGGCACAAAATTCACAATTCTTCTGCAATTACATAAACCATGAATGGTATGGGTCAAATCAACCCATAACACGGCAAGCAGGCTCTTAGTGTATACATGGTTTCATTCGCATAGCAGCGAAGGAGAGAAAATAGCAAGCGTGGAGTTTGAGGAAGCAAGAGGAGAAAGAGGTATTCATAGAAGCATTGTCAGACTGTATCATCAATCATGGTGCTCATAAACTTGTGCTTTATGATTGAGAGGAGGTATAAATGGTGGGGATGCCCAAACAAAAGAGATGATAGCAGATGTACAATGGGGGCATGCGTTGCCGACTGAGGCCTGTGGTCGGCATCAATAGGTTCTTGCGGTTGTCGGTGCACATAATGCATGCAACTGCAAGCCCCTATGGCACGACGGCCAGGCTCTTTGCCGAGGGTCTGTAGGGGTGTAGAGGATAAATCAACTTGCCTCCCGGCTTTTTTCCCGTCGCCATACCATCTTTTGAAATTCATGACAAATCATGAGCGAACAAATCTCATAACCATATTCAGCAGAGCTGCATAAAATGATTACTGGCATCTCACTTTTCTTCTCCCTGGTCTAGTATTTATTATCATATAAAGGATAGCATCAGCTCTACGAGGATGGCAAGTTGACTTAAAGAGCAAACAATGAATGTGATAACAATTTTATATTGGTGAAGCGAGTTGCTTATTGGATGAGATGTAAAATCAGAAAAGAACCAAGAGATAGCATGAGGTGGAAATCCATTCATGATTATCAGTCAACAACATGAGGTTTTTTATTTATTACTTTTATCAAACTCCTGGTGAGAGCCTAATTAGATACTTGATAACTTCATACAAAAACTTGATATGACATAGTGAGAAAAAGGTGACAAATTGAATTGAAAGCAGACCAGCCATCTGGGGCTTTGTTTGAAAAGAGCACTCATAAGTCGGAGCTTTTTAAAAATGTGTAGGGGGTAGGAATCGATTACCAACTACAAAAGACCTTTGTGGTAATGAAAGATATCTAGAGTCGAAAACTTGTCGAGGGCTCCAAGATACATGAAAGACATGGTTTCTATTCACATTGCTATACAGTTACAGGAAGCAACAGACCGAAATGTAAAGCTCATCTCTTATTGTACATTACGGAACAAACAGGTGATGTTCCGATAAGAAAGAACTAGTCCGACGACTCATTTAACACAACCACACAGGATAAATACACAGTAAGAATATAGAGAAGACTTTTCAAAATGGAATATAGAAATAGTAGTAGGAAGGTAATAAGTACAAATACAAAAGATTAATTTACCAGAACAATTTGACAAAATCAGCTTGCCCATGGTGGCAATCTGCCAAAGTTCATCATTCAAATATTTTGAAATGATTATTTCTCCCAATGCTCTTGCTTAAAGCATGACGATGTTTAAAAAGAGATGAGTTTACATTTTCCCAGATATTTCTGCTCTCACATGATGGCCTTTGAAAAGTTTTTCTATTTTCCAGATATTCCTGGACTCATTCAGAAAGAGATAAGTTTACTTTATCCAGATACGTCTGGCTTGGGTCAGTCAGAAAGGCAGTAGATCAAGGCAGTTGGGGTTCTTGAAGAATGGCGGAAGAGGTTCGTCCAGCTTGCTGATCACCTTGTAGATGGTCTTCTTCCAGGATGGCTCGTTGTCCTTCACGGACTTGATCGCTGTGAAGAACTCACGCAACGTCGTGGTGGAGACGTGCAAGAAGCCCTCCGGTACCTGCAGAAACACAGAGGAAAAAGATAAAAAGAGATGCTTGTTATAGAGTTGCAGGAGGAGAAGTTATGGAGGGATTAAGAAGGCAAGAACAATTACAACATGAACAGGTTGGTATTAAAAACAAGATGCACAATATGTTTTTCCTCAGAAATGCAAATGCAAATACACCATAATCTTGAATTCATACCACAGAGAGAGGGGCGTGAATGCATGAATTTCATACCCTTTATACATTCTACAAAAGAAACTAATCTTAAGCTATGTGTGGCCATTATAAAGAGATGTTTACTTTTGTCCTACAAAGATAGACACAAAATTGGTGGTATCTATTTGCTTCCATTTTTTTTATTATATATATAAAATTTCCTATGAAATAGTTCTCTATTCACCATGATATTATAATTAATCTAATTTTCACTAATCAGTGCTAGACTCTCTCTCATAGCATTCATGTCCCAAGAGAAACCCTGAGGTACGAGCCAGCCGTGAAGATGAGCAATGAGTCAAACGTGAAAGGATCAGCTATCTCGCAAATATGGCAAGATCGTGGACTTGAAATATGCATTATGAGATATTGGCTAAGCCAAGTCGATGATCAAAGATCATAACATGTTGAGTGATTAGGAACAGGTGTGAGTTGTAATGACCAAACAAACACAACTTTCACTCAAGGAACAAATGACTTTTCATCAGTCAGGGTTTGAAATGCCAAAAAAGTGTCCTAAAATGAATATTAAATAATTACAGGTAATCAACACTGAGAAAGTCCTAAAGGATCAACATTATCAACCATGTAAAAACAAAATAAAAGCCAATTTTTTTTCTTCAGATTGCAATGTAATTTGACAAATAAACCCTAAAGTTTGAAGTGGTTTTGTGTGTCAGCTATTGAACCATACGAACGTGGCAATAACATATTACATAATTCAAACATCATGTCTACTGGCAATAAAATGCAGTGTTGAAAATGCCCTTAAGTTGATTTCTCGAAAGTATTTGGAATCATTTTAAATGTTTTTTAAAACTTTGTTTACAAAAGTGTCAACATGCACTATTTTTGTTTATTTTATTCCTTGTAGAAGAATTGTCAGTTGGGGAAGGTGGACATTCATTTCAATTACCGGTTGGTCTTCCATTCATTCTTCGACTTCTATCTCAAATTCCCAGTGTCACTTTCCTGTCACACTTGACAGGTGATTCATGACTCTGTCACTCATCACGATTCATGCACACAAAATTAGATTCAATTGAAAATAATCGCAGGAGGGAAGTGCAGGAGTTGCAGCAAAATGCATGACAGATAAGAAAGAAGAAGCAGTGAGAGAAAGATAGACAGATACAGGCAGAGCAAGAGAAAGATAAGAGAGAGAGAGAGAGAAATATAAATTTATGGTTCACTGGGGGGGGGGACACTTTTTCTATGCATTCTTCTCAATAAATCTGCATCTCTGCCATACGAAAATAATTGCATTTCAAACCTTGCGTTTTAATCTATTTTCCCAATTGCAGCATTCATCACCCTAGCAATCAGTGCTCCTCTAATTACCGACACCGCCATAAACTTGGACAGAAAAAAAAAATCCTACATTTCGATAGATACTTCATTATGTCAACAAAGCTTCGGTTATTGAGTACTTGATATTTTCTACTAATACTGATATAATAACTGAGCAAAAAAAAAAATCTCAATCTTACAGGATGAGGTAAATTGGCAACACGACGCCGGCGTGGACAGCGAGAGATTTACATTGAATTTATTTCCTGGCATTTTTTCAATGTCCACTGTGTTGAGACTTTGCTGGATGTGTGAGCGATGGGTGTCAGTGAGGTAAATCAACTTAACCTTGTTCTGCCAAGCCAAGATATTAGAATTAAATGAGAAAAGAGCAGAAGGCAACCGTGTATCATTGTCTGTCATCAAGTCAACCACACCTTGACGGGAAGTGTGTTCAGCCCTCAACAAGAGTTGGTACAAAATCATAAATACCAGGCTGATAACATGAAGGAATAATAACAAATATATNGGGGGGGGGGGTTGGAGGGGTACATATAGAGAGTTAGAGTATAATTAACCTCTTCTCTCTTTTTGCTCTCATTTGGAAAAGTTGCATCATTTGATAGAATGAACTACATTACATATGTGTAATACACATAATAGTTTACATTTCCATCAAGTTTGGAAAACATATTTGATTACAAGTGCTGATAAAGATGTGATAAAGTGTGTCTAAAAATATATAAAGGTAATGAAATCAAAAATATAATTGGGGACACAGCCTTTAAAAAAACCTGAAAAGAAATGAAGCAGTAAGATCTTTTAGCAAACCCTTTGCGTATACATGCAATTCATCTTATTCCTTCCCAGGGCCCCTAAATGAATTAAGCAAATAAGTCCAAACAAAAGAGCAACCATTTATCATACATTCCAACCTTCAAAAAATTGCTAAAATCTTGCTCAGGACAGACAAATATTTTGCAAATCCGACAAAAATATGAATGATAAGAAAAACACCCACCATCCTCAATAGATAAAACACAGAGCAGATGTAGTAAAACATGACCAAGCAGAAACTATTCCTTACAAAAAAGACATGGTGGATTGGTATGAAAAGAAGGCTTTTCTATTTGTGCCAGTTTGGGTGGCGAGAAATTCAAGGCCATTTTCATCCTTGGTCTCCTCCACACATTACTTGTTTACACCTTTTCTTGCACTGCTGAGCAGCCTTCGGGCAAAGAGAGAATATCTCACGCTATATGCCAACTCAAAGGCAATGAATAAGATTCTTATGTTTGCTTTATGCTTCCCTTTGTGTGGAAGAATGCATGGTTTACTCTGCTTTTGGAGGAGTTTCAATTCACAGAAGTTTCTTTAAAATGTAAGTTAAGGCACTTGGCAAAGAGGAGAGACGCAGGTAGACTTGGGAAGGAACTACAAAACAATGTTAAGCCTCATGTTGACTGTTCTTTGAGATTTCCAGAGTTATGGAGATGAAAGGGAGATAAAAAACAAACAAAAAGATCAGATACATTCCCACGACACACAGAAGATTACACAGCACACAACGTGGACATGATCTTTTGTAGATGATGGTCTTTGTGCTAAATATAGAGAGACAGAAAGACAAGGAGAAAGAGAGGAAAGAGAGAGAGAGAAAAAGTACTATGAACCTGAGATGCTAATGGAAGTCCCTGACAGAGGATGGGCAAGGATGAGTAGTCTACCAAATGAGCCTCCTACAAATAGGCTCTAATTTGTGGGGATGACACAAACAAGGATGGAAAGACCTAGGGGTGTGACTGACAGAGACCTCCACTCATGTCCATTGTAATCCAATTACACCAGCCCTTTCGCTTCTTCAAGATGCGCTAAACGAAACAACACCCCTAACCTCCGTCTGATTCTGTGCGATGCTTGCTTCCGTCCTGAATACCGCAGCAGCCAGCCAGCAGAGCCAGCAATTCTGCAATTCATTGTCCCAACTGTTTATCTCCTAATCGGCCGTCAAGGCTTCCCTTATTGGCATACAAAAGTGTAATTTTCCTCCCCCTTTTATGCCATAATTTCCTACCAAACTGGCTTGAAGGAAAATGCTTAAAGTGACTAAGTGGCATATTCCTTTCCCTTTGTAATCTTTCAGCATTAAGTCGGCTTTAGCCGTGTCTCCTAACCATAATGCACTTATGTGGCAACAATATTCATTGGAAAACCAAGGATCTAAATAAAAGCCAATCGTTTCCTTAGCAACAACCCCAGCATAAAATACAGACCTGTTGCATACACTTGTAGATTCCCCGCAGAAAAGTACAGACGAAGGGCAAAGCTTAGTTGAGGACTAACAAATCAATTAAGGTTTTATGTACCTTGAAATTCTCCCTAAGCTCTCACGGATCACACTCTGCCCAACACCACTTTCTCCGTAATCACTCCATTTTTCATTAATAAACTCAGATTTGTGGCCTGGCGTATCCCAGCAAGGATCTAATAGATGCTGTTTAATTTCTCCTGCACGCTACCTAAGATTTCCTGATATTAGGCGCCAATGCTGAGGATTTTAGACACAAGAAGTGCAATCAAATTGCAATATATTTTTGAAACCTCTAAATGGCAGGATGGTATGATGCGGTAATTGCTTTTTTATGACGCGACTCCCAATTAGCCAGACATTTAGAAACTTGGAGGTGGATATGGAGAGCTGCAAATGAAACACAAGTAGCTGCTGGCGAAGAGCTAATTTCTTTCAAACTGGATGAAATTGATTTAATGTTGACTTGTACAATATGGGAATTAATCCAGCCTCAGCACTTAATCACCACGCCTGTTGATTCGTCGTCGCCTGCATATCACTTGTTGAACAAAGTTTCAAGGATTTGTCCCATTGTTGATTTCAGTCTTTATTATAAGTAATTTATGATGACATATCAACATTCATATGAACCAGTGCATGAAAGATTTACATTGCGATCATGGTCTTAATGCCTCCAAAACTAATCAGACCAATATGAATGGTTTTCCCTGACAAATTGACAAACAGAATGGTTTGGGCACGTATCTATAAGATTTTTAAGGGTTTTTGCATGTTGGCAAAATTTCTTAGAATAGACTCTGGTTGTTCTTGTTATGCAAACAACTTTAACAGACCAGAAGTAGCAGCAATATTACAGGGATGAATCAAATGAACTATGCTGGAGGAAACGATAGCCAGGCGCTTTTTTTTAGTGTTTTAACAAGCCATCCTGCAATAACCATGTACCCTTGATATTGTGAATGGATAGATGGTAGAATCTATGTGAACATTTATCAAGATTGAGACATTGGTTATGCTCATGACTCGAAAGTACTTTGAACCCTGGCTTCCTTTGAACCTTCTGTTACATCAATTACCGACCCGCTTTCTTTCCTCTCAATGTTAATGGGAGTGCGAGGGGTGGAGGGAACAAACAGAAAAGTACAAGATGAAGGCTGGATGGATGCGAAGAGTGAGAGGGAGAGAGAGAGAGGGAAAGAAAAAGAGAAAGCAAAAGAGAAAGAGATTCCACAAGGCGCAATTTCGAAACCAGTCTCGTGTTTGGCCCATCAGATGCAGATTCGATCTCCATATTCTTAAGCATGTGTTTGTTTCTTTTATTACCCCCATTAACGAATAAAACCTTGACTAGGTCACACGTTCAAAGCCCTCAATTGTTATACGCCCAGCTTGTTGGAAGAGCTATGCAAGATAGCTGGACGCAGCAATTAGATTCAAGAGTAATCTGTCATGTCTTATTGTCTGCCAGGCCACGTGAAAGATGGTCTGCTGTTGGGGGGCACCCGTCATCGCAGCCATCGAGCTGGAGGATAGTCGTTATGAATACCCCTCACCCATGTCAACCCGGAGATGGTTTTCTCATAAGGAAAAGTACCGGTGAACCAGCCCCTTGGAGGTGTAAGAATCGGTGAGTGATGGGGAGGTCTGACATGACGATCCCGGAACAGTCGTCGTCGGGACGAGACGAAATAGCCAAGGGTCCGGAGGCCAATATATGGATATCAGATGAGAGGGGTGTGACAATAGCAGCTGGTTCACCACACTTCAGAAATTGAATCAAGATCACCATGAGACACACAATGCCACTAACACCTTAACTGGGTCTGGGGGCCGGCCAAGTCTTCAGCAATCAACCCTGCGGCAAGTTTGTGCCACCTCCAATTACCTGGGATAATGTTGATTGGTGGTGTTGTGGGGTGGGGTGATGGGGGAGAGCTGTGAGTATGCTTTCTGTGAGATATTCTGAGCATGGGCAGTGAGGACCTAAGAGGATGCCGACTGTGGAAGTTGACAAGGAAATCGCATGATGGAGATGATGCAAGAAGATGAGAATACGGTGTTGTCAAGGACACGGTGTTGTCAAGGTCAACAATTGGGACGATTAATTGCCCTAATTCCCTTCTTCCATTTCTACATTCATCACTCTGGTCATTACTGACAATAAAAGACTCAAGATTTCCTATCTCATTAATATTTTTTTCCTCTTTGCTTTCATACCTTGTTTTAAATGGTTCAATAACAAATGGAAACATATTTTAACCTATAAATACTCAGCCTTCTTGAAAATTATGCCCTCAACTAATTTTTATCCCACCCTTTCTGATGTGCTCCTCTTTCAACCTGAAATAGATAATTTGTTTGATCACATCAATATTTCACCTCAGAAAAAAAATCCTAGCCTTACTTGGGTAAGACCTTACACTCACACGCCATAAGAAATATGACATACTTTTGCTAATTCAAAAGATTTTTGCAAAAACAGCTACCTATGCCAAGCAATAATTGTATGTCTGCCAGTCTTATTTTCCTCAATTTACATTCCTCTAATCACCATGACCATGCAACTCAGAGTTGAAGTTTGAACACTCTTATCAAGATACCCTGATGTATTTACCGTTAAATGGTATTTTTCATTCTATTTCACAAGACAAGGAAGCAGCCAAGCAGGGACGTAAGAATGAAGAAAAGGAAATATGAAAATTCACAGATCCTTTCCTCCTTATTTTTCGTAGAGCGGTAGACTTCCGCCTAATCAGTGAAGACACCTTTCTTTGTACTTTCTTTGGTTCCTCTACTGACCATGGAAATTCTGAGTCAACTGTCATGGTTAATTTTGGCTATCTTGGTCTGATTAGAACTGTCCATCTGTCAAGGACCTATCAAGGATTGTTTAAGATTCTGAGACAAGCAACTGCCCACCTTTAAGAGTGTTCTCATTGTCCAAAAGAGATTAACCAAAAGAGATTACAATTTACTAAAACATGACAAATGCATGTTAGGGCAATTTGTACTTCAGATACATCTAAAGTTTTATGCTGAATGTATATTTCAGAAGAGGTTCCACCTAACCCGAAAGAATCTTAGATAAAATTTAATCCTTCCGTTTTACCCTATATTCTGGGGCAGGTATGGTCCTCAATGCACATTAAAACGCAAGACACATTTGCCTACATAAGGATCACATGGGCCCTGGAACCCCTGGGACATGACCAACAAGAGTCCTTTTGGACAATTTCTTAAAATGCTGGCCATTTCTAACTTGGTGAGCAGCATCAAAGGAAGAAACTCAAGAAACGCCTGAATCATTCCAGGATTTTGGCATAATGGAAATACACCTTATATGACAACTTCTGAGATATCATGTCTTATGGTTCAAGGTTACAAGAAGAATGCTTCCTTTCTAACTGAACTTGGCAAGAGCCAAGAGCCTTTATCACTGACCAGTTCCTTTTATAAATCATCTGTTTGGAGGAGGAAGGGCATTAACTCATAAACCAGAACATTGAGTTAAAGCCTTCTGGCACCTAACGAATGATATATCTTAATATGATAATTCTAGTTCTACCACAACATACATAAAACATGAGGATAATGAAGTGATATCATAGATATACATTTTCCTTTCCCAAAAAGAAGTTCTTAGATGTTATGTTATCAACAGATGATTAAAGGTAAAGACCAGTTATGGTCATGCGATTGCATTGTGAAAGAAACGTTGTGGAATCAATCAGAAAAGGTTGATCATCTAGCATCTAGCATCTGCAAGCTTCTGGAATCATCAAAATGATAAGAAATTTGGCCCATTCTTCGTAAAGTTACAAGCACTATACACAGAAAGATGTATATGGGACTACCCTGTATCTCTCACAGACCATGAGAGAAACAAATTTACCAAATATATGATTTAGTAGGCGGTTTCCCGGCACATTTTTTATCATCATGTATTAGTCAAAACACATTCTTTCACATGATTGGTAATGAGAGCTTCCATTTCATTTTTTGAAATTGGGGCGTTTCCATTACTGGTCTTTACCTTTAAGACAGTGGTACAACAGATAATTTGTATCCTCTCGCAAAGGCGCTATATATATATATATATATATATATAAATTCAATTATTATTTCCTAATGTAGCTCATGTTTTATTCAACTTTAATCACTTACGGTAGTCCATGTAACAATAACTTTTGTTCCATATATTCCATCAAACCACTTAGGGGGAATTAGGAAAAATTAACATTCAAGACAAAGGTCACATTATCTCTTTTCGTGAAATGAAATTACTGTAATAGGATTAATGAAAAGACACAATTGCATCCATATGAATAACTTTAACTGGTTCAATTTGGTTACATTATCACATTATTCACACTATGCAATACCTTTTGAGGAATAAAAAAGGAACAAGAAAAACATAAACATGCTTTATTTATCATTAATTTTCTAATTCAAACTAACAAAATCTAATTCAAAATTCAAGAGGAAGAACCTTTGCTCTTTTAAAAAGAAAGCAACAATATGATAAGTGATACCCGCTGATAACAAAAAAGGTCGTCAATTAGAATTTCTCATTACAGCTTCCCTTGAGGCAAATAATTTATTAACAATTGTTTATTTTGAGTACGGAGGAAGAGTGAGAACTAGAATCTTCTAATTTCTTTTCGGAAAGGATAATGCAAGAGCAAGGTCAGTGTATTATTGATTCAGGAAACTTTGTTTTAATGATGGAGTAAAGTGACAAGCTATAACCAAATAGGTATCTTCCTCTTACTGACATACATCTTGTTAGTTATTTCTGCTTCTTACTCTTGCTACAACACACGCACTTCCACTGATAAAGAGGAAAGGTAGATAAAGAGAGCAAGAAAAAGCTATTTTTGTTTCCTTTTCTTTGCCTCCTGAATAGTACAGAAGGCAATGGCCTTGCAAATGACACGCAATTTGGGAAGAAAATTAGAATTTTTTTCTTCTTGACTGCCGATAGGTGCACCAACTTCACATGAGCGCCCCAGCAATAGTGTAATCAACCTATATATGATTTTTCACAAAGACTGGGAGCTAATGATTAAGAAAAATTCCTGCTTTATGAACTCACTCTGTCAAGAAAATGGCCGAAATGAGTGAGCTGCTTATTGGTCGAAAAGTAGAATAAAGTAATGGGGTGGGTAATTGTGTTGATCATAACATTCATTTGAATGAAATGTCATTGTACTTTTTCGGAAGGGATTCAAGATAACCAGCTTTTGTTTTTTGAGCTGGGTGCAAGCCTTCCTCTCTCTTTCTCTCGTTTCCTCTGCATCAATTTGGGGGGCATGTAAAAATGATGACATTAACTTCAGACTGAGGAGTTTTTATTCATTCATGATTCTTTAGTGGGTGTCCCAGATTATGTGAATGACAAAGTACCGAGAAAGGATGCGGTGGAAGTATTCTTCAAGAGTGAATCGGTAAAAAAAATAGATCATGATTAGATCATGAGGTAATATTTTCCTTTTCGGAAAGAGCTGATTGCCATTTGCATGGTCTGCGATTATAAGAAATTTATTAAAAAAAGGAGGTGGATGCAGAGACGAGAGAGAGCTTCTTTTATGTTTGAGACTGAGTACTGGAATGATGAATGAGAAATGAGAGGGTGGGATTTACACCCAAAAAAAGAATGGCAAATTTGACAGAATTTGAGCAACAACCCCCCCCCCCCCCCC
>BEXV01000044.1:400092-423359 GCA_003118195.1 Hemicentrotus pulcherrimus | reverse complement strand
TTTGGGGGGGGGGGTTGGAGGGGTACATATAGAGAGTTAGAGTATAATTAACCTCTTCTCTCTTTTTGCTCTCATTTGGAAAAGTTGCATCATTTGATAGAATGAACTACATTACATATGTGTAATACACATAATAGTTTACATTTCCATCAAGTTTGGAAAACATATTTGATTACAAGTGCTGATAAAGATGTGATAAAGTGTGTCTAAAAATATATAAAGGTAATGAAATCAAAAATATAATTGGGGACACAGCCTTTAAAAAAACCTGAAAAGAAATGAAGCAGTAAGATCTTTTAGCAAACCCTTTGCGTATACATGCAATTCATCTTATTCCTTCCCAGGGCCCCTAAATGAATTAAGCAAATAAGTCCAAACAAAAGAGCAACCATTTATCATACATTCCAACCTTCAAAAAATTGCTAAAATCTTGCTCAGGACAGACAAATATTTTGCAAATCCGACAAAAATATGAATGATAAGAAAAACACCCACCATCCTCAATAGATAAAACACAGAGCAGATGTAGTAAAACATGACCAAGCAGAAACTATTCCTTACAAAAAAGACATGGTGGATTGGTATGAAAAGAAGGCTTTTCTATTTGTGCCAGTTTGGGTGGCGAGAAATTCAAGGCCATTTTCATCCTTGGTCTCCTCCACACATTACTTGTTTACACCTTTTCTTGCACTGCTGAGCAGCCTTCGGGCAAAGAGAGAATATCTCACGCTATATGCCAACTCAAAGGCAATGAATAAGATTCTTATGTTTGCTTTATGCTTCCCTTTGTGTGGAAGAATGCATGGTTTACTCTGCTTTTGGAGGAGTTTCAATTCACAGAAGTTTCTTTAAAATGTAAGTTAAGGCACTTGGCAAAGAGGAGAGACGCAGGTAGACTTGGGAAGGAACTACAAAACAATGTTAAGCCTCATGTTGACTGTTCTTTGAGATTTCCAGAGTTATGGAGATGAAAGGGAGATAAAAAACAAACAAAAAGATCAGATACATTCCCACGACACATAGAAGATTACACAGCACACAACGTGGACATGATCTTTTGTAGATGATGGTCTTTGTGCTAAATATAGAGAGACAGAAAGACAAGGAGAAAGAGAGGAAAGAGAGAGAGAGAAAAAAAGAATGAGAGGAAATTAATCAGAGTGTAATGATAATGATGGAAATATAGCGGGCATGATATGGTGGGAGCTAGAGGAGAGGTGATTTGCAGCACACAGGCCGAACAGACTTGTCGTTACTTTTCGACGCTTACTATCAATTAGCCTAATCAGAGGGGTCATGCATGGCCTCTCACATATCCTGCATTTTTGATCATTTAATGAAGAAAAGAGCATCCTCCCGACATCAATTTGGTGAAGTCAGAAGTGAAACATTTAGAGAAGCTCAGGGGACCCCACCACACCAAACAAGGCAGGTCTTCCTGTCGATTGTTCTCTCTTATAGTCTTGGGGCTTTCTAATCTACGAGCAAACAATAAAAAGATGATTGGATATTCAATATGGAACCCTGAAATTTTCCTTTTCTGGGAGTATTGGGGGCAAGAGAGAGGTGGAGGAGTAGGAGGAGGAGGAGGAGGAGGAGGCTAGTGGCAGAGGGTTGAATGAGGACACCCAGGCCTGGGTAGCCATGTAGAACCGGCTGATATCGAAGTCTCATCTAGAAAAACATGCGGCACAAAAGCAAAGTCACAAGCCGATCCTCAAGCTGTGCTTCGGCTGCAAGGTAGAGGCAACAATAAGGGTTTGAGTCTGTTACGGATGAAGCGGCTTCTTGAAAGGGACCCCTGGCAAAAGTGCAAGAACCTGGGACGAGATAAGCTAAATGAAGGCAGAGGGCTGATCTTGAATGGGTGTCGGCACTCAAGTGGAAGAAGGACGTAGTGGGAGTGAGAGCCCCATACCCCCAAAGATCAGCGACGTCTGAATAGGAATGACCACACAGGGCTCATTCTTTACCCAGTCATAAAGATTAATCTTTCTATGATAAAAAAAAAAATAGGACGATGAGATAGAGATATATACTTATAGACTTTAATCGATCTGGAGTTATGATGGAGATCCACCTCACAAAGGGTCTCGGTGGGAAGTCAAAACCAGCATCTAAAGGAACTGTTCTATGAGAAAGAAACTGAGCAAAAGGTAGGAAAGTGGCATAATAGCTCGGGAAAAATACGGCCTTGTTACCACAAAAACAAATCAATTTTGTAACCATTGAAAGAGAATAGGACAAAACCTGGAGTCGTTTATATAGGTCTTTCTCACGTCCACAAAGCATGAGAATGAGAATCGCATCTCGTCATGGAGACAGGGGCCTTGTCTTTTGAGAAATCAGCAGAAAACGATCAATTATATCCACTTCCTCTCTATTTCATTGAGAAGAAAGAATTATCTACTTATAATTGCTCATAAAGCTGAGGTTAACTATTATCTCCTTTCTTCGTGGACCTACAATCTACAATAAGTTACTTGGGTTTAAGGTTTGATTCTTCATGGCAAATTATTCCCTTACAGAATGGAGTACAATTAAAATCTTTAGCCAAGGATCAAACAAATAAGATTAATGCCCAATTTACAAAGGAAAACTTTGATTGATGATATTCTTGCAACATTGATAAAAATCAATCTTTGTTTGGAGAGAAACGATATAAAAATGAGGATTGGGAGAATAGAGAAAAGGAAATCGTGGTCAGAAGAAGTATAACAGATGATGAATCCTAAGGTTTTGGGTAAAATACAACAAAATTTAATACATAAACTCAGGAAATCCTTGTCAAATGACCACAGCACTAAAGATAAAAAGAATGACAAATTTGGAATCACCACGGAACCATCAACACTATGATGGGAAACAACCGAAAAACACTGATTTAATCCTTTCCTTTATTCAATTTTTCTTCTCATTTCTTCTTTATTTCCTTTCTTAGCTTTTCAATGATTCAAAATTTGCCCAGTTATTTACTCATGTTTCTTACAAAGTCTAAGATGATATATGAGTTATGTTTTTTTCTTCTCCATATTTCCAAGAAAACACTGTATGATATTAAAGTTGATCTCAACCGTGAAATGTACGTCTTTGAAATCTTGATGGAATGAAAGCGAATTATTGTCAATCGGTTGCACAAAAAAAGGTAAAATAGGAAAAGAAATACTAAGTGGAGGCCTTGTGAAAGGTGCACAAAAAAGGCCATTCCGCCTATTTCATTCTCCATTTCTTGGGGCAGTCTTAAAGCATAAGCAGTAGATCAGGCATACTGAAGCCTCTACATTACCCTTCATGCCTCGTAAAACAAGAAGAATTCTCAAGGAAATCGGGGGGACAAAAATGCCTTTTGAATCTTTGATGTGCATATGAACAATAATTGAGAAATACTTTGGCCCCAAATCAGACAAAAGACCTAAAAATCCTCAGCGGCCAGATAAGAAAGGACTCCTCATTTTTTTTTGAGGTATGGCGACAAGTTCAATGGATTCAAAGACTGGCATTGAAGGAGAGTATATGAGGCGATGCCGACAAGAAAGTACAATGCCCCCTCTGACAGTCATCATCATATCAGCCAAGATTTATGAATCAATTCAAACTTTATTTCGTCAATTTCAGCTCAGTATGGTGAGACCAATGAGCAACACATACACTTGAGAGTACGGGTAGATGGGAGGGAGGGGGAAGAGAGACAGACAAGAATAAGAGATTAAATGAGACCTGTCTGCACAGTCTGGGATGGAAATGAAATGACACAAAGAGAGAGAGAGAGAGAGAGAGAGTATAAATTTGGAAGGAAAAAAATATGGTCTATGGGATAACACATCTAGTTTTAGGCAAACTATTTTTTTTAAATACTGAATTAAAACGTTAACAGGCAGGAAAAAAAAATGATAAGATGTAAAAAAAGGGAAGAAAAAAAAATATCCAAATGTGATGAGCCAACAAAAAAATGAAACTGACAAAAGCTAATAGCTTGATATATCAATTGAATAATTTTGTATTTCACAGTATCATAACATTTTGATTTATTCATTTATGTAACCACAAGCACCCAGTCTACAATGCAAGAGATTGAGACATTTATCATCAATTCTTCAACTCTAGGAATATTTTTTTAGAGTTATGAGCCTTGAGACTTCAATCTATTATCTTGGAAGTATATGAATGAACTGAAAATAAACCTTGAGACAAAGTGCATTGTCTAATTCACTGATTAACACAGTTCACAAACAACAATGTCAAAAGCGAAAACAATCAAGTCATGCCAAGATCGAGAAGCGAGCTAGAAGCGATGATATTATTATTATACCAGTTTTTATTTCCAAGTGAGACAATGTCGCCGCCGAGGCAGATCACATGATATCATTGCTGTTTGGTTTCCGAGTGCTTACTTGGAGAGAGTCTTGAGAGAAACCCTGACTAGCTTGTGCTTGGCACGCAACTTCCTGAGTGATAGCATTACCAGAGAATAGATCCAAAACATTGATCTCAAGTGACTTCCTCTGCACGGCTGACCGTCAAGAATCTTGTCTAGAAACTCTATTTTTGGTGGTTGCGTTCGGCCCGCAAGTCGTGGGAAAGGAAGGAGGAGCAATCACAATAAGAAAATGACCGCACGCATTAAATTTTTCATTGAAGAGAGAAGAAAAAAAAGAGGGAAAATGATAGAGAAAGCAACAAATATGATTACCAGATGGGGCCAATTTACTGGCATTGTGTTTATTTCTTGTAAAAACTGTTGACATTAAGCTTCATCACGGCTGCTTGAAATAATTTAGGGCAGTAATTACCATCAGGTGATTATTGCTATTATCTTCTAACCAAATAGGAATAGGAATTTTGGCTGATAAGGACTTTCTTTTCTTTTTCTGGATAAAATGTGTCACATGCTAACCTGATAAAAGGATTCTTACAAAGACTTCACCGTTTGTTTGCACTTTTGATGTCAACTGAAGATGAATTACATGAATCATAAATATGAAAAAGTAACAACAAAAAATATTTGTGATGATGTCATTAAGAAATATCTGTTTAATTTAGCTTATAATTGATTATCATTACCTTTCATGTCTGTAACTTCCTATCGCACTTTGTATAAATGTATCATGTACCGTATGTATTTCATCTTTTGCACAAGCTGCTCCTTGATCATTTGACTGTCAAGTGGATTTGGCGCATTATAAATCATATGTATTATTATTATCACAAAAACACATATCCCATTTTGAGCCTATTCAGTAATTCATTGTCGTCCTTACAGCAAATTATCCAAGTTTGCAATATTTATTAAGAAATAACTTTATAATTCCAAAAATTAAAACAAACAGGAATTGTGTTTGCTTTTGCTATCATTTCATGAACTCAACTTGAAGAAAAAAACCTGAACAAGAAGAGAATAACAAAATTACAGAGACATTATACAAGAGTACATTGGATAAAAAAAATTATATCAAAATATGAAAATTTATCATATGTTTAAATGTAATATATATGGAAAGGATATTGTTCCGTTGACCGGCGAGTAGTCAGAGAGATCGGCCGAGCTGGGCCTGTCGTGCACGTGAAGCGGTGAGGTGTCCCGTCCCTCTGGCTTGACCATTGAGTAGGCAGGACTCTCTCCAGAAGAGATGTGGGAGAGGTCACCACTGGGGGAGGACCGGTGGTCACTCAGGTAGTTCAGAGGCGAGAGATGGGAGTTGGCGATGAGAGGACTTCCTGGGTACCTGTTAGGGGGTGATAAAGAGGGTGAATAAAAGAATTATTGATTAGAATTATTGGTAGAATATCTACATCTAAATGATGGCTTTAGGTAGGATACAGAGAGGAGAAAATGGGGGTATTTAAGAGAGAGAGAGAGAGAGAGAGAGAGATGGGGAAAGACAGGGAGAGGAAGAAATATAGAGCATGAGATAGCGAGGAAGAGAAAGAGTGTAAAATATTGAAGAAAAGGAAGAGGAAAGGTACTAAAAAGAAAAAAGGAGAGATAAGGGAAAATATATTAACAAAGGAGCAAGAGAGAGAGAGAGAGAGAGAAAACTTTCATCTAAACAAAGATGGAAAAGCAAACAAGTATATAAAGTCAAATCAAGAAAGTACAAAATACATATTCATTTATCATAATGGCATGTCTTGTGTCTTGCAAAAAAGAAAACGTAAGAGATAAACCCAAAGTGCGTTCTTAATTTCAATGAACAAGGAAATTACGATCATTTCTAATGCAATAAAGTGTCACCTTTCAAAAGAACTTTCTTGCATCCAGATACTTGCGTTACCTTGAACTATATACCATGGTACTTGACTCCAGGTTGTGTATGATTTATTGCGATGGGAAAGGAAAAGATAAATATCGCTGCCAAGTGTTTTTCAACTCATGAAATGCTATTACCGATGGACGATATGAAATATTCATATAACCATATACTTCCAGATGAATTCAAAAGGAAATAAGGAACATCACTCAAAAACTACTACCACAGGTGAGCATATTGCTGAAGATGGGTTATAAATATGTCATGGCATAAAAGAGACAAAATGGGGAGTCTGCCTGCAAATGAATGATCTACCAAACAATGCCGGCTGCAGATGGGATCATAGACAACAATAATAGATCCCTTCTCTTTCTAACACATCAAATCCATCAAAAAAGAACCCAAACGGAAGAAAGGAAAGTGAAAGAAAAAGCAGGACTCTGTACAGATTTCCTGGGAAGATGTTTTCGCAACGTCAGACTGAAAAGCCCCTACGGCGGTTCTTCGCACGCCAACTTGTGATATCCTGTATGACCATCCTAAGAGATATGTTTGCTTGCTTGCAGACCAGGTGAAAGACTATGGCAAGGGGACAAATTGTCTTAATCTTCTAAGAAAAAGCCAGGAAGGATGCAGCCTACACATAAGAAGCCATTGTACAGAGTGAGAATCAGGGTAGGAGTTGAAAGCCAAAAGCAGAAGGAGAAAGAGAACAAGAAGAAAGGCGAGGACGGGTGTGATCATGCTATCCATTCAGGTGTCATTAAAAAAATCATGACATTATACTAGATCTATGTTTTGCAAACCTATGCCATTCATCACACCTTATCTATTGTCAGGTCATTTTTTTAATTTTGAAGACTTCAATTTCATGTTATTTTTATTCCTCCATAAAAATCAATACATGTATGTGTACAAATTATACAGGAAATATATACTGGTAATTTATCTGCCCTTCTATTCCACCACTGCAAAAAACACTTTCTAGATAATCTATACATTTGCAATGCCAACATGGACATTTAGAACATGAAATTTACATATGAATCACTGCATTTCTCTCTCTTCCATCTAGTTTAGCATTTTAGATGACAGATATGACATAAGATATGGGAGAGTATGTCTGAAAAGCTGTAAATCATGTATGCTACTTGAGAAAAGCATGGAACTAAGACGTAAGATTTTGACCTAATCCAAAGTAATCTTGGAGTGCGTGGGAACATGAGATAATATGAGACATGGGTACACATGCTCAAAGCTGTACAAATGTAGGAAAGCTTGTAATGCTTTCTCCTAATCTCTCTCCCTTAATGCCTGCGATGAATCTTCACATTTTTGAAGTCATTTCTTTTAATCACACTTAGAGTAGCCAAGTCATGGCAGAGCATATTTTGTTCCTGTTTGACAACCGTCATGATATCAGAATTACTTGAGATTGAAAGGCAGTGATTATGGGCAATTCTTAGGATTAAAGATGCAAACATTAATTCCATTCTATCTTCATTGGAATTACTCAGATTTCCACACAATCTAGGAAGCAAGGTACTGGTAAAGTGGTTAAGCTTAAAAACCCAAACGTGCGCACTAATGAGGACAATTTTCAGATCTGGAGATTGTTCAAAGAGAGACTCAAAGTATCTTTTTATCCTGCAAGATTGTTGGTGCATGCTTGCTTGGTAATGCAGGCAATCATGACTAAATCAGAACCTGATGGGGTAGTCTGTAATTTCTGATGACTTAATTGCTCACTCATTTTCAGGCAAGTCACATCAAAAATGAAAATAAAAAGCCAACTAGTTGGGACTTGGATTTATTTACAAGAATGCACTTTTTAGGGTCATAGCGACATGCAGATACTCTGTTTTTGAGGATAAGAATAATTGATGTCACTTTCCTCCCCATCTTTTATCCTTTTTTCTTCATTTTTGTAGGAGCAAGTAGCTCAACAAGTAAACTTTACTGACAAATACAATGAAGTACTTCCTATACTAATGAAATACTGCACAGGGAATTCCTTTTGTATTTGACAGGCCGAGACAAATCCTGCGTAAGTCGGTGATTCAACTGCAAAATGATTGACGCTGTTTGCAAGGCAGGCTCAAAATAGAGCAGAAAGAAAAAAGAGAAGCTCCGATGAAAGTTGAGCTGTCTGCACTAAGATTGGCTGATCCACCGAAAAGTCTTGGCAAGATTCTCGGATTAGGAGACATCGTGACAATTAAGAATGAATGCGTCTTGTAAACCTCAAAATATGCTCTTTTCATTTTTATTCTGTTGGCCTTCTGCATGCAGGATGTGGTGAACTTAAATGATTTTTGGATAAATGCTTTTCTGATCATCTCTAGGAGCCAAAACAGACTGAGATTTCAATTGAAATACAAGAATGTATTTGATAAAAGAACTGGAAATGGTCTATTAAAGGATTACTGTCTGGTGAAACAAGATTTATAGTACTTCAACTGAGATATTATTCACCTATTCATCTTATTTTGATGTTTCAACTCCCAAGCTGTTTTTTAAAGGCCTACTAATGACATAACGCACCAATTAACCTCAAAATGAAATTCTCTACATGGAAAATTTGGCTGCCAGCACTAAAAGGAAATTTTAATCTTCTGCAAATTGAATGCATGAATGATTGATTTTATTTTCCTTCTAATGGGGATAATAAATATTTGTCCATTTCAGTCAATAAAGGAGAAGAATTTGCCAAATTATCTCTTCTTTCTTTGTTCAACATGATGATTAATCAACCGGAACATTAATGAGAAAGAAAAGGTAAAAAAGCCCTCACCACATATTTTGATGGTTTCTAATTCTTGCCCAAACAGGAGATGGGTCACACATACTGCACATCCAAATAAACAGAATCACAAGAACGTAATTCAGTGAATCATCTCTCTGCCCACTGAACTTGAAGTTGGCAAATATGTTTGTATCAACCCTTTATGCCACAATTGTACAATCTTTTATAACCAGACAAGATCATGCTTTGTTTTGATAATGATTATCTCTTTTTTTCCTCAGGCAAACTCGTGTTATGTTTTCCAGCTGGCTAACATTACACACTTGGAATGGATAGTAAAATGTGACTAAAATTAATGAAGTCAGATCATAAAAGGACCATGTAAAATTGTAAATATAGCTTGAATTCTTAAATGTTTACTTATGTGTAAGTAACCATTGACATACATGTAATGAGAAGTAAATTGCTTGCTAAAGTCTAGAATCTATCACAATTTCAAAGATATTGGTAAATAAAGAAGAAAAGAACCACTCCCTACATGTATATTGTAAAGTCTGTATATTCAAGAATCATAACATCATAACAATGGAAATTGAAACAATCTCTACCATTATCAGTCTTTGACTTTTACTCATACGACAGAATAAAAGGATAAATAACTCAAATAAATGACTAGAAATCATCATTCAACACCTGCGTTGGTATGAATAAGAATAGATGAATAAACACACTTCCCAATTTCCAATGCAGTGAGATAATAATGAGGAATGATATCCTTTTTCTATTGAACCAGAAAAGAATATTTAAAACGAAGTTGCATCTCCTCTATTTACAATTTTTGATAGTTTAACAGCTGGCAACGTTGTGAATTAAAGGATAAGTGCTGCTTTAAGTCTATGTACATGTAAGCCTGCAACTTATAAATCTTCATGAAATACTTACTACAGGCCCATTATAAACACAGTCCAAAAATCAATTTGAATAAACATTGTTGTTGTTTTTTTGGTAGAGAGTAAATTCTGATCATAACCGTTAAAGATATGAGAAAATTGAGAATATGTGAGAATTCACATTGTCTACAGCCCATAGGAAAGGAAAAAGAGTATTAGTCTTAATGTTTTAAAAAATGGAATCTACAGTTTTGCTAAAAACTATTGATGTTCCAGGGTCTAAACAAAAATTGATGCCTTAAACAATTATCACACAAATAAATATAACTGAATAAACTGGCATTTAGAAATACATCATGTCACACTTCTTACACACACACACTAATTAATTAATACAATTGTATTGGTAATAATACAGGCCTACTAAAAATCAATGTGTATTTTAAAAAAATTCTGAAGAGAAATGTAACTTGAAATCCTATGTTTGAGTTACATGTAAGCACCCATTCGACCATTATCTGATGAATTAGTAAACATATGGAAGAGACAGGTCTATAAATCATGGTGGTATAGAGAGCGTTAAAGAACAAGGTGATGTGTGGAATAAGAGAATTTTCTTGTTTAGGGTAGGACTTGTTTTTCTCTTGTGAAACAGTAGTGGATTGCAAATAAACAGGTGATGAGTCGGAGTGATATCCATCATACTTTAATAGTTGAAGATAAGTGCAAAAGAACTTGTTTAATAGTAACGAATAATGCATGGCATGTTTAAGCAAGATTAAGTATTGACAATATAAAGGATATTTAGAAGAATGATACAAAAATCACAGTGACTGGTTATGATATTTCAAGAGTTATATACTGTGGCATTTTCATTTCAACCAGATTAAAATATTAAGAGCTGCTTCATGTATCGTAAACATCTTCTGACGGTATGTGCACTTTTGGAAGATGTAAAAGGGGAATTTTAATAACTGATAAGACTAGACATAATACATGTTTTTACACTGTCATTGATTAGTTAAGTACTCACATGATATTCAGAGTTGTTTTTTTTTCCATACCTTTTTTTGAAATATGAGAAATATGCATATCAATATCATGGAGGCTTGTAACGATACTAGTATGAAATTCAATATTGTTCATTTATAACTTATAACTCCCTACGGCTTAACATTTCAAATAGCCTAATCAAGTAACATCTGCTGTATGTGCATGCAGTAATTGGGACTTCCAAATGCAACAAAATGATTTCATTCAAAGTTCTTTTCTTCCAATTTTTTACATGTTCAATCATGATTTTTTTTCATGGTTTATCAAATTTTTGCCCCTGTGATTTTCCCCTACGACATTGTCCTGCATATAAAATCATGATATATAAATAACTAGTTAAAAATGAAATGTTGGAAATAAGAAGGATTTATTCTTACATGTACCTGAGGCTTTCAAAATGCTCCCTTGGATCAGTCATGTTGGGGGTCATGAAGCTGGCAGCCAGAGTAGGGTGAAGACTGGGGTTGGGGATGGCTACGGAGGTGGGTAAGCTCACCGGTAGAAGAGGCTCTGGTTTCATGGGGAAATCCCCGGGGTGGAAGCCACTGCCGGCATGGTAATGCCGGTGGTCGTTACTCCTCACCCGCTTTCTGCTAGGGACCACCAATGACATGGCTTCCGTCTGCTGCTCCAAAGGTGTAGGGAAATGCCTCATGAAGAAGCTTGGGTGGATGAGGGTTGCAGGGGGAGGCGTTGGCTTGCACTCCTGGGCTGCTGGGGCAGGAGGGCTAGCAGCATTCTGGGCTAGTACTGAATTTCTGGCCTGGTTACTATTGATTTCAGATTTAGTATGGGTTGAGTTGTTGTTACTTGCATTTTTGCTGCTGGTGCTTTTCGTTAGTTTATTCATTACAGAGTCTACTGCATTGAGCAAGAGAGGTGGCAGCTCTTCTTTCAGTGTTTGTCTCACAATGTAACTTGTTGTGCGATCAAGAACGCTACTTCCATCCGCTCTCCGTTTCCTATCATTGCGATGGCGAACTGGTGAGCTGTTTCCACTGACACCATTCACCTCATATTTCTGAATTGCACTACCTGTGTCAATTGGTTCATTTAAATCATCCATGTCATCAGAATTGTCCGATAGATTTCCATCATCTTCCATATCATACATGTTGAGGTATTTCTCCTGAAGTGTGTCCAGCTGCGTTTGAAGATGCGATAGGATCCCTTTAAGCTTAGTTTTTTCTTGTTTGCGGGACGGTTTGCTTGGGGAGTCTTCATCCCCGGAGTCCCAGCGCTGGGGTTGTGGTTGGTATTGTTTGCGCTTTGGTTTGCGCAGACTGTCTTCCAACCCCACAGAGTCCTGGGCTCCGACTGCTGGTGGTGAATGCCTCATGCTGGTGATGATGTTTTCTACTCGGGCACGCTTGGCTTTGAGACTGTCTGTGATGGTTTCTTGAATTGGACTGGTTGATCCGTTACACTCTTCCCACATTGCGGTTTCTGCAGTGGGCATGGCTGTGGAATCTCCACTCTCACTGGGTACCTTGGCGCACTCCAACTTTCTATCTTGCCAATATCCCTTAGGTTCAATATCTGCCCTCTCCGCAATATCTTCTTCTGAATAAAGCAAACTGCTGCGATCCTCCGCCACTCTGTCCTGCTCAAATGAATCTTGTGATTCTGTATCGCTGCACAAACCGACGGACTTGGCAGGACTGCTCCGATTCAAATTTAACAAGTTCCTCAAAACTTCAGAGTTGTGTTCGACATTTTCCTGGAACACACCGTTGATGCTGGCAAAGCCGTTGACTTTTGTGTGAGGATTGCCCCTGGGTAGACCCTGATCAGCTCGATGTCGCTTTACTTGGCGACTGGATGCATCCTCGACCTTAGACATTGGCTTGCCAAACAACGTCAATGTCTCTTTGATTGTGCACAACTATGCTACACTGAAGCTCTTCACTGGTCCAACGTCTCTGCAGTTGGAAAGGGAGGTGTGAGTAAATTCCGTCAGCTGACAGCTAGTAGTTCACTCGGCCGCAAATCACTCACTGTGTGAGGAGAGAGAGAGAGAAAACACCGGTTATAAATAGGCTAACAATACCGCATTCTACCTGATAGGCAAGTATACGCATTCATAATCAACGAGCAGATTTAAGTACCAGATGCACTTTTTTTCAGGGGCAGGCAGGGAGGAAGTGAGAGCCCGGTAACACACGTCTTAACACAGATGGCTTCTTACTTCTTTCTGCCTGCCACCAGCAAGTCTCGCAGAAAGATCGTTGGCTGGATCTTCAGCCAATTGTTTTCACCATAACCATGATACTTACTTCCTCTTTCCCTGGTATCCCGTACACAACCAAGGAGATTGGATTGTGGGAAATGAGGCGCTGAAGACCAAGATAACGCCTACTTTACTATATCCGACTTCGCTAACCATCCACTACTGGCAACCAAAACCAAAAAGATATCTAGCATAATACTCATTTAACCCTCCTGAATGAACTATTTCAGATTTCTCTGCACAACTCATTGGGGGTTAAAGTACTTTCTAGCATAGCAGCAAGGACACATTAAGACCCTGCTTAGTACTCATTTTGCTACAGAGTTGCTACTTCCTAAATACAATTGCAGATTACGTTTCCTCTTCAGCATGATGTCACTAGTTGATATTGTGGTTTTTTTCCTTTCTTATTCTTTTCACGGGATCACTGCTTAGTTAGAGAAACAAAGATGGTTTTCATTGGCGACTTTGTGTCTGGGAATTTTCCAAAGCAGCCTATTGCCTTTTGTAGATATCTAGTCAAAGTACAAGCTAAGGAAAAGGGCTGTATCCTTATCAGAATGGATAAACATAAACATTGATCAATCTGGCAAGGACCAATAGTCACCTTTCTTCTTTCTTTTCTTTTCTTTTTCTTTTACCACGAAAGAATGGTTTCATAACACTTCGTTTTGCATCCTGTAGCTTCAAATTTAAAAAGTGCATACCAAGTTCATGAGTTTTTACAAAGTAAATGGATCAATACTTAACAGCTTCAATAATCACAATATTATTTTAAGGATACTAGTTCTCTACAAAAGTACTTGAAATGAATTTATGTTCTCAAAGAGTAAACGATTTTTCAAAATTCACTTTTTCTTCTTCAATGCCTTCTTTGTATATACAATTTTCTAGACATGTGCTTTAACAATCTAGCCTTCATGTATTACCCAAAAAAAGTATTTACATGGAACTATTCCATCAAAGAGTATTGCTATTCATTAAGGGTATCAATAAAACCAGTGGACAAATATAATGACCCTATATTACACTGTGGATGTCTGGAAGAAGGCTTGGTTCTTTTGTGTGCTAATTCTTATGCCCTCGTCAAACAATAGCGATCTCAAAGCTTCCCCATTGACCAGTAGCCCTGGCCCGAGATGACCGACCATCTGTGTGGTGATTAAACCCTTACAACATAAAAGATGGAAGTGTGACCATTTATTTACACAGAAGGGATATTATTTACTGGTATGTTTGTCCAGCTTCATTCGAAGAGTTTAAAAAACTTGTTTTCTTCTTATCCTTCTTTCTCAAGTAGTATCAAGACAAAAAATAATTTATCTGATTATTTCTGTTCTCGAAGAATATACAATGTAGCATTTTTTTGGTAAAGGGGTATTTTATGTCTGCTTTCAAGGCAATATCTATATAAAAAATGTAAACAAATCTTTATTTTTCTTTTCTTTACTGCATTCTTTGTTGTACAGCTTCTTGCTAAATTCATTCAATCACTATTAGTATAATGTCCCCTCTGATTTTGTGTGAATTGAATTGCAGTCTTTGCTATTTCTCTGAACCAACAAACACTTCATATTTCTATTTCAAGCTATATTCCTTTTACAACTTTTATGCATGCACTTCCTTTGGTTTTCCTATTTCTAAACTTTGTCAAAATGTAGATGAAGGGAAGCAGTAAATCACTGTAACCTTTTACTTTGTGTTTTCTTCTACATAATGATTAGAGACATTTCCTGCACTGATATATATCCCTTAAACAGACAATATTTTCTTAAGGAATTCACTTTGTGATTAGATTATCCTTAAAATTACCTTCCAAGAACATAATCAAAATAGCTTTAGGTTTGCTTTCCAACACTCTTAAATACAAAATTGATTATCTACAAACCTCTTTCATTTGATATCCTTGCCAAAAATATGAATGAATACAATGATTTCAGTAACCCTACAGATCTACTTTTAACCTTGAAATTTATTTGGACACAGTGTGCCAAAAAATTGAAGTTTGACATGGAAATGACCTGGAATTATGTCAAAAATAAACATTTGATTTGAAGTAACTTAATTTTACATGGTGTTATCGAAAGCCTAAAAGTGTGATTGTGTTGTTCTATTAGGGCCCAAAAAAAATGTCTGACACTGATAGTCACATTTAAAAAAAAATATTATATTCACAATTATACCACTGTCTGGATATGGTTTGAAAAGAAATATAAAAAAATAGCAGATGTAATATAATTCAATGGTAGGCTTATTAAAGTGGAACAATAATTTCATATTAGCATCCTTCAAATCTTCCATTTCGATATCTAAAAATGAAGCTTGATTTTTTTTCACTATTCTTGACTTTTTATCTTTTCATAACTTTTTTGAACAGTATTCACTGCAATTAAAAAAAAAAACAATTACACTCGTATTTATCTTGGTTTACCCTTGAAAAGCATATCTTGCTTGCAAACATTTATGAATGCATAATGAAAATATTTAAAGGCATCCATCATTACACAAACATTCAAACAATAGAAATCACATTTTAGAGTCATTTAGGTTGTCTCATAATAAATGCATGAATGGTTAAGATAACAATGCTGAAGCCATTATTTCACACAATGTCACAGTCTTACAAAAATCTAGTCATTCACCGGCACCTCTGATTAAATTGTGCAAATACATAATGTTTAGGCATCAAAGCCTACCAATTGTTACTTTGAATAGTTAGGTGTACATGTAATGCATTATAACTGTGTCTTCTCAGTCAATTGATTTTGCAAAATGGTGCAAAACTACTTTAAAAATCTCTCTTTAAAGGTAAAGACCAGTATTGGAAACGCCCCAATTTCAAAAAATGAAATGGAATGAATATGTTTTGACTAATACATGATGATAACAAATTTGCCGAGAAACCGCCTACTGATTCATATATTTGGTAAATTGGTTTCTCTCATGGTCTGTGAGAGATACAGGTACGTAGTCCCGTATACATCTTTCTGTGTATAGTGCTTGTAACTTTATGAAGAATGGGCCACATTTCTTATCATTTTGATGATTCCAGAACCTTGCAGATGCTAGATGCTAGATGATCAACCTTTTCTGATTGATTCCCCAACGTTTCTTTCACAATGCAATCGCATGACCACAACTGGTCTTAAACACTATTATTACATTTGATACTTTCTCTTTATTTCAAAACACACTACCTTAGTTAGAGAAAATAGCTAATCAAGTCAGTTGAAAACATTGTAGAATCCATATTACTGTGGAATCACCTTGGACGGATATGAAAAGGAACAAAGTAACACATGTCTGAGGATATCTGGAGATAATAATTTGTGATCACCTGAGTCTCCATTCCCGATATAGATCAGATCCTTCCAGCCACTGGGAGGGTCTTCCAAGGGGGCAAGCTTAACATCTTAAAGTTGTCAAGGGGCAAACTGGACATATATTTTCTCCACAATGCTCCCTGCCATGCCAGACCTTGACAGGATTTGTCTATCAGCAAAACAAAGACACATCCCTTGCCTTGAGAAACAAGGAGAGGATCACAGAGCAGGGAGGGCTGGCTTATCTTATCCAACAAGACTTTGGGGGCTGGGAGAGGTGATAGACCAAGGGTTTTAAAAGAAATCTTCAGGTACTGAACAAGGAAATACAAGTTAAATCTTTGAATGCACATCTTGCAACTTCTCTTATCTTATCTCCTGTCAGCAGTTCCTGACCTAGACTCTAACAAGGAAGGAGATTAGGCTTTAAAAAACTCAAGAGGATTTTTCAAAGAAGGAACTACCAAGGCTGTGACTGCTGCTGCCGGAAGAAGGACTTATAAGGAAAAGAAACATCTGATCAGATAACCCAAGATGTGCCTTGTTACATAATGGGATGTGCCATGAGGAAAGAGAGAAAGGAAATGATGGAATGAAGAACATGTGAAATGTTGGTGCTGGCTCCTTTCAGTTTCAATAAACTCTACCCCAAGAAGTCACCTCATGCAAGCAAACGAGCGAGTGCTTTATTTACGGAGAGCCTTTCTTCTAAGATGAAGGCATGACTCTGTCAATAGTCAATATATAAATTCTCCCTGCAAACATACTTTTATCAATCTTCGGTCCAGAAAGGGAGTTTGAACAAATAGTAAAGGTTGAAGCTAAGAAGCTCAAACACATGTTCCTTAAATTGATCTCAAGATATTCAACAAGTTGTTGAGAAGTAATAATGGGTATACAATCTGAATGCACCTAGACCTTAGCGTTGACCTTTTTGAGGTAAAGTCTGCATTTAATATCCATCATTCATCTATGAACATTGATATAAATAAGAGATTTACATCATCACTTGACATTTTATGGATATAGAGGGTGGAAATATGAGACATAATTAGATGTCTGAGTGATGATTGATTTAGTTTCTTTTTATTTCATGGGACAAAGTGTAGAATGCACAATCTTTTTTTTTTTGGTTTAAAGTCTGGTTTATACAAAAAAACAAATCAGCAATTGGAAAGTAGATTAATCTGAATAATAATGAACCCCAGAATAACACAAATGAACACAGTTTATGAATTTTTTTGAAAATAATATCAAATTCCTAGTTCTTCATCTGCACTTAATTCAAATAAGAAAAGACAATCACCATTGGCAATTATTCAAATGATGGATATAACATATTAAAAGCACATTCAAAGGAGTTGGTGTTACCACTAATATAATTTGACATAATTTTATTTAATATCATTAAACATATGGAACTCACATCCAATATGTATCAGTTTCTAATTCATTTATCTCAATCATATTTTCACAAGACAGCAAAATCAATAACCTAATGTATAACTTTAACAAAGGGAAAAAAGCCATGAAAGGTAAGATGCTCAGTAAAATATAAGATTTTTGTGAAAGCAATAAATCAAAGTAAATGTTTTTTTTTTCATTAAATTGGTACATAAATGGTGTTAACTGATTCCTTACAATTATATCTACAATATAAATCAAAAAGACGCCTTGTAAAAATGCAGGTATCTAAACTATGATATATGCTTATTTGAATAAAGAATTATGTAGAAACTAATTTCTTTCTTACGGTATACCCTTTTCTTTTTCTAGTTGCAGAAGAATGGCAGAAATTGAAAATTAAGCTATTGTTACTGGTAGAATCGATCTCTTACACAAGATTGGTTTTCAGTTTTCTTCATCCAGACAATAGATTTGTGGAGCATCCACTTCAAGGCTCTGGTAGCTTTATCACTGCTTGGTGCGGATGTAAGTTTCAAGGAAGTATGGTGTATCTTTTACCACTTTACAGGAAACATCAAAACACAGAACCCTTGTCTATTAAAACACTGTACAAGGTTGTATCTTAGATAGCAGCATAAAGACTGACTGACATCTATAAATCATGATCTTAGAAACCTCCACTTGTAATCTTGCATTACAGGGTAAAATGACCAGCATATTCTTCGACTGGTGTTCTCTTTCTCAAGAAAGACATTAAAGTGCAGACCACTTCTGAAGCAGACAAGGAATCAGATTTAGGTACTTCTGGCTTTGCTGAAGTCATATGACATCAATAATCTTGCTGATTTATTGATGAATATATCATTCAAGTACTGTTGGTAATATAAAGTTAAGCATACCATCTTTGCTTAACAGGCAGTGTACTACTCTACATTTCATTTTTTTTAAATATAAGATTGGGATTAAAAATGAAATATCAGTACTATCCAATCATAACAATTGTCCCTACATTTCTATGGAAGCATAATAAACGAAAGCAAAACAAAACAGAAAAGACATTCATACATACCCTATCAACTCCGGTCAATTGAAAAATACATACATTGATCCACAAGATGAAAACAATTTCACCAAAAGAAACTTTGATTGCTATTATTGTTTAAATATTGATAGATACTGGAAGAACAGAGAAAGCAGATTGTCCCATGAAAGAGTGACAAGACTAAAATGGAAGTCACTTTCTGAGTACAGGTAGCACAAATCAGAGAGCATATCTCAGAGCTCCATCCTTGGGGAAGCTACGGGGAGCTGACAAGGCTAGACTGCTGAGAGAGAGAGAGAGAGTGCGAGAGTGAGCTTACAATTCATCAGCAATCGACACACTGCATGCTGCCGTCATCGTCGCCAGTAACCTGTGGCACCCAAGCCTGTGGGAGGGGCATGGATGGGCTTATGATGGTTGCTAGATAAAGCAGGTAGGAGGGGGAGAAAAAAAAAGACTCACCGGCTGACTTGAAGCTCCTTGCAATGGTCTATCCCTCGTTGGCTAAAATCTCTATCAACAGGAAGTCTACGAGGCTAAGTCATCCAATTTATAGAAACAGGAACTTGAGTGATAACCACCCCTGAATAGAAGTGAAATGTACTAAAGCAGCAAATCAGTCACAATGCGATAGATATGCAGCAACCTTGATCTCAGTGATGATATTTCGGGTAACTTGATATGTTACACACCATGCAGGCTTTATAGAGTTTGTTTGTGTGCAAAACAGGAATTAGGTGATTGCGTGAGAAATTTGGTTTTAATAATACCTGGGCTGAGCAGCCTGGGTACAGTGAAGTACAGACGGAGTAGCTGGAAAACCAATACGCTCACAACAATGGGAAGAAAACGAGCGTGCCGTCTGAGGTATTGTTATAGATACCATGAAGGGGCGGAGCTAGTGGAGGCATGGGAGCCGTGGCTACTGATAAGCCTGGAGGGGGAAAGGGGCGGGAGTTGTCCACTACTCCATACATTGCCCTCATCTTGTAACAAGTGGCTGATGCATGCATGGTCACATGACCTTGTTGCCCATTTTCTTCCACTCCATGATATTCTCCTTTGCTTTGGCAAACAAGGAAGACTTGAACTTTGAGCCAAGAAATGATACTGTGGCAGCTTTGATTACTGTTTCATGATTCTAAACTAAGAAGCTATTGAAGTCAGACCCATATCTCAAGATCACCTTTAGTTTCTTACAGTAGCTGGCGTTTGTTTGTAGAAACGATTGTTACCTGGGAAATGGCCACCAAGGGTTATGGATACAGCGCTACCAAAGAGAGGGATTATGATATTTGCTTTATAATTCAAACCTACTATAGATGCGGCATTAAATATAATAAGAAAACAGGGTTTGGAATGAATAAAAGAGATATCGACTTTGCCTCTGCATGAGCGAACCCCCACATAGACTTGTCTAAGGAAATGGCATTGCATGTATGAATGGGTGGAGTGGGTATTTTGGTTGGTGGAACCGGGGGATGGACGCCTTCAAGGAATGGTGAACAAGAAGAAGGATAGGGGTGGGTGTCACAAAAGCGCAGCCTTTTACATGTAGATAGCCTTCAGGGGCTATTCAGGACAAGACTTTTATGGCATCGCAACAATAAAAGAAAAGGGGTTTGCACAATGAGAAGTCGCCAGACACCAGTCTTGACCCGATGGGGTCAGGGTGCCTTGTTAGTTTCATTCTTGCATTTACGTTTCTCTGGTTCTTCCAACTCTTTACCCCCGTCACAATCTACCCATTTGGTCATGCTAACCCCCTTGAAAAGAAATATGAATAGAGAAACTGAAAAGTAGAAAATAATCTGGCGCCCTGGGTTTCAAACAATACCCCTGTGAATATATAACAAGATGATAATATGGAGAGAGAAAGCATGATCTGTTTCTATGGAAGACTGATCAATGTTAAGCAGCTGGTGAGTCAAAAGAGGGAAGATCTATTTCATATCTCCACAAAACTCGGCAACTCTTGGAACGCCACCTGGATGACCAGTTACATATCTCAATGACACAGAATTCAGGGCCAACTATATACTCATCCTAACCCTCCTCCACCGTTTGGAGATCCCAAAAGAAATAGATAGGGGAGATGGCCAGGAGAAAAGAGGGACTGTCCTCGGAAAAGAAAAGAAAGAGAGACAAGACGTGGCAGAGATGTGATGGGACGATAACAGCTGGGGGGAGATTAAACAATAAAAATGATACAAAGCAAGGGTAACAAAGATACAGTCCACTGCCATTCACACGTGCACACTTCCCGAGGGCTTGCCAGGCTCCAGACTCTCTCCCCTCCCAGAATATATCACTGTCATAATTCAATCTCTGTCACCCTTCTATTATCATCCCAGTTGTCCACCTAGCTTCTCTCGTCTTCTCTCTCGTCTTCTCTGCTCCTCTTCTATTATCTTGCTTTCGCCTCTGATCATTTGGCCATTCTTTGGGATATTATTCATCTAGTTGCACTTAAAAAGCAATGAATCAACGTGAAATTGGGCTGGTTTGGACTAAGGAGAGGCAGACAGGGATAAAAAGGAGTGCACATGTATCAAATCTGTCTTTACTTTTGACAAATGCAGAGAAAGAAGCAGGCAGTTGGCCACATTAATCTTACAGACATCCATGAGACAACCAGATTATCTACTCCACAACCAAACTCAACTTCAAGTTCATTCACAGAATGAAATGAAAATGGGTGTTAAACTTAAATATTAGAAAAATTGAATCAATAAAACAAATAGAAAGAATAACAGACACCATAGAATGTAAAGTTTATCAGATGTCAGAAGTCAAAGAAAAATTAGTAAATTTCTTGTGTCATTTCTTGTGTATTGTATCTACCACAAAATATTAGGTAGGCTGATGCAGGCAAGTCATCTGTAACTATAAAACAAACTCCTCCTATTACAAATCAATTTTAAATCATCAAAAATGCTTCTTAAAATGAAAACGACACATTGCAAGTTTGCAACATGACAAAAAGGCTGTAAGGCTTTTTAAAGTATACTTCTTGTGAATGCACACATGGAGAACTCACGACAGCACTTGATCAATCAACTCTAGTGCATCATGTTTCTAGTTTCCCATGGTTCATCCTATTGTGCTGCAGAGATAGATGTGCTACTAGATAACAGTTGAATAGAAAGATATATCTAAGCATCACAATGAGCATACGTGGCCTGATCATCAGTGGTTAGATGCAAGGGAAAACAAGAACATGTCAACCTAAAAAGCACAGATTGTATATATTGCCCTCTGTTGTTGATACCTAAACAGTATGGGGACTGGTATAAATCATGAACTCATTTGTGTAACCTGAGTAGATGGTATCGATGCATTGGAAGGTTTTCCAAGCATTTTATTTAACCAACATTAGCATTCTGAATGTGATTGCCAAAAGTAAATCAGTCTACTTTATTTTAAAACATAATTGGAAACAAATGTAAATGTCATCTATCGCATCTAACAAAATATTCCTATAGACTGAAAAAATCCAAAATGGAATGGGCTAGTATACAACCTAATAGCTGATGATGAAGCGTTATCAGATAATTTATGAGCAAAAGTTAGTCAGATTCAAACTATAAAGGGGAATAGTTTCATCCTCTGGTGCCATTTCAGTGGTAAATCCAGCACATTATGTGAGATATTAGTTAATGATTGACAATGTCATTGCAACAAGTGTTTGGTATAGTACACAACAAGTACCAAGCAAATATCCAAACAAATTTTGAGAAACGAAAGCCCAATTTCTCAGGGAAAACCAAACTGCACACGTCAGTCAATCCCCTTCACAAGCAAGGGCGTTTCATCATCACCATGAACCTCCTTGTACTTCAGCTATCAATTTTAATGCAATTCACTTAGGCTAATAACCCCAGCCAGTGACTTCATGTATTATTTGCAAGGAGAGTGCTAGAGAGCCTACACACCAACTCAAACAATCGTGAGATCAATTTCTAGATTCTGTAATTACTTGACGCTATGCATATGGTGTCTGCATGGCAAGTCAAGCAAGAAGAATATACTGCCATTTTTTTCCTCAAACACCGTCGTTGACGGGGGAGTGCGGCTTGTCTAACATAATGAGAAAGGAGCAGCAGCAACAGGGATATAAATTAGATGGATTAACTAATCTGCCAGGAAGTGCTGCCACTTTATCTCTCCATAAATGTCATGGTTGTATAGAAAGTCAAGAGCTATAGTGATCTTAAATAGGGAGAAATAAAAAACTATGAAAGGAGTATATGCCTGAAAGATAACAAATTATTAGTAGATTACTTTTCAACATCGAACTCCTCCATAATTTATATCATTTATTTTCC
>BEXV01000044.1:330947-355433 GCA_003118195.1 Hemicentrotus pulcherrimus | reverse complement strand
AAAAAAAAAAAACAATGATAATAATTGAGCAAATATATTTTACATCACATAAACTGGAAATCATTTTACAGTTATGGGCTAAAAATTATTGTGGACCTCAGTTCTATATCAATCTGTTATAACATTGTGCTTTTGCTCTTTCACATCTACTCTCTGTGTATTTGCACTTTTTGGAATCTTCAAGTAAATAGCTATTCTTCTGGTTGTATTTGTGGATTATTGACACCTGAAAGCCAAGAAATGTGAAAGATGAATGTGCGAAAAAGTTTACATTGTATCGTGTTTCACATCCTTCAAATTGGTATTCTAGTTCCAGGATATAATTACTTGTCTTTCTGAGTATACTCATCTCTGGCTCAGTTTAAATACTCCATTTATAAAGTTATTTATAAAAAAACAGTGGAGTCAGTTTACACCTTAAGTGCTGGAATCCAATACTTGAACAAACCCTTGAACTTGGCCTAGATATATATAGCATGAGAATTCGGTCATTAAGAATGAAATACACTAAATTTCTTCCAGATATTCTTGTTTTACTGAGTAATACCTTACCGGTATGTGGGTGTATTGCGTGCTCACACTTCTTGTGCTGATTCTCATGCATGCTGCTGGTACTGGCATGTTCAGACAATGTTGAAATATACCCTTGGAAGGGGAAATTCTGCCTTAAAATTTCTTGGATATTCCTTCAAATGTCCTTGAATTTCAACAGTGCAGGCACATTACTAAATTACCATTGCCAAGAAATCCTTTTTATGAGGTCTGTGTACCGGTATCTGAGACAGTGGTGCGGTTTTGTATAATGTTGTCTACACAGATGCATGATTGGCCCTCTCCGATGAGGTCCGTCCGTCCGGGCGTTTTCATCTAAAGTGCCTTATGCATATTTGATGAGATATTTCATGCGGTATTGGACATGTTATGAGACTGACTGACTTGCACGGGGGATACATTGCAAGGGTGGATTCTGCAAAGATTGATGAGAAGATTGTCAAGGCAGTGAGGGAAATAATTCTTATTTAAAAAGTATTACATGTATAATCATTCCACCCTATTTTTTGTATTATGGGAATGCGTACACATATATATGCGTACATGTACATGTACATATACTACATGGATAACATTCATATTAATTATTTGGAAGAAGATATCAGTTGTCGTGACTTAATGGAATGTTGTATATTAAAATGAGAGTGTTTGTATATTATGAAAGATACACTTTCCCCCAATTATCTTGTGCATAAATTCTTATATTCAAGGAAAAATCATGCCATAATATATATGTTCTAGGACTGTAACTTTTTTTCTCCAAAGGTCTGTCTTCTAATTCCCCCACATACTGTATGGAGACTAACAGCCCATGTTATATCAAAATGGTCTAGTGTTGTGTAAATGTACATGTATATGTACAGTATTTGGCTGTGGTAATCTATTTATAATATGTCACTGATAGTATAGCTGGTATTGTACTTTACTTTTATGATTAGTGAAGTTAAAAGGAAATATTTTAGGTGAAGTAATAATTCAGAGTTACCTCAAAGTTCATATAAAATCTGGATGTGACATGCTTCACAATCTATCACAGACTCTGAGGAAAACATCTGTTTGAATGTACACAGTAATAATATCTTTCTCATGTTCCGTTATTTTGTCTTGTTTGCATTTGCTGCCATGTTCTGCAGGTGTTGGAGATTTTGTAGAGGAAGATGAAGTTGTCGGAGAGATAGAAACAGACAAGGTAAGACATGGCAATCATTTATAGTACACCATTCCATATGGTTCCATTTCAATTGTCCTTGTATCTCCTTGAAACTCAGGTGGGGTGGTGTACCTGTAAATGTAATCCATACACACATGTATGTTATAGGTCTAAGGGGTCACATTTTTCAAGTACAGTCATTGTTGGGTCATTTCCTGCTCTGTAACTTCACTCATTCTTCCTTTTGTAACATTCCTTTGATAACATTACCAGATGTATTGTGTGTAAATTGGTTTCGTTCAACATTTAACGAGTTGTAGAGAATACAGAATGCCATGATAAGGCTGTTGTTTGTAGGTCATGCGCACTTTTTGTATTTTTACCAACTGGTATACATGTTTAGGTGTGTATTTCATTGTGTAAAAAGGAATATATACTCAATTACCTCAGGAAGCTTCAGTTACATTGTTCGTGTACATTAATTGGTGTATGATAGGAAAATAAAGAGGTACAGGACATGAAATAGGATGAATATAACTTAAGGGTTGTGTTTATCTAGCAATTTTTTGGCTAGAATAAGGTTTCTCAAATGTCTTTCAGGCAAATTTAGAAGTAGATAAACGCAAAGCCTTTTTCAAACGTCTTTTGATATGGGCATATCTAAAGACGCTAAAAGGTGCGTTTTGAATGTGACATACAGCCAGAATCACGTTTCTGAGAGCTCGATAAACGCAAAGCTGTTTTGAATCCCACATACAAATCGGACCTCCCATGGTTAATTTCCGGTTCAGAGGCTAGTGCGCGCCATGTGCTGTGTACAAGAATGTGTGTGTAGTTGACCTCCGAGAAACTGTCTGCTTCCCGGGTCCAACGGCGCTGAGCAGCTGCGAAGAGACAAGGCCTTTATTGTGAATCGTGAAGAGTCGATAAACGCGACATCCCGCGAATCACGATCGTATAGTGGGGTTCGATATGTACATATCTAGTGGCAAGCCTAGATAAACTCGCCCTACATTGTCAACAGTGGGAGATGTTTTATCATCTAGGAATATTGGAATAAAGACACACATCTAATGTTTTATGATAATCATCGAAATCAGAAAATTGCCATTGTTCAGCAGCGTTAGTTACATGTAAGTACTCAGTTGTCTGTTAGATGTTTTATATACAGGTGTAATAGACTTATATATAAAACATAACAAGAATTATACTACATGTAGGTAGTAGACACCATAATTGATGAGGAAATGTTTTCAACTTTTCAGAAGTGGATCTGGGATTTCATTTTTCCCTCAAGTTATAAAATGAGTCTCAAAACATATTCTGTCTGTTTGATTTTAGTTGATGAAACATCCCCATTGAAAGGGACACCAATTTAGACCAATAAGACTGTCTTTCTACACTGATAGGTTTTTTCTTTCTTGTCATGTCTTGCCAGACTTCTATCCCAGTACCAGCACCATGTAGGGGAGTCATCCTTGAGTTCTTGATTCCAGATGGAGAGAAGGTTGTACCAGGTCAACAGCTTCTCAAGATACAAGTCTCAGGTATAGTTCTGACCTCCATTCATTTTGAAGAAGAAAAAAAAAATCAACGCTTATCACGAGTTCTGCTATTAACAAAACTGCATTTCTAAAGAAACTGCCCCTTTAGACATTTTTAACTGTCCTTAATTTAAAAAAAATATATATATTTATAAATCTTTTTTGTTGTTGTAATAGAAGTAAAGCTGTTTAGACCCGCAAAATGTAAATAAACTAGTGAAACGTTGCTGCAAATCAGATTCTCTGAAAAGTTTTTATGTGTTTTTTATAACTTGTACAATGGAATATTTTGGTATCCTCACCTGTATTTTTGTTTCATTGTGCTGTAATGACAGGAAAAACAGTTAAGTTGACCTATTTAAAGCCAATTGACAAATGGCAGTCACATCATGTCTACTTGAAGTTACCATACCATTTAGAGACTATTGAAAGAAATGAGTACATGTCCATGTTTTGAAAGCCTTGACACAATACATACGAGAGTATATTTGTGTTTAATTCAGACATTGTTCTTGACATCCTTCTTACTGTCATTGGTATAATCAGGAAATGAGAATAAATCTATGTGTATGTCTGCAGGAAATCAAGTTAAATAGGAAATCTATTGATATTATGTACCCAAAGTAGGTCAACTTCTATTTTTAAAAACCTCAGTACTTTTAAACTGACCTGACATATTAGATATGATAGTATTCAGGAACAACAATTTTCTGTTGATACAGTAAGTGGCTATTGTTTGAAATTGCACAATAAAGACCTACAATGTAAAGACCTATGCTAAATCCTTATATTTCCCATTCTATACTAACAACAGGAGATGCCCCCAAGAAAGCTGCTCAAGATGCTGCTGCAGCCCCTCCTCCTACCCCTCCACCACCTGCAGCTGCCCCAGCAGCACCTCCTGCAGGAGCCTCAGCTGGACCCATACCCTCAACACCACCACCAGCGCCCTCTATACCTACAGGGCCTATGACATCGAAACCAGGTATGGTTAACTCTTGTATTTTTTCAAAACCATAGTAGGATAAGCCGTCATAATGAAAAAAGTTTGTCAAATATCTCTGATTCAAGTGATGTTGATGTTTCAGCTTAATGTTGTGTCACTTGCAAGAAAGCAACCAGTGGACCTACAGCTTAGGAAGTTAATTGTTGATTTATTCTTACTAAAGTGCATTAGTTCACCAACTTGGTTTCTAACTCAATATCTCGTACATGTAGATAATGGATAGCAATGTCCTCTCAAAATGAAATGGTTGCAAAATTGTTTTTTTCTTCACTATTAAAGCAAGTAGTATTATGATTAATAAACATGCCTATGTTTTTCTTGAATCAAAAGTGCCATGAAAACTTTTTGACAATGATAGACTTTTTGGCAATACTTAATTCTCTTAAAAGAAAAAACAGGATAATACTGTATTTCTTTGTTACTGTGAAATTAGCTATAAGTATACCTATTTAAGCACTTTGCTGGTGTACCGATGATCCTTCAAAGTAGGAGGGAGCATTTTTCAGCAAATGTCACAATGTTCATTCTGAATGCTATTTAAATCTTTAGATTTTTTGTAAAGGAGCTACATCTGTGCCATAATTTCATTAAGAAACCACAATTACCCTGCACAAGGAAATGTTACATAATGACTGATTATTTGGTCTGAGTGTGGTCACTGACCCCTCTAGCAGAAGACAAGTGTGGGGTGATCTTCAAGCAAAGAAGATCCATGCTGAAGATTGCCTTTGTTTTGAAAAGATACACTCTATGTAGTTCTGTCATTGCATTTTACAAGTACAAGTAACAATAATGCGATGGTAGGTGTGCTGTGTAAGAGTGAACTCCTGTAAAGGCCAGTCAGTGATTCTCTATCAAAGTGAAGACAAAAGTTTACTGCCCTCTGAAATCAAGAATCAGGCTTTAAGAATGATAAGTTTGAAGAGTTATTCCTTATCGGATCGCCTTTCTCAAGTACATACTAGTACTTATTATGTAATTAGAGGTATGCTCTCGTAAGAGTGGACATCTTTTGGAGCAAGTCAACAACTTTTCTGCTTGCTTGAAGACAGAACAAAAGGTATTGCCCTTCACAATCAAGACCCATGCTGCAAGATTGATACGATTCTTTGGATTTGCCTTTCTATAGATCAAGTAGTATTATGTAATATCGAGGGGTCAGTGACACAAAGACGTAACTCCATTTTGGGAAAAAGTGGTTTATGTGTCACTGACCACTTGGGCCTTAAGAAGTTAAGTCTATGTTTCACCAGCCATTGACTTCAATTGGGCGTTGGGTGGAGTTAATTCTTGGTTTCCTGGAAAGCCCACATTTCTCTGGACATTTTGATATCAAATACTCATTTAGGCAAAATATTGAGTGACGTCTTTGTGTCAATGAACCCTCAATATATAGTATGCTTTCCTCATAGTGGACACCTTTTGCAGCAAGTCAAAGACCCTTCTGCCTGCTGAAGACCAAGCAAAGGGCACTGCTCTCCACAAGCAAGATCATATCTGCAATCCTGATAATTTTGGACAAAGAGACCTCATGGATATATAAGTATCAATTATGCCATACACAATATGCTGTAGACATCTTTTGAGGGAAGCCACTGGTCCTTCTCACAGTGGAAGACAAAAGTACACAGTTCACAGCAACCAAGTATCAATTCCTTTACTGTAAGGGGGAAAAAAGAAGAAATAAAACCTGATGAGATTGCCTTTTTGAAGTAAAAGTTTAAATAGTTATTATGTAATATGAGGTATGCTGTCCTGAGAGTAAACACCTTTTGAGGGAAGTCACTGACCCTCCTGGTAGCAGAAGACGAAAGGGTACTATCCTCCACTATCAAGATTCAGACTATAAGAACCTGCGTGATAAGCTTGAAAACAATGAACACAGTCCATTTCCTGAAGATCTGGAGTCCCATTTATCTGATTCCAGCAAAAGATATAGATATTGTTTATCACCGGCAGCAGTGTCATTGCACTTGAATGTGTTCACCAGAGAAATACATGTCACTCACTAAGATCACTCAAAAGGACCTGTCTTGAATTGTTTATAACTCCTGAATTAAAATTTGCTATTCAGAGGATTAATACCTTTTCACCACCAAAACTAAAAATCTCAGTACAGGACAGTATTGTACAACCAGTTACTGCTAATAAGCTGCAGAATAGTTTAATATTTACAACATGCCATTATAACAATTCACAAAGATTTCTAGATATACATAAGTGTTTAAATTTATGAAGCTCTATAAATATCTTGAGGATTTATCTACATTTACTTTTGAACCCATCAGCACTTACATGCATATATAGCCAAAGTGATGTTAATTGTGCCTGCTACACTCATGTATATTCTTTATTAATTTTCAATTATAAACAGAGTTACAGCATACTTATAAAACATATATTTGAAAAAAAGAAAGATAATTGGACTAAATTCTTGATAGTTTATGATTACACTGTACTGTGATGCAGTTTTTCAGCACTTGGTCATTTTTAAACCTCTTACTGCTCTCCTAACTGAGATGATACCCTAAAAATTCTATCATTCTATTTTCATTCTAATATCATTGATATTTTGGTAAGAAGAATGTGTGTCGTCAAGTATCAAGAGAGTATTCTTTGTTGTCCGTTGTTGTGAGAACTTATGCTGCATTTGCATAAAGATTAGGCACCAGTAGCTACTCCCTAAAAAAAAATATGTTTCTTCTTTTATACATGATTAGTGCAGAGCTGACTTGTAAGCTTACTTCACGGTATGATTCAGATTATCGCATGTTATGCGATCAAAGCAAGTCTGAGCCATTTGATCATCTTGATAAGTGGATAAAACCTAAGACAAACCAATGGTTTGTCTATGTGTATCAGGTACGTGTGCCCCACTCCCTGCCATTATTTATAAAAACAAATTGTGGTAAGATATGTTTAGATCCATGGTCGCATGTAAGTCGATGTTTGCATGAGCAAATATGGTTGCATGTTCTGTGGTTAAAGTGAGACTGAGCCTGGTTTACATGCAGATTAGTGGACAGACCACTGGTTTTTCTGAGCACTGGATGGGACTTAGGTCTTGGGACTACGCCTGTGAGAGCACTGATAATACTGGAGGTCTTGTAGTTTCACTTGGCATTGATACCATGTTGGAAAGCATGACTCAACCAAGAAAGATTAGATATAATGGGATAATTTGATAATTGGAGATAATAACCCCAGGTCTCAAGCAATTTCTACAATTGTCAGATGATATCACAGCTTTTGTTGTGTTCAAATCTTGATGATTACCAGTATCCTGTGGGGGATAGCGTGGCTCACAGTCTCAGATGTCAAAACCCAACAACAAGGACTGGCCCACTGCAGACACGGCTTGCCGACCCCAGCTCTAATCCAGATAACATGGAGGTCACTGGATGTACCTCAGAGTTAAAGAAAGTACTCAGTCGGGTCAAACAATTGGCATGAGGTGGCAGAATTCACGTAACAGTTGTGAAATTGTTGCACGCTTCCGAGATGTCATCTTACATCGCCTGCAAAAACCCACTTTAATCCTCCCAATTGTATTCCTGTCAACGCTAAATCTAATCAAGCCAGACTGGGGAAGTCAAAATCAACTGTTCCACAGATCTATGTCACAGAGATTTGCTTAATCTCATTTGCATTTTTTCTGACAGTCACTGCTTGTAAGTGTCAGAAAATCTCTCAAGGTATCAAAATACTGCCCTGACTCACACAGCCCAAACAATAGTCTTATTGGGAACCGGATATTCCTTGTTTTGCTGCAAAGATTGGGTATTCCACAAATGTCACATCCAATTCTCAAAGCGGTTTAGACCAGTGTCCATAATCTTACCTGACAGAAATAGCCCCAGGATTGCGATCCTGCTGCTCTACAAAATCAACAGTATTGCATGAAACGGGATTATCCAGGTAATTTGAAATTAATATTCCCGATTAAACCTGTTGCTTGTAATTTGATACCTGATTATTGTGATTTAAATTGTCAAAGGTATGCTTGTGATAATGAAAAGGAATGGTAGGGGATGGCAAATTTCCTGTTCTAAAACGGACCACATCATGGGATGTTAGATTAATACAGGTGTATTAGTTGATTGGAATGGATAGGACAGCCTCAATTTGAATCAGACCTTATTATTATTTTGTCATGTTACTTAGTTTTCAATTTTTGATTTTTTTTCTTGCTCTTGCCGCAATAAGAGAGTGAAATATATCCACTTAAAAAAGAAAAAAAGAAAGGCTGATTGCTATTTTCACTCTTTATTGTACGTGGAGTGTTATAGAGGTGTTAATCTTTGCAAACTGCTAACCTGCTGCTTTTTCTGTAGAGTTTATTATAGTTTTCTGTATCTCAGGCTTTGATTTAATCCTTTATTAGTATCATTTGACAAATATCCTCTTGTCAAAGTGTTTATTTGTCATCACTGCATGGAGAGCATCTACATTTTAGACAAATTTTCAAGTTTCAGATTTCGCAATGACAAATATCAAAATAAACTTGTGTTTTTAAAATTCAAACTTTATTTAGTTTTGTTGCGGGACAAAAGTTGGTTGGATTTATTTTGTAATTATTTGGAATTATAGAAAGGAAGATTTTAATTAGGGTGGAAAGATTTCATAACAGCAAATAGCTTTATAAAAAAAAAAAAGAATTTTCAACACCTTTTAGTGTTCTGAAGAACCCTTTGTTTTACATTGGTTTGTAAATCCTGTCAAATCTTGATTCTAAGGGGTTCACCCTTAAATACTATGTAGCATTTGAATATTTATCTTCACATAAATTCAAAAGATGAACAGGATCTTTTTCTCTTGTTTTTTTCCAGTGTGATAGATGCCATAACTACAAACTGCATTTACACTGTACAACATATACGGTACCTTTGCAATTGCTCCACTGTCCATTTCTTACACTAATCAAAGGCCTATCTTCAATCTTGGACCACTGTCATGACATAACCTACAATCTCCAAACTACCCAAGCCTTGCACATGTTTTTTTTTTATGAAAGGGAGCTGGAGCAAATTCGAAATTTGATTTTAAACAAATATTTTAAGGTCAATTCTCTCTCTTCTACGAGAGTAAATCAAAGTCCTATCTCTCAGTCTTCAATCTCTCGTTAAGCACTTAGTGCCCTCATTATTCTTTTATCAGAAGCATGTCTTTGAGAGAGAAGCACTCCCTTACGCAGGGAATCGTTTGCTTATAGTCTGAATAAAAGATGAGCACTGCATGATCGAAGTGCACCTTTCATCTGCTTCTTGGCTTGGATCCGTGTTTCTTGATTAAGTTTTCATGATGCAATATTGCGATTAAGATCGGGAGATTCTAGTGTGTTTACTGAAGATTTACCTAAAAGAAACGTTTGCTTTTAGGTTGAATTAAAGATGACTACTGCGTGGCCAAGATGAAAGGGTGATGATACCATCTGCTTTTCTTCAGTTAGTTTATAGGTTCAGTGCTAAGTCTCTATTGACAAGACTTGATTACATGAATGCCTGTGTAGTTTCTTTTCATTTAAAGGATTGTATAATATATTTATGAAGCAGCATGCGGTTGTGAAAAGTTAATTATTTAGAATAAAATGCCAATGCAACAAGTGTTTGATATCCATTTGTAAGTACAGATAATCTTCCTTATTACATGCCTTCAGATCTTTTCCATTGCTTTGCCTCTATAGTTATATGCAGGTACTTGTATCATCAAGAATTATGTAATAAATTTATGGAGCAGCCCTAGCTTGTGAATAGTAGATTTAGTAGAATTCCAAATGCAATGAGTGTGATACCATTTCTCTAAATTACAAGCCATTTTCCTCAATGTCTTTAGTTCCATTCCAGTGTGGTTGTAAAGGCACTTACAATAATTGAATTTACGATCCATGTTTCCTTCAATTACTCAAACATACAACCTTGGCCTGAAACATCTCATATCCAATCACCTTTAAGAATTTTTTTGACACGTTTCCCTCCGCATTACAAGATCATAAAATAAACATCCGTTATATACAAAATGGATTAGTAGCGTTGTAATCATCAATATTAACCATTGTCATTATCATCACCATCGTCGTTTACTAGTAATATCACAATCATATATCATTATCATTATCATCATCATTATTACTATCATTTATTGTTCATCTTCATCATCACTACCACCTTCACAAACACACACCTCCACCACCATCACCACCACCGTCACCACCACCATCATCATTATCATGTAATATTGTTGCTGTTAATTATTACTTTCACATACAATTTTAAACACACCTTTTCCATGCTTGCTCTACAGCATCATCAGTCCCCATCCAACCCGCAGCACCACCAGCAGCCCAGCAGGCCATGTCAGCTGAGATGCCTGCTGGATATGGAGTAAGATCGGAACAGAGGGTAAGATAGTCTGCTAGCTAAACTCATGTTTCTCATAATAAAAAAACCTTAGAGACATGACACAGAAAAACTGCCTGAAAAAAAAACTCCACAGCAAACTTTGTATGTACAATAAATCATGATAGTTGGCATATTTGTGAAAGGTTTATTGCTGTGTACAATAATTGCCTAAATATGTCCTCATACTCTTTGATTTTTATATTTTATTATTAAAGATTTCTATATTGCATTTCAAAAGAGTATTCTGTGTGTTCCAAGATACAGCAACGTGATAGGCTATATTTTTCTTATTAATCTTTGCACCTCATTATTTTTAGTGGTCCACTGATTTGTGTCTGAATGGGTTTTAATTGAGTGTCTAAACATACAGACTATATAGACTAGTAGGCCTTGTAATGTAGCTGTTGATGCATTCTCTGTGCAGCTTTTTTAGGCTTGACTCAAGATACACTTTGATTTGTTTAAGTGTCAAATTCTGGTCTGCACTTGCAGAATATGGCTTGAAGGAAAATCTTCAATGTTTGATCCCAGTTGTCTTCCATTTTCTATCTCAAGCTATATGACTAGGACACGTTATACTGTGTCTATCTTTTAGCGAGGTTTAAAGTGCAAGATATTTCTAGCATTGATCTGAGATGTATCTAGTTCTTTACCCTTTCTTACTCTTAATTGGTTAAGTAATGCAATATATAGTTTAGACGTTAGTATCTAATATGAGATGTAACTGAAGTGAAACATAAATAATGAAATTTTACTTTTCTAAATTTGATCAAATTTAGGATGATGATTTGGATTAAGATGTTTTTAGTGCTTTTTATTTCAATTAATCCAACAATTCTCTGAAATCATCTTTTATTTTAGGTATAAGCCCATTTCCAATGTGTGTCATTATGTATTATCTTGAGCTTAGGATTTAAAGGGTTAAAGATTCAGAAGTGTGCACTTGGAAGAAACTGTTGATAGTGGAATGGAGTGCATCGCTAATGTTATTTGCGTGTGATTCTATTTAAACCTCCAGGTTAAAATGTCCAGAATGAGACAGCGGATAGCACAGAGACTCAAGGAAGCACAGAACACCGCTGCAATGCTTACTACTTTCAATGAGATAGACATGAGGTGAGACGCGTCCAGGATCATCTTATTTTGTTCTTTATATTTCAGGATAACCTTCAACTGCTATGACAGTGATTCTGTTCACTAGGGCCCCTCTCACAAAACTGTCTCAAGTTTGAAGTTCCTGGACATCCCCTTGGAATACATGTACATGTTAGAGAACTTAAATGCATTTACTAAAATTCGTTTTGTGAGACAGGCCTCAGTTGTACAGAGATGGCTGTTTTGCATGGCAAACTTGTTGGGGTTGTAGGATTAGTTCAGTAGAATATCCAAACAGTGTTAAAAGTCGAAGAAATCTTCAATTACCCTGGAATATTTAATTGACAGTGTATTTTACCTTTACTCATCCTCTTTTTGTTATTAAATATATTCTTACAAGATAGACTATGTTGTGAGGATGCTAGATATGAAGGAGTTAGAGTGACAATTGTATTGTCCTATTTAACACATCTCCCAATATTGTATGCCTACAACCCCAATAGTTATAGATTGGTATTCCGAGGGTGTCAAAGACCTCCATCATTCTAAATTGAAAAAATATCTCTATTTATTATAACATGTTAACATCCTATTTTTATTTCCTATCCACAGCAACATCATAGCAATGAGGAATAAACACAAAGATGCTTTCATTAAGAAGCATGGGGTCAAGTTGGGCTTCATGTCTGCTTTTGTCAAGGCATCATCCTACGCACTCAAGGAAATGCCAGTCGTCAATGCAGGTAGGTAGTCATTGTACACAGAAACTCACAGAGTTACCCCATGTTTGACATCGCAAATTATGACTGAGTTGCTAATGCTAGATCAATATTGATCGTAACTTGCAACAACAAAATTCCCCCAAATCTTCCTTAATTTTCTTCTCTGACATTTTTGTTCCTACTCTAGACAACTTTGAATAGAAGGCTAATGCTTCAGTAAATCAGAGTGAAATCTGTGGATGTATCCACATGAGCTATGATGAAAGACCTTGCAACTTCCTACCTTCTGAAATCACAAAGCAAGAAATCACTTTCTTCAAGGGCCTCATAATAGGGTCCAACTTGAATGTGTTGAATTGACCAAATTGATGTCTGTGTTGACCAAAAAATTAATCAGTGCCACAATAAATTCCAAGTTTTAATAGTGATATTATAATTGATTTTTCATTTTGTATAGTTTTACATCACATTATAATTTAACATCACTAGTGGACTGGACATTAGTCCAAAGGGGTTTGGAAATAAGCATGTTAGCTCTGACAGCTGTTATTAGCACCGAGAGCATTTCATTTATTAAGTCTTGCCAGTCACCCATTTAAGACCTGGGTTGAGAGAGATAAGATTAGTTCAAGTGCCTTGTCCCAGGACATACACTTGGGAAAGGTTCAAGCCCTTTTAACAAGCTTTTAACAACAAAGAGTGCAGGAACGTAACCACTAAACCATTGTGTTTTCACAAGCTTCCACGGGCCATTCCATTACAAAACTATGATTATGTTCTATTCATCAGGACTGTCTGCTTGCCTTCTACTTTCTTCTTTGCTCATTTTGCAGTGGTTTTATGCATTTTCTACTCAATATCATCTTGTAGATATCATTTTTATGTACCCATAAGGGTTCAGTTTAGTTTTTTGTCATTAATACTCTTTAAAGATTTCTTTCAAAGGTGGTTATACAAAGGCAAGGTGGTTTATAGTTTTGCAATTCTAACACTGAGAGCCATAAGAACATTATTAAATTTAATAAGAGGTATATGAACTAACAGCTTTTTGGTTCTCAAGGAATATGAGTTATNTTAAACGCGACTATCTCGGAATGGCCAAAAGCAGTTAAGGCCCTTTTGGCATAGGCCGACGATATTGTCTCTCTCAACAGACAAAATATACTTGATTAATCACGATAGAAGCCATATACTGATAATGACTAGAATTTCATTGATTTATTTCCTTTCTGCTATCCTTTACCACTACAGTTATTGATGAGAATGAAATAGTGTATCGGGATTACGTGGACATCAGCGTTGCCGTGGCTACTCCAAAGGTATGTGGAACATAGAAGAGATTCATATAATTCTTCCCTTCATTTTCATCAGTGATAATATGAGAGCTTGTTAAAAGTGAGCAAGCTATTAAAGAGTTGATGATCTGTCCTAACATCCAATACTACAACTTGTAGAGAAATATTTTTTGGGGGTAAACATCAAGAAACATGCTTTAAAGGTACTATGTCCCATTTGCAGGCCAAAAAAATGAAAAGGTTAAATTACAACGGCATTTAAAAGTAAATACTAATTTAGAACTTCCCTAAAAAAAAAAAGAGGGGCTTGAAAATGTCTTTAAGTGGGAAAATAATGACTAATTGTTGTCGAATCCACTTAAGAGCTATAGAGCCAGTAAGTAATAGTCTGATTTTCAGACAATTGTACCGAATGGTTGTACGTTTTATGCTGCGCAAAGATTCAATCAGTTTAATTTTGGCCATTACAAGAAGTGGGCTATTGGGCCAATTAAAAAATATCAGGAACAGTGCTTTGTTTTTGGCATTTGATCATAGTCTGTATTTCTTTTTGTAAATTGTGAATGGATTGATTCTAGTATGATTGATATTTCTTTATTTTTTTTAAATAACTCTATCCTTCTTCAGGGCCTAGTTGTTCCAGTCCTTCGGAATTCAGATGGCATGAGCTTTGCTGATGTTGAAAAGGGACTTAATGAGCTTGGTGAAAAGGTAATTTTTGTCTTCCTTCTATCACTTCCCCCCCCCTCCCAAAAAAAAAATGATCAGCAAATTTGTGTTAAACTAAAAAAATCTTAATAGGGAGCCACTCACATGAAAAAGACTGTGCAATTATAAGTAAGGCTATAAGACAATAATGAATAATACCCCAGCGTATAGTTATTGTAATAGTAAAGTGAATATTTTAAAATGTCATACAGAGAAAATAATATGACATGTAGTGGACATTTCAATGTGGCAACACTGTTTGATATTGTACCAATTTTAATGCCATTATGATTTTATATGGAGTTGATTTTGATAGTTATACAAATACAAGTGATTGAAGACATCACTGAATCTGGAGGAGATTACAAGTGAAAGAGTCATTATTAGAATAACAGGTACCATGAAGCAATAGTAAATTACAGATATATAATAATAATGATGATAGTGTAAACTTATAGAGCGCACACACCGTCCAGGGACACTCATGGCGCTAGCTCAGCAACAGTTCTCTTTAATACAAGTACAGTAAATCTTTATTTGATGATAGAGTTATACCATCAGAAACTCAAAAAACAATTTGCAACAAAACAATGTTTTCTCATATGTAATATGCTTCTTTTTTTTTTTTTCCTTTTTTCCTCCTCATTTTCTTCTTCTCCTCCTCCTTTTGCTCCTTCTTCCTCTTCTTCTTTTTTTTTCTTCTTCTTCTACTCCTTCTTCTCCTCCTCCTTCCCCTTTTTCTTCTGTCACACATGTCCCCTCACCTCCTCTCCCCATTAATATTTTCTCATCCAGGCCCGATCAGGAACCCTAGCAGTGGAGGACATGGATGGAGGCACATTCACTATCAGCAACGGAGGTGTCTTTGGTTCTATGTTTGGTACCCCTATCATCAACCCCCCTCAATCAGCTATCCTTGGCATGCATGCCTCCTTCGACAGACCGGTTGCTATAAATGGAAAGGTGAGTTCCTCAAATATGATGAATATTAGATGATATTACTCTAAAACAAATAATTTTTCACAAAATACAATTCTGGTGATTACTGCAAAGCCATACATTTCCACGAAAGGGAAAAACCTTACAAATGGTTAACTACAGATGTTTTCTCTTTATTGTTCTTTACCATTGAAGACATTTTCAAAAGATTTGCTCATAAAATGAAAATGAAATGAAATGCTCTAGTTTCACAATATGGCTGTTTTATCTCTGTTCTTTTTCCACATGAATGCAAACTATGACAAACAAAAATGAAGCCAACTTCTCTTAGATGAATTACAAGCATAGTCCCAACAGAATTGCTTTTACTTTAGCATTTACACCTTGGATATCCTCATTTTCTCTACAGGTTGAGATTAGGCCTATGATGTACATCGCCTTGACATACGACCACAGACTGATTGACGGCAGGGAAGCGGTCACGTTCCTTCGCAAGATCAAGGCCGGGGTAGAAGACCCTAGCATCTACCTACTAGAAATGTGATGTAGACAAAATTATAGAACTAGGTATATTTAAGAAGATCTGGTGACGAAGTCGGGAAGAAGCATACAGCTGGACACATGATTGTAATATTCTGCATTGAGATAATTGAAGTGAAAGATTGATTTGAGTAAGATCCAATTGTTTTTTGGAGTCAGATTTGGATGCAATCGTATGGAATCTACTATCTGTTGACATTTACGTTGTTGATGAGTATTTTTTGTGTTCCTACTTAGTGCACAACTCTTATGGTTTTGATGAATCAATATTTATTTAGATTTCATTAATTTCATTGAGAATTTCTATTCAATTGATTTACACAAACTGGCCAATTTTTATTAAATAACATGCAACTTATGTGTGATATTCATACATCCTTACCAAGACTTATTACTACTTTTGTTATTATTGTATTGCATCATAGTAATCCATTACCCAGTTACATTTGCAAGTAGGTCACATTTATTGTTTGGTTTCTTGTTTCAAACTTGGACAATATTTTGGATGAAATGTATATATTATATGACTTTTACACAAATTATCTGAATCAGATTCGTGATTGAGTCGGACAATCAAATTTGTGGGCTGGCTTGTTAGACGCATGGGATTCTCAAGTTGATGCATATGATACAAATGCCATTTATTTGTGAGAAAACATATGATATACTTCAACACATGATATACTTCAACATGTTCAATTGATGATCAGACCTGTTTCAGTAGTATTGTATAACAAAATAGAAAATGATTCAATTTCTTATTTATAGGCCATTCATATGCACTGCCTTTGACATGCCAAGTTATTTTTTATTAGAAGTGGTGAAAGGTTGTTGTTGGTTTTTGTTATGCTCATGAATGGCTTTCTGGTATTAAAGACCAGCATAAATACCCTCATATCAGTAATGTTTCCAATTAATTGTGATGAAAATTAAGGATGTAAAAAACTACTGTGAGAAACAAATGTATTTAAATCATTAATATTTCTTGTTGCATCATTTAAGACAGCAATGCTTATGTGCATTTGAAGACCAATTATTAAAATCCAAGTTGGTTCACATTAACATGTACATCCATGGAAATGTTAGAAAAGGATGTCTCATTATCTTTCTCATTTTTTGTACCCATTCTTATGAATACATGATGTTCATTTGTTTTTTAAAGGCAGTTTTCAGACAGTTAAAGATTGCTGCAACAGCTCGTACCGAAACAAAAGATATTTAGAGCCATGTGTTGTCTGTCTTCTATATTGTTGCTTGAAACACAGCTTCATCATACACTTTAATCCAGGTCTGAATGGCTAGCCAGACTTCAACAAAACGATTAAAAAAATAACAATATTTTTTTTTTCGTCTTCAAACGTACACACTACAGCTTCCCTACTATTAAACCATGGCCTACGATTACCGGGTCGTCCCTGTTTATCATAAATCTATTGGAATTAGAGATTCAGAAGTCATCGGGTTAACATCCACAAGCATAGCTGCATGTACACACCACATAATAGGGTGTATCGTTAAGAGACTGGTTGACTAATATATTCAAATTTATGGTTTATTTCTTGAGGACCTAGTATACCATTTACCTGTCATCAATGAATGAACTACAATACTTGGAATCCAGTCTGCATATATTAAGTGTTGCTACATCAGGCAAGCCTCATGCAAGCTTTCTGGTTGTCAAGAATAAACTATGTTTAAAAAGTACGCCTAAAAGTAGAATATGTTAAGTAAAGCAGTCTATCGTTAAATACGTTGTTATTGTTATCGTAGAGTTCTGACAATCCCTTAACTTGAAAAGATTAACTATAATCACGCTATGAACTACACCAAATAATAATGTTCATATTTATTGTCCATTGAATGAATATGAAGCCTTATAAAGGCTCATTAGCAGTATCATTCTGAAAGGACCAATACACCATGTCTTGTCCAAATCAACTAAAAGGGGACTGATTCATTAATAAATGGATTTATGCATATAGGGGAAACTAAAATGTGTGATGATCAGCTAATTATTTTTTTTCTCTCTGATTTGACATTTGCCAAATGTTGTTGCAGAGCATGGGACACCAATTAGCTTGCTCTCTTAGCAACCAAACTAAATCCTGATATGCAATATGCTCTGCTACCGTATCATCTCACTGCATTTACGATTGTTAAAGTTAATCTTGAGTTCTTGTGACAAAAAAAAAATATTGCATCTTTGAGAGAAACTCGGTGACGGTTGAAGCTTCCAGGTTGTCAGAAACATTCACCTTTGTTTACAAAGTATGCATAGAATTTCAACAGATATCATTTCGTTGTAGTCATTCCAAGTTTTTTGTAGGTCGATTCTGGGAGATTTATCTTTCTTCACCTTTATAACCAGAACTCAATTTTCTGTGTAATATAAGATATGTTTCAAAAGGAGTCCACAGGGTTATTTGTGCACAGCAAGTTAACGAGGAAAAAAGATACTTATTGAAATATTTCTGTTAGATAATTGATTTTGCAAACAATATTGAAATTACCAGTTTTTCGTATTGATATCAGGATAAACATGTAGGATAAAAGGTTCAAATCAATTATTATTATTATTATTGGTCTCTCTTTTAATACTCTAAACGGTGATTACTTTGTTTTGAAACCAATGTTGTTGTTTTTGCCAGCTCCATGCAATGAATGAATGCACACAAAAATGTAACTTGGTACTGCAAAATCCCAAGTTTGTCATTTAACACTGCTAGATATTTCCTGTCTATGTTTTAGACAAAGTCCTTGGGTCTTTCTTATGTAAATGTTTGTAAATGTGATCCATTTCAAAAGTTTGAATCGAAATACTGGATATCCTTCTAGTTTAATGATTGATGATCAATCATGGATTATTTTATGATCGAAATACTGGATATCCTTCTAGTTAAATGATTGATGATCAATCATGGATTATTTTATGGATCTATCTGGATCAAAGGTACACATTTATTCGCCAATTTAGGGTTGGGTATTGCTTAGGAAGTTATTTTATCGGTTCCTAAGGAGCTGACATGTAATGCGGTCAATGGATCTCGAAGATTAATTCAAGTTCAGGTTCGGAAAAGAATGCATTTTTGTTGAACATATCCTTTGCCTGTTAATACGATACCTATTGTATATGTCAATCTTTTAAACTGTCGTGCATATTTGTTTCTGTCGTATGCGTTTGCCTATGCAACCAAATAATGTGTATTCAGAAATTTCTTTACACCTGTACTGCGAAAGAAAGATGGATACTCGTGTATTATACCAAATGGCTCTGCTGTCTACATTTCATGATGATAACAATGAATGCCTACATGTAGAGTGAAGGAAAAGGAGAGAACCCTATCTTCCACATGGGTGCTAGCGTATTTTCGTTTTTGATTAGCCGAGCCATCCAGTCTTTTCATGTAGCATTTGCATCAACTTCCATTTAATTTCTCATTGATAGGATTTTAATTATTGCATTCAAATCATATTAGGAAGCGTTCAGGATGTGAGTATGTGTTTGTAGATGATCTGAAAGAAAGAAAATGTGTAATAGTTATTGTAATGGATCTTACTGATTCGATGAAATTATAATGAAATGATGAACTGTTCTTGCTTGCTTCACGGAGCTTTATGAGGACCTTAATGTGTTAAATGTATGAAGCTGCTGCTTCAAAACCAGAACAACTATATCAATTAAAAGTTTCAAAAAGTTTTAAAATTTGACAACAATTAGCGTGACTGTTTTTGTTGTTGTTTATATCTTCTTTTTATGTTGGACTAATGAAGTACAAATGATTCAGTTTAGTACTTGATTGGTTTAAGTCTACCTCCATGGAGTGTTATTCTGTCACTTGAATATTTGACAGAGTCATGAGCCAGTCAAAATGAGACGTGACCAAAATGGAAAAATTAACTACATTGTAAGTTTTCTGAAGTCCATATATGAGGAAATATGAAGAAATGATACCTTCTTTTTTTCTGATTTACTGTATAACATCGGACGAGTGGCCCTATCCAGTCTAATAATTAAATTGAATTAAATAGAAGTTCGAAAAATGTTAATATTTTGGCCAAAATGGCAAGGGTATAGTTCAGCGTTTTTGTGAAATAAAGGTACATATTCAAATTGCCCTATATCCTCTAAATGAATGGGCATATTAACATGAAACCAGTCATAACCCAATCTAGCATCAAAAGGGGCATAGGGGCGAATTAAATAGATATTCGAAAAACGCCACTTTTTGGTAAAAATGGCAAGGGTATAGTTCAGCTTTTTTGTCAAAAAAGTGAAAATATTCAAATTGCCTAATATCCTAGAAACGAATGTCTCTATATCCCATAATCGGTCATGACCCAATCTGGCATCAAAAGGGGCATAGGGGCAAATTAAATAGAAAATCGATAAACGCTACTTTTTGGCAAAAATGGCAAGGGAATATAGTTCAGCTTTTTTGTGAAAAGAGTGAAAATATTCGAATGGCCTAATATCCTCGAAATTAATGTTTCTATATCCCATGAGATCGGTCTTGACCCAATCTGGCATTTCCTTTTTAATAAGTGCCCCTTTCCCTCCTATAATCAATGCCCATTCCCCCTTCTTGAAAAATGGGGATCCCGACTTTGAAAGACAGTCCGCTGCCCCCTGGAATTAATATTGTTCTTTCTTTCAAAAATGAGATTGCAGTAGAGTTGTATAGTGTGCGGTGGGCTATATTTGCCAATCTACTGTATTACTCTCCCGTTTGAGCTGATAAAGAATCCGTTTTTAATGTATATGCTTCTCCTATAATCATTTTCAAATGTAATTGTCTCCTTCTTCAATGCAAAGAAGAGCTACAAGAAATCAGCTTCAGTTCAATAATTTCCTTGAAAATTGACTGTTAAGGCCAAAGTTCTAGAAAATAAGTCACCATGGCACATTTAGTTTGCTAAAGTTTAAAAATATTTTTTAAACTTGGAAAAACAGAATAAAGTAAATAAAGAAATACGGCAATTGTCAACAGAAAATGGAGAAGTTATTAGTGGACAAGATGGTATATCTAACGAAATCTTTAAATTTTATTCAAACTTATATAAGGCGAAAGACACTGAAGAGGTAGATATAGACACATTATTAAACTATCCGGATATTCCTAAGTTAACTCCAGAATTGTCCAAATTATTAGAAGGTCCTTTGAGTGAAAGTGAGGTTTGTTTAATGCTAAAAAGTATGAAAAATAATAAATCCCCTGGGCAAGATGGCTTCACCGTTGAATTTTTTCGTTTCTTTTGGCAATATCTTAAAACGTTCATGATCAGATCTTTGAACTTTGCTTATTTTACAGGAGAATTGTCGCAGTCACAAAAATTAGGAATGATCACTTTAATTCCTAAAGGAAACAAGCCTCGACATTTATTAAAGAATTGGCGACCTATTTCACTTTTAAATGTTATATACAAAATAGCATCTGGGTGCATAGCTAATCGATTAAAGCAAGTATTGCCCCACTTGATACATGAGAATCAAAAAGGATTTTTGAAAGGCCGTTTTATCGGAGAAAATATTCGTTTACTTTATGATATATTATTATATACCGAACTTAATGACATTCCAGGTATGTTGTTGATGATTGATTTTGAAAAGGCCTTCGATTGTATATCTCACAAGTTTCTAATCAATGTCCTTGACTTTTTTCATTTTGGGCCATCGCTGAAAAAATGGATTCATCTATTTTATCAAAATGCTTCTTCTTGTGTCACAGTGAATGGTTTTTGTACAGAAAGATTTACTATAGGACAAGGGTGTCGTCAAGGAGACCCATTATCTCCATACCTGTTTTTACTTGTTAGCGAGATATTAGGAATTTTGATTAGACATTCCAATGATATAATTGGCTTGCATTTACAGGGAAAAAATAGTAAACTACTACAATACGCAGATGACACCATTTTGACACTTAACGGTACAAAAGAAGATTTACAGAGCTCATTGAAAATATTGAGTGATTTTGAAGAAATGTCAAACCTAAAGATCAATATTACAAAAACTCATGTGATATGGATTGGGAAAAATAGAGCCTGCAAAAAACAGCTAATGCCAGAGCACAAACTAAATTGGGTATCAGAAGGTTATTCGAGATACTTAGGAATAGATTTTTCGGTTAATTTAGTAGAGATGGTAAATCATAATTATACTGAAAAAATTAAAGAAATAAAACGCCAAATTATTTCATGGTCTAAACGAACCTTAACTGTCCTCGGAAGAATAACTGTAGTCAAATCTTTGTTGGTACCAAAATTGAACTATTTATTGCTTTCACTTCCAGAACCGAATTCACAAATTATGAAAGAACTAAATCGTTCTTTGTATGCATTTATATGGGGTAACAAACCTGATAAAATCAATAGAGAACAAATGTGTCAACTGTATAATAAAGGTGGGGTTAAGATGATTGATATTTACATTCATGCTAAATCCCTGAAAATATCATGGATTAGAAGATTTGTAACTGATTCTCAGATAGGAGGTTTCACTTTTCACATGTTCAATTCATTCTTGCCCCAAACCTATTTTTTTCACCTTTATATGGGCTCACATTATTTTAGAAAATTAGCAGACTTGACTCCAAATCCATTTTGGAAAGAGGTCCTTTTCGCTTGGTCAGACTTGGTCGAACTTCTTATTGACGACATTGCAAGTCAACCTCTCTGGAATAACCCTCACATTAAAATAAATGACACAGTGGTATTTTGGGGGGCTTGGAATTTACGAGGAATACGTTTTGTGAATGACATCCTAAAAATAGATGGTTCTTTTTGTTCATATTTTGAGTTTCAGCGGAGATTTGATATACAAACAAATTTCCTCCAGTACTATGGTCTTTGTAATGCAATTCGGTCAGGTTTTAAAATGACTACACATGTAGCTCCTAGTAAGGCCTTAGAACCTATTATTCCCGAAGCCGTGCGCCTTGTGGTGAAAACAAATGTTGGTTGTTCACATATTTATCAGTCTTTGCTAAAAAACAAAGTAAAAGAATGTAAAGCCCTTACAAAGTGGAAAAGTTTTTTAGATTTTCAAGATGTACCTTGGGGATCGTACTGTCAAATTCCATTTCAGTCAACAATAGATGTCAACATGAGGTGGTTTCAAATCAAGATTTTAAACAGAATATTATATATGAAGGACAATTTGTTAAGATTTGGTTTAGTGGCTGATAAGAAGTGTACTTTTTGTAGTAACAATGATGAAACTATCATACATGTATTTTGCTTTTGTAACTATTCTAATGAAGTATGGACGAGGTTAGAGTTCTGGATATTTCGTAATACGGGGGAAAGGATCAAACTTACAAATAAAAATAAATTGTTTGGATTTTGCGGTAGCAATAATAATGCACTCAACTGTGTTCTGATGGTTGTAAGACAAGAAATATTTTCAGCTAAATTACGAAATCAACTACCATCATTTGATATACTTTTATAAGCTGTAAAACGTTATTATGAAATGGAAAAATATATATACCAAACAAATCTCAGAGAGAATAAATTGAAGAAGAAATGGTTTCACTTTAGAAAATATTTTGAGAGTGTTGGAAATGTGCTAACATAAACATGATCATGTATTTTGTGTTTGGTATTTTTTTTTTAATTATATATTTAAAGTACTAATTTTGTCATAAATGTTTGTTTTTATCTGCCATAAAAGTTTTTTGGCTGTGATGATTATTATCTGTGTCAAGCCAGTATGTATGGAAATTATATCTTGAATTATTTGTATATGATAGATGGATATACTGTATATGATGGAATTTATTTTGAAAATAAAGAACCCTGTGGAAGGGGGGAAAAAAAGAAAAAAAAAACATTTAGTTTGCTAATATTATGTATTGGAATGCAATCTTTAACGCCCCACTAAACTACTTGTAGCTACTTGCTCCCTCTATATAGAAAACAATGACTAAGCAGTGTCCGTTGGTCCCCCATGATCCTCTTTGTCTTACTTTAATTGTGAGCTGAGTTGATGAGATAGCCACCTGCCAGTGACCACGCTGGGTGGTCTGATCCCTCTTGGCCAAACTAGTACGGACGGGCTTTAAAAGAAAAAATATTTTGATGTCCACTTCGAGAGATTTTACTAAGATGCTCTTAAAATGTCTGCTATCGGGATGCATGTTGCTGATACTGGAAGTTATTTTTACACGCTTTTATAGGCTTAAAAAAATGAAAACAATAAAATCAAAAGAATAAACATAAGAAGAGACGAAAGAAAAGGAAAAATCGATGATATATACGAGATATGATTGTTTAATCATTTAACTGTAATAATACTGTACACGAAAATAAAAATTGCGTAGTTGATAATTGATATAGAGCTTAACATTTCAAATGCATCTACCATGTACTGACGAGAACAGTTTTAGAAACGTCACAACTCGGGTGGTAATGTAAATCTTTTTTTGTGCCCGACAAATTGTTAGGATATTGGGGTTTAATTTAGCACATTCTGTCTAAATTATTCATAGAAACACAGTTACGCCCTACCAGGCGCGTAGCCACGGGGGGGGGGGGGG
>BEXV01000044.1:288213-309807 GCA_003118195.1 Hemicentrotus pulcherrimus | reverse complement strand
CCCCCCCCCCCCTCTAAGAAATCCTGGATCTGCGCCTGATAATGTTATTCGCCCTTCTTTCTATTAGCAATTCGTCCGTTTGATTATTTGTCGATTTTTCCTATGTTACATAGGTTCCAGTGTATGTAATTTTGATTTGTATTCACTATAAGCGCTTTGGGCCTTATGGGAAAAGCGCGATATAAGTAATACTAATGATCCTACGTCCCCTTGATCCTATCTCCCATTAGTCCAAAATCCAATTGGTCTTAAGGTGATTTCATTCTTTGCCTTTCAACCCTATTTGGAATGTAAGAATAGTGTAAGATCAATGATAGTAAGTACATATGTGATGTACAACTATTAATAACTAAATTATTCATACCCTTAACAAGTTCTGTCATTTTTCAAGTACGTGGTAATTTTTTTTCGTCTCGGATTTCCCTAATTCAACCAGTCCACGTTGTGTTTTTGAGTTACGAAAAAAACATACAATTTACAAGGACTATGATTAGTTTAGTTGTTAACTGTACTTCAAGAGGCACATATTTTTGTTAATCGGTCTGATGTTTAATATCGTTTACCTTATGGGTAGGTAAACTAATCTGAGAAACTTACCAATAGATAAAAAGTCAGGGTGAGCTCAGCAACTACGATAAATGTAGTTAAATTAAAAAAAAAATATAACACTTAGCTTCAATTTAAAGAAGGTTGAATTATCTCCATTTGTTTGAAGCTTCTTAATGCTTGCTCTTTAAATAAAATTGTTTTTACTGTGTTAGGAAGGAGCTCAACAACGAACCTTTTTTTTTAAAGTTTATCATTTCTTGTGGGAGTAATGAATATATATGGTAAATTAGGAAGCCTTGGAATATCTTCTCAAGTCCGCTGATTAGCGTGCGATATATCTTCAAAGGTTTTTATTTCTTTCACCTCATTATGAGAGAAAAACTATTTAAAAAAGAAACTTAGTAGAAAGACAAATTTAAGATAATTTTGCACGGGTATAGCTGGTTTATAATTTCATTTCCCACCTGTTTATTCTCTCTATGCTTTTAATCCCAAGTACCCATTATCGCTACCGATTCCCCTCTCCTCTCCTTAACTTTAATCCAACAACGTACTTGCATGTAAATCACTTTAGAGCAATCAAAAAACTATTATATTCTCGCTCATTAGGCCCTATTCTTTCAGTTCGCGGTAGGTAACATTTTTAAGTTGTGTTTTTTTTTTTTTTACCGGACCATTCTCCTAAGATTGCTGCTCTTTTAAATCTTTTAGAAAGATGAAAACTGGTGAGGAACGAGGCAAGCTCATCCTCTAATTGTGTAATCTCTACTGTACATAAGAATACCACCGTCACTCCTAAAAACACCTTCAAAAAGACGAAAAGGTGAACATGAGATGATTCAGCGAAACAAAAGAAGAAAGAAAAGAGAAAGTCGTTCAAACTGTTAAGCCTTCTGGTCCTTATCTATCGCGTTATTGTTCTGGCGAGAATACCTCCCCTAGGTAGACCTTCAAATGAATATATAGGATTTTCTGTCTTTTGCTACTACTTTTTGTAATGAACAAACAGATTGCAAATTGGTTTAAAAGTAGAGTACTTTGTTTATTTGCGTTTACCAAATACAGTGAGCGATTATCACTCTTCTATTTCCGCTAAAACGTGAGTAGGGTTGATAGAGGGGCTGGAGTATTTATTCAACCTATACCATAGAATAGCAATACTTGTCATGCGTTTAAAAACAAATTTTTGAATGGTTTGCTAGATGTATGTCTTATAAAGTCACCACATCACACTTTTATTTTCATCAGTGTTTATCCGATTTATTCGTTTATTTATTTCTTGGCAGAAATTGATTCCTTTAAATGCTAGAGCACCATATAATGGCAGCCAGGCTCAATAAGGCGAGGTATAGTAATTGTGAAGTACACGGAGTGTGAAGTCTGACAGACATGAGCGCTATACAAGAATCCACTATCACTATCATTATCATTATTATTATCATTATTAATATATTATCATTATTATTGTCATTTTCATTATATTTCACCTCATTTTTTGAATTTGAATTTGAATATTTACCACGTCTATTAAATACCGTTAAATTCCAACACGTCATAGAATCCTTACAACGATGTAAACAATAATTGATTAGTCGATAACAAAGGAACGAAAACGGGCAATTATGCAAGTTGTCACTCTGCAAAATATTTCTGTTCAGTAATATCAAACGTCTGAAGCTTGCAAAAGGCAAAAAAAAAAAAAAAAAAAGCAATTTTGTGGAGCAAAAAAAAAGAAGAATCGTTCTCAAAACACGATAAATTCTATGTTAATGGTGATGTTTTGAACTATTTGCTCAATATTGATATTCAACAGGTCAGCATTCCCCAAAGAACAAACAGATTGTAATAATTTTGTTTTTCTTTTTTTCAATTTTTTCATACATACAAACCGCAGAAACCCACACACACAAATGCACCTATTAATGTGCGCGTGTGAGGGTGAATAGGTGTGTGCGTGTGTGTTTGCTAAGTTATATATACTGCAAATAAGTTTGTGTTTAATTATGTTTATGTAAAAGCATTAATATTGAACACCTTTATTTTATTCAATTGTATGTTATGGTTTGTATTGCACTTTTGGAGAAATAAAACAAAATTGTTAAAGAAAAAAAAAAGTTTCTTAAACAGATATTACAATAATGTTATGTTTTCTTAAAATTTGATTTGTTGTTTTGATATGGTACTTTGATTACTCATGTTATTTTGCTCATAGCTTACACCAATAATATTGAGAGTCTATTACGTTCATTGGCATATTTTGAAAGTTTGAACGTATATGGCAAGCCTTCATTACAATTCCTCTTATATTTCATTTTTTAGTGGGGATTCATGAGAAGGAGAAGAAAACAAATCAGTGAGTCTATACAAAATTAAATGCTATGTATGTTTAGTATACCCTATAAGATCGTGTGGGCGGTCATGTATAATTGTATTGGCGGACAATAAATAGGTTGAACATTAGAATTGAGAACCTAAAATACAGATTACGTCAACAATATAGCCTAAACTTACGATACTTTTTGAATTGGATTGAAATTTATATGGTGTCATTCGTTAATATTTTCAAAATGTCCTTGGCTTTGTTATGGTTTAGTACTTTCCTGTAAAGGCAGTTACATCTATTTGTAGTGATTTGCCTTGTAATAGACAAATAACGCCATATTTGTTGAAACACCTTTAAGGTCACTTCAATTATTATGATTTGGAGCAACTTTTTGATTTTTTTTTTGTAGAATGCTTAAATCATGTTTCTAAGAGTGCCTTAGTGTCATTAACCGTTTAATTCGGAAGGAATATGAAATGTATTACTTTGAAAAATGTTTCACATGGACATAACAGGTTTTTTGTTGTATATAAAAAAAATTAGACGAAGGGGATTTTTTTCAACAAATTTGAGAGGGACCCTCTTCCTTAATCGAACGGGGGGAAAGACAGAGAGAGAGAGAGAGAGAGGGGAAGAGAAAGAGAAAAGAGAAAGAAGAGACAGGAGGGGGAGAGAGAGATAGAGAGAGACACATTGAGTGGGGAGAAAATGGTATGGGAAAGAAAAAAGAGAGAAAGAGCAAAAACGGAAAAAAGACGCTTGGGAGATAATACGATAAATCACTCTCTTGTATTAGAATTGTCCACCTGATAAGACCAATTTCGCTGTTAAACATTTGTTGCTTATAATTTTGTCCTATATATTTTGTGTTATTTTCATTGTTAATTATGTTGCATGTTACGTTATACTTTTAAAATATTTCAAAGCTATTATCTCTTTACCTAATAAAGGATGTGTACAGAGGAAGACGGAAAGAAAGACTACTGCGACCCAAAACGGAACACGTTAAAACACTTATTTCAACAATTCATTATTATGGTGCAAAGTATATTAAAAATTATAATTGTGCTGCGCACATGAACTTATCTGCTTCTTCATATTATCATAGGATGACGGAGAACCAAGGGAAGAACAATGGAACTGAAACAAACAATTTAATCCAGTGATACCATACAAGAGAGATATCCTCGCTTCGAATAAATTTTAATTAGATGTTTGATTACAGCAAAGGTACATGCACTAAGTATACTTTTTATCCACTAATCAAACGGTCCTCCTCTCTATTTATTTTCTAATTGCTCCTCATATGTCTTCATGTTATTATTTTGTGGCCAATATATCGTAGGGTCATCATTCTATCTATAAGCATTGAATATTTTTTGTAAATTTGTAACGATTCAACCACAGACTTCGTAATTTCTTTTGCTGTGTTTGTCAAGTCATTTCAGTATGAAATCTTTGAATGTGTTTTTACATGTTTTTGTCATGAAATAAGTAAAACATATATTTCAATTCAATTTTGTTGCACATAATTTTATTGGTCTTTTATTTTACCCATAGTGTGTATAATTCTTCTTCAGCAAACTATGAAGATGATTGCATGTAAATGACCAAAGGTGTATGAGGTGGGGCTGTACCCGACAAATATTAATTTATCATTATCCAAGCAACGCCATGTCATTTTTTGACAACCAATAGCTCGTATACAGGAAGGAGGATGACTTTCTTTAACCCTAACCCCTCTCTCCCCACTCCTTGGCAAAATTATTGAGGCCATGCACATTTGAGATTATCACCGTATAGGCTTTATTAAGTTGATTGACAGCATTCTTTAAGTCGATATAATGAGGGTTTTTTTCTTAACACATTACTCTTCAATACCTCTTTTATCGCCTTGTGTGCTTTATTATTATTTTTCTGATGTCACACTCCTTGCGTTCTTTTAACTGGAAGTAGAAAGTCTGATCCAAGCTCAGCGGATTTTGATCTTCTAGACCGTCTAATTTAAGTCCAAGTGTGGGCAAATTAAAAAATAGATGCATCAAATGACTTTAATGCTACACTTAGTCGCGCTAATTTAAAGTCGATATTAGACAAGAGTTAACTCATAATCTCTTGTATTCTTACATGAATACTTATGATTAGTGCCTTTCATGACTTTTCATTAAAATCTCAGCGGGATTGATGAGTGGCCAGCCTTAAATCTATTACACGGCAATTAAGCGAGCAGTTACGGGTCACAATAGGACCGGGCCGTTATGTAAAAATTAGCCCTGCAGATGGATGAGGGGACAATAGGTTTGAGTGGACAAACGCTCTCAAGCCGTTGAATGGATGTCTATTGGTAGCTACTGGTGGGAGATTAAGATGTAACTGGTGTTTTTTAACAACAGCTAGAAGCTGCAGCGAGCCGAGACAGAACCCAACCAGCTAGCAGCACGCGCGCACGTCCATAGAATTCTCTCCCTCTCTCTCTTGTCAATTCCTCGAGCTCCTCCTTCTCTCATCTACATCTCGCTGGTCAAGAGAAGACGAGTTGATGCCATAATAGAACTCCTCAGAGTTGGATACTTTATTATTTCATAGTGGTCAGCTCTCTATTTTAGGTAATGGAATATTATCTCCCCGACGTCGCCCCAAGCCGCCTCTCCATGAATGCCGCATCGATTCTCGCGGGCAGTCTGCCTCGTCCCGTTCACAGCCCCTCGTCGACGACATCGTCTCCACCGGCGACTCCGACTTCTTCCTCCTCGTCAGCCAAGCTAGCGTTCTCTGCCTCACATATCTCCCCGGCCATGGCGGCCTATTACAACCCCTACACTGGCTGTCCGATGACGGGTATGACATCCCCATCGTTCACCATCGATAATATTTTGGCGCCTCGTCCCTACCCGGCCATGCCTCCGAGACACGCTCCCTATCTACCGCTCGCCCCTCATCCACACTTCCCGCTGCTCCATCCTGAGTATCACTTAGGTGAGTTCTTATCCTCAAACACATTTCATTTCAAGATCTTTAATATTCATGCCATTTTTAAATGAATCAAAGCAATCATTAGTTACAATTTTAACGAAAACTTACAGCACATTAAGCTCTAAAATAATGTGAAGATTTTTTTTAAAAAATCGTTTCTATATTTTTTGTTTGTTCTTTTCTGATCCCTTTTACTTTGCAATAAAATGTGATATTACTTTGTCACAACATGTTGAGGTATCTTTCATTTGCTATATAGTTTTTAAATAGATGTCTCCCAAAGTGGTCTTTCTTTTCAGCTATAATTATGAGTTCAACAATTTAGAGTCCAAATTCCCTTTCCAAAAGCATTCACCCCTTACTCATCTATGCAGCTATATGTATACGAGTGATATACATAGTGATCAGCCTTTGTTATTGTAAGCAAACATCAACACAAATATCAATGCATACATCTTCCCATCACACTAATTCATATTGTTCAAAAAACATTCGTGGAAGCATGAAATTCAATAGTCAATGCTACAATTCGTTAGACTTAAAGAGGGACATAATTATACATGTAATACTTTTCCTTTTAACATTCTACATTTTGTAGCGGGTTCATAACAGGAAAGAAACGACCACCTCATCTATTTCCCTGTCATTGCTTGAGCCAGAATCAAGAACGCGGAAAGGAAGGCGTGCTTCTTTTATAATTAAACAATTAAAACAAAAAACTGACCTGTCGATTCATGGATTCGTCATGCGTTTTTTAGGAATTCCAGGAAGTCTTGAAAGCTAGTAAATACGCATCGTTGTAATTAGTTTGTTCATAGGATTCAAAATAAATTAGATCTTCATAATTTTCTTTTTCCATTAACCATCGATATGTCCAAATTTATGCTGAGGAAGATAATGTATAATAAAATGATTTACAACAGCTAGCCTATTTGTTTCCTCAAATTCTTTTGTTGGAAATTCACCTCCATTTTAAAATGAAGTGTAAAAAAACGTACAGGACATATAGTGGCTCAGTGATGAATCTTTTTCTAAAATTTCTTTCTAGATGCTAGTAAAGAGATAACACAAAAAAAAACTATCCTCAATAATATTAAGCAAATTTTCTTAACACCTTTTTAAAGTTGCTAATTATGTGCAGGACAATGATATTTATCGTTTTGTCTGTGAAAGCATATTTCTACTTCACCGCAACACATTAATTTTCCAGTTTCGCAAAATGTTTATATGGATTCTCAAATAATTCGCTTAATTTGTCTACATTATTTTTCTTACTGTTGAAATTTATTTCACATACCCGACTTTAACCAATCCATGAAATAACCCCTATCTTCATAAAAACATGAATAACTCGTAATAATTATAAATGATAAACTATGACGGGCTCAAATGTTTTTTGTTTTTTTTTGCATTTAAAATAATCACAGTCCTATTAAAACAATAGCAACCACCTCCCTCTAAAAACAAAATTCTCGTGCGAAAGTATGAATGATAATCATGGCGATTAAGAACATCTGCATTGTTACGGTTATTTCTCCCAAGAAAGTAACTTTTTAGTGGGCTCTACCACATTAAAATAGAAAGAAAGAGGCTGTATCAACACTTCACATTTTGAAAAAATATATAAGACATCGGTATGCTTTTTTGTAGAACTTCCTAAACAAAATAGCTATGGAGGGATTTGAGTTAAGACCTAGAGTCTATAAAAAGACCCAATTAATAATATCGCCCTCAGATTAAATATGCGCTTGGCATTTTGAAATTACTTATAGGCCTATAATGTACATTATAAGATCTTTATGACAGGTTTTTCTTCATATTTCAGATTTGATTTTGCAACAAAAATTGGAAACATAAGAAAGACATTTTGATATATGAAAAGGGGGTCTATACAGAGATATAGAATATGAATTGTCATGGTCATTTTAGTCAGGAAAGATGCAAGCGGGTTAGCTTAAGATAATTATTAAATTGGTCCAATTATCCTTCTTTGAAAAAAGGAAGAGCCTATTTTATTTTGGGTTAACAATTTCGCAATTTTCAGAGTGCTATAACTTTTTATTCTCGCAATAATGATTATTAGATTAAATTGATAAAACAAGCAGGGAACAAGTCAACTTGTTAAATGATGGTTCTCGTTTCAAGAAATGTTATCCACGACCGATGTGTACTTCATTTTTTCAATTTTTATGGCGGTTTAAAATAATACATAATCCAGGAAATGATGCCAATGCAGTCAGTTAACCATTTCTTTAAACACCAAATCAAGGATATCCTTGACCAAATAGAAGTTAGATAATACCACCATTGCTGATGCAGTTAAGAGCAACAAGTCAATAAATTGATCGAACTTTTAAATACTAAATCTTCACGAACAAAAGTAGATGATTTTTTTTCCTCATCTTTCGCGAGGTCAACGGACGACTAGAAATGACCTGGAATAGACTTGATGGATGTGGATGGTTTTAACATTCCGTTGTTTCAGTAAGAATCTAATCGCGACAAAAGAAACAGGTGTGTTGGGTCGTTATCAAGCTCAGTTTTTTTATTTTAAGGATGAGGTAGGATCTTATCACTTTTCTTCTGAGTGTTTTTACCAGAGAGGATGTAATTGGTTGTCATTCAGCGAGAGAGAGAGAGAGAGATGTGTTTGTCCATCGCCAATGATATTGTATGGAGAGATAAGCCTTGGACGTGATTCACAACGTGTCGAGATTAACACCAGGGAAAAGAGCTCTCCAAAACGATTTTCTTTATTGAAAATCGAATCGAGATGAATGCAACGCCATAAAGAACAAATTCAAAGGGACTATGGTTTAGCCAATTTCCCCTTCCATTCAATCATTACCAGTTAAAAGACGCTCGTAATCACTCCTTTATTTCTTCAAGGCATTAGCCAAAAAACAGCTTCTTAAGACGGGTACAAAGTGCTGGTTTATTGTGGGTGGTATGATACAGGGTACATGGTCAGGCCCTGCTGGGGTTAGACCTGGTCAAAGTGGGCTTCAAAAACCACAAAACATTCTCCGAATCAATAACCCAATACTGTGGCTAATTTGTTAATTTGTGAGGTGAAGAAAAGGATTACGTCACAAGGGTTAATCTCAATTTCATAAATTGAGGTGATGGATATTATAGTGAACCTCGCACCGTTTTTGTCTGCCAAGAGGCCAACGTCCTGCGCTAGAAGTGTTTGTGGTTGACTTATTGAGAGAAGGGCGAGAAAGGGAAAGGTCGCGATGATCATTTTTTCCACGAGAACTGAACCCTAATCCGATTGAAATAACTCTTTTGAAGGAGATGATCACCTCACATTGGCTTTTAATAACCAATCTCTTAAAACCATGAACCTAAATCGACCCCTTTTCTTTATTCAAAGGATTTGGGCCTTAATAACCCTTAATTCTGCTTCTTCTTCTCCTTCTTCAAGAAAATAATCGTTTTACCCTTTCTTCCCCCGCATAACTGCTATTGAAACTTAGCGCATTGTGCAAGGTTTATCGTTATGGCTTCTTATAGTTTTCTTTTTAATGTAAAGGTTTCTTTATTACTGCATGGAGCCTCGAAGAATCCGACATAATATCATTGAAGAAACTATTTTTTATCATAATCTTCCATCATTTTCAATAAATATAATTGCCATTTTCAAAGGATCATACCAACTTGAAGCAAATTTTGAGATAGATCAGCTAATGTACTCTAATATAGACTAATTCTGAAGCCGGACAAAATAACAATTTTCAGATCAAACGATTTTGAACTGTTGTAAGAATATGATCTGTTTCACAGGGTTAACATGTTCCTTCCCTTTCTCTTGAATCCTAAATAAAGGAGAAAAACGAAAAATTTAAAAAGAAAGAAAAAGATCTTTAAATCTTTGCCTAATCAGATTTCGTTTGCTAAAATCTCAGCTTTAAAGCTCATTTTAGAATTAGCTAATTCCAACAAGAAGATTTACAGATAAGGCTGAACGGAAAACCGATATTTTTTTAACAAATCTGACAAGAGAATTAGACGATTATCACTGGTCTAAGAGGTTAAACCTTTGTATCCAAATTTGCCTAAAATACCTGTCATGAAGTACCAGTCCTATACATAACAAAAGGCGTTACCCGTCCGTTACTCATTCGATGTATTATCACACAGTACTTAACATACTCAGGAATAAGGGGGGAAACGTTATGGGCCCTGTAGGGAGGAAATCTTTTCTTCGACTTAAAAATTATCAACTTCAGTAATGATGAGTCTACAAAATCTTTACGAAACTGGATATAAATGAAATTCGAATACTCTACGCTGTTCAAATTACTATTATTCATTTTTTTTTAAAAACAATTTATGTTTAATAAAAATATGTAGATGGAACAAAGTTTCAAAACCCTGCCTATAAACGTAAGGACAAGTTCATCGTAGGATAAACCAGATAACGGCAAATCTCTTTGTTTAATCTTCATCACTCATGATTATGTCGCTTTCTTGTGAGACAGGATAAGAATTTTAAAAGCCCTGACAGTGATGGATGAAGTGGAACATCGATCATGCTTTAATTCATTTGATTATCATGGTAGCAGAGGCTAGTCTGCTTGTACTGATAAGATTACTTGCTGCCTATCCCTTAATAAACCAAATGCATACCAAGCCCAAGTTCACCTGTGCCGCATCCATCCATCCATCTCTTTCGAACTTCACTAAGACATACATGATTGTATATTTATTTGCCGTTAGATGCAATATGCAATACAACTTCAGAACAGATTAATAAATACACGAAAATAAACCTGCCCGACTCAAATGAAGGATTACTATAAATACTAGACATCTTTTGCTCAATACAATATTTTCTTTTCCAAATATTAAACTGCGTTGGTACAATAATTATAAGGCAGAACAAAATGGAAACAAAAAATTAAAACAAAATCTTCAACAACGATATGAGACAAGCTCGATACCAATATTTTCTACAGCAGTATAGAAAACTTGAATACCAGGAATTCATACAATGACTGAGACAAGTATTTTGTACCAATATTTTCCAAAATATAGTTTTCAAACTTTTATATCAATCCTTTCAGCAACATTAGAGACAACTTTAATACCAGTCTTCAACAGCAATAGTGACAATTCTGATAGCAATCTTTTTATCAAGACAGACAACTTTTCGTCAATCTTACCAAGAACAATAGAAGAAAACAAATTCAAGACCAATCTATTATTTTGATTCCTCCCGTCTCATGCAGCTGCCTACCATGCCTACACGGCCTACCCTCACATGGACCTACTAGCCCGCAACCAGAAGAGAAAGAGGCGACATCGCACCATCTTCACCGAGGAGCAACTTGAACAACTCGAGGCGACCTTCGAGAAGACACACTATCCCGACGTCATGCTCAGGGAAGAACTTGCCATCAAGGTCGACCTCAAAGAAGAACGTGTCGAGGTACGTACGAGCTCGAGATCTTTTTTTTTNGGGGGGGACAATGTTTTATTTTTTTAAGTCCCCTAGAATGAACATATAAATAAATGTGGCAATTCTAAAATGAGGTGTTTTCTTGGTCTAGTGGATAAGTCGTCATAAGTATGAACCAAGTTTGAATCCCTGCCACGGCACTAATTTAGTGGAATCCTTTCATTCTTATCTGTAATATGTTTTGCGTTCACTTTAAAAAAAAACATCCTAACTATCACAGATATGGATAGAGAGATCATGAATACACTTAAAATTTGCTGGTTAATGATTTAGAACTTTCTCTGCGATCAATCTATACACATTCAGTATCAAAAGGAATGGAAGAAGCAGGACAAATTAAAAGTTTATCAAAGTGAAATTGACAAATTATTATAGAACGAGGAACGGGCTCCCAATAAGCGTTTTAGAATTGCAATGACTATCATTTTTTGTATTGACTGTAAGTTAGTTTGGTATTCAAGTCTTACTATTCACGATAAAACATTAGCAGAAACGCTCTTTTAAAATGCTGAATGCCGTTTGGTGATTATGCCACGCGCGAAATGCCAAAATATTTGATGATACTCTGGGAGAATATTCATCAAAATAATATGGCAAAGTATGATAAGCTTTTAATCCTAAGCACCTTTATTTTAGAACTCATCTTCTTCCCCGGAGTAAAACTCTAAAAGAAGCATTGATTTGGGTTAATATCGGGTGTTTTCAATGCGTGTTAACTTACCATCAAAAGCCAGCTTTGGGCAGATTCACAGATAAGTATTCAGAAATGCAGATTAGCAGTAAGAAAGCTCCCAGAGCTTTTACGATCTGTTGGAAGATGAGAAGGAAAAAAAACAACATCTTATGCCTAATTTTGGAGATTTTCTTTAGGTTTGCTCGAATAAACACTAATCATGAATTTCCATGTTTGTCGCGAGATTATGGGGTATTCCACTACCACATATACGCGTCCGACTTTAAGGATCAGCATATTTTCTATCCTTTAATCTTCGAGCCTGCCTCATAACTACGAGATAGATAGAGTTGGGTGTGCAATATCTTCAAAATGACTTGAATAATTTTCAGATATTGAAAAAAAGCGATAGAAAGGATTTTGTTTGTATGTCGGGAGTGTTGTTATTTTAAGAGCTACAAAGCAGGGAAATTATATAGAAAATCATGGTCAGTTTGAGGGAATGTGTGGCCCAAAACCTTCAATCCTTCTGTTTGTTGAGATACTTATTGCTTGCACAACACATTCACTTTAATAGATTCAGTAATCATACACGTCATCATTAAGATTTTGAAAGGGAAATATCTATCATTTATATTTTCTTTAGATTCGTTTTCATTATGTAGCAAGTCATGCAGTGCTTTCGTCTGCATGCTCATCTGTGCAAATGGTTTATAATATTTCTTAAATTTATCAATTACTTATAAATCATCATTAATGAAATTTGGATACGTAAAGAAAACTAGGGGTGACATTTTTACCTCATTTCATATCCTTTCATAATATGGTATGCATGGTGGCGGCCTGTGTTTATTTAGAAGTTAAATTCGCCAAAATCGTGAGGGGAACACGATGTGGGTTATTTGCTTGCTTGCCATGAAGGGGGCAATAGTGCCGCAAGGTCACGGAAAATACAATTCAAATGAAACTTAGAATAATTACCCTCCGCTGTTGTAAGACTTTATGACATAGCGCCCCTTCCGAAAATCAAAAATTTACACCATTCTTTTGCTCTGAAACCGTGGGAGGGTGGTTGGAATTGAAGAAGATAGAGGGTTATTCCGGTTTTGGCTTAGACACATAATGCGCAGATGTATTTTGTGAGTAATTGACAAGATAATTGATATGGCCTTATCTTCAAGCGAGATTGTTTCCCAAAAATCTGTTCTCTTCAATTAAAACAAAACCTCTCGTGATATTTAATGACATACTTCGATATATTATTGGTCAAACGTTAATTATTGTTTTACCCTGTTTGAAACACAACGGGGATAAAGGGAGGGGATAGAGGTCTTCATAATAATATGATGGTTTAAAATCTCACTTTTTATTTTTTGAATTTTGTGATTACTTTTGTCGTAACTTACTTTTTAAAAAATTGCATCTATATCCTATAGAAACAATAACTTATTGGATAAATGGACACGATAAAAATGGACGTTTATATGCCTACTGTAAAAATATTTCTCACTTTATTTTTTTCCTTTCGTACAACTTCAGCAACATTACACATTTTGACAAATAAACAATTTGAAAGATCGGGTTGCATTTCAAATTTCATTTTTAAAACATGATATGGGTAAAGGTATAGTTTTACCCCTAAATTATATTTTCTTTATCCATTTGTTCAATTGTATTTTAGGTTTGGTTCAAGAACCGCCGAGCTAAATGGAGGAAGCAGAAACGAGAGCAACAAGAGGCTGCCAAACGAGCTTCCGAAGCTTATAAGACGGAGTACGGGTCCAAAGCCGACAAGACCTCTACCACCACCACCACCACCACCACTCGCCCTTCATCGCAACCTGCCAACGAATCATCGCACCCGTCATCAGTGAACGAAGCTAGCCTGCTCGCTACGGGACGCTACGATGAAGATACCGTACACAGACGCGGAAGCATGAACCCTTTTATGAGGCAAACGTCCGAGTACTCTGCGGACGATGAATCGGACTCGGAAGGGTTAGACATGGACTCTCCATCGGGCAGTGCTCGGTCTAGCCCCCTTTCGCTATCCTGCTCACCCTCGCGGTCTCCTCGCCATTGATGGAGCAAAGGATTAAAGCCTGCTTCAATAACATTGATCGAACAACTATATTCCATTCTTTAATAAAATGAAATTAATTGATTGAAAAGTTCATATTGGACAACATCCACACCTACACCACCCCGCACCCTCAAATCAATGTATTTAACTATCGTTTATTACTATCTGAAGCAGTGGATTGTATGTCACATTCATTGTTTAACTTTTGTAGTTTAAATGAACGCAATGGAAAGCCATTATTCAAACTCGACTTGCACTTTTTAACACCTACACATTGTTGAACAATTCATAATTTTCACAGTACTTTTGCAAATGCATATTCGAAAAATCCACTTCATTTGGCAATGTATTCAGCTTACGGTTATGTGCAATACGTTAGTTACTAATAATCAAAATAATATAGGATTCACCTTTTGACTGTTTTGATGTGCTTCTTTCAAGCTATGTTAGTTATTTGTAAAATTGATATTATTTTAAGTCAGTTGGGTTATGTTTTATATAACATGTACTGGTATGGTATGTGCCTCTGGAGGCATGTATTCAGTTGTTTTGGATCTCTGTTTTTTCAGACTTTATAAAGGCGCAGTAAAAAATAAAGAACAATTATTGTTACCAGGGAAGGAGTCCAGAAAGTATCCACGTACGAACAAAATGGAAATGGGTCCGTCCTTATAGTGAAGGAAACAAATCTGTTTTCGGAAGTACTCTGGAGGAATATTGGTCTTAGCTATTCAAGATTAGCCGTCACTCGAGGTCGAGTCTCGAAATTCTTTAATCACCCCCGTTCTTTGATCTGGTGATTGAAGAGGGTCATAAGAAATGCATGATGATGCTTAAGCTCCCCCTACCTTAAGCCTTATCCCCGTAAGTGATGGGATTTAACGGCCATGCGGATTGGTTCCGCCATGCGTATATCTGGGGTATATAATCATGCAACAATCCCTTCACAAAAATACCGGAGAAAAAATACTTATTATGTAACCACCAGTAAGACTCTCACTACTACAGAAGGTAATCGCTGATCAAACATGGATGTAAATGCATGTATTTTGGTGGAAGTAAACATCATCCATGAGGAGGTTTTAGGTAGAAATGAAAAGGCAATCATAATTTGTAAACATTTTTTCATATAATTGTGTTGAATATGTCATCTCCTCTGATTTTCTTCCTCCCCCCTCACTCACTGTTTCTCTCTATCTCCCGTGTATATCTGTATCAGTGTATATTATACTTTTAGATGATTTACCTCTCGTACCCATATTCTCCCTCTCGATCTCTGTCACTGCCCCTTTGTCTCTTCCCTCTCTCCTCCACTGTCTCTTTCTTTCTTTCCATTCCCTCTCTCTCTCTCTGTATCTCTCCTTTTCTCCGTTTCTCTCGCTTTCTCTCTCCCTCTTTCTCCTTCCACTCTCTTTATTGCCCCCCTCTTTCTGTCCTTCCTCCACCCTCTCCATGCAAATCTAGCCCCCTCTATACCACTCTCCTTCCTCTGGAGTAATCACGTGATGTTCATAATACGACAAAACAATAATAATGTCATCGCCTTAACATTTCATGATTTATTTCTGAGCTGGAGGTTTTAATGTTAGAGACATTCGTAGTTAAATGTAATTTACTTGCTGAAGATCTGGTTCAGTGTTGTTATATTATTGTAATGTCTTAACAGTTTTTTTGTTGTTTAAATTGACAATCTTTTTATTTTGTATGAATGGGTTTTCCTAAGTTACGTGTGATATCACGCTGTTTGGTCAAGAATGCGTTTTGACAATCATCCTGTAAATAGTGTTTTTTTTATATCTTAGTAATCAAAGTTTTTGTATTTTTGTGTTTGTATGTATATATGTAAATATATCAAATGTATTTATGGCATCCAATGCTAATGGATCCCGACAGAAAATGATAGAATAGTGGGAATGAAATGGATATCTTTGAAACTATGCTCGATCTTAAAATATTTCTTGTTCATATTATAATGCCGAGTCTTAACATCTTTTAGTTCAAATCGTCATTCAAATGTTATTACATAAGTGATTTATACAAGCCCTTACAATTTATTTTTGTGCTTAGATATCTTTTGTCCTCGATACAACGAGATATTCTCTGCCTAAAAAAGCATTTACTGTAAGGAGGTCCTACAAACGTATGCATCTCGTTAATACGTTATAGTATTGTTTCTCTCAAATTCTACTGGGGATAGAAACAGTTTTTAAATAATCTGCCTATGACATATATCAAATATCATGAACACCGAAAACGTATTAATATCCAACGTGGTATTATTTTAGAAGGAAGAAATTGTCCAATTTTATTTCTGTAATTTCGTTAATCTCGAATATTTTGAGTTTGTAACTGTGTATATTTGTGCATCTTTATGAAAACTTAGACACTGCATGACTCGGTGGTAAAGAAAATGTGATAACAATAAATTGATTATCCTCATAATTCATGACTGACTTTATGTCTTAAATCACAGAGTAAGATATTCGGTATATAAAGATGAATGACAGGTGGGTGAAGATGATACCCTGTAAAGTATTTTTTTACAAATGATTATAGAGAGAAAGTGAAGAATGAAAGGATATACAGATACGAAGAGACAAACAAATGATAAAGGAGTGAGAGAGATAGAGAGAAGGAGAGGGAAAGATAAGAGATACATAGATGGAGAGAAAGACCAAGAGACAACAGATTGGGAGGGGAAAAAAGCGAGAGAGGTAAAATAGAGAGAAAGTAGTAATCGGAGATTGTCATCCAGTGAATATAAAACAGATTAATGATTGGTAAGAACAAATTATCATCTATAAAATAACATATTTTAGTGGTAGCTTAGTCACCAAATAAAACTTTGGTAAAAAATAATTAAAGTTATCATTATCAATACAATTTTTTTCCAGGTCAAAAGATTACAGCTGACATCAATGTTGTTTATTTTGTCACATTAAAAACCCAAAACACTTAGTGAATATTTTATTAATCCTACTTTTGATGCCCAACATCCTTGAGTTTCGTTGATTAAGATATGAATGAACCGACGCAAACGGTAGTCTGCTTTCCATTAGAACAGTATAGTTCAACATCATTAGCAATGCTGAAAATATACTATAATGATATTAATTGTTGCACGTAGCCTAAAACCAAGGGGGAAAAAAATAAATCAAATATTTAATTTAAGTACTTTGAAGGAGGTGTGATGACACAGTGTTAGAGCATTAATCTCGTACCCGGGAGGTACTGGGTTAGAAAATTTAACGTTGTTGTCATGCTGGGAATATTTGTTGTTTCACAAAAGCAAAGATACAGGATAACAAAATATAATGCCCAAATACAGTCTTATCACAGATCTTAATCAAAGTTGACCCATTGTGATACCCAATTAGATCCATCGAGGTCAGCACAAATATTAGTCTATTCATCTGAAATAGATTTGATAATTCAAGATAACAAAGTCATAAGCCTGCCTAGATATTAATATAGATTTTCGGGTTTACACTCCAAAGCAGTTAGAATGTAATTACTTAATACCTTTTCCCTCGTCATTTGAATATTATCTTGGTTTATTAAAAAGAGTGGATGCGGTCACCAATCCGATCCCATCATAATTGTACACAACAACAGAATCCAAAAAGTAATTTTGAGGCTCGACTTATGAAAAATCTGAGACAATCGGGGACTAATTAGTGTACTCGGAGACAGTTACCAAGAATGGCTTTTGGGGTCCGTTATGCTCTTAATAAGTGCAACCACTTTATGTAAGCCGTAGGATATCAATTAAGGGCGGGTAGGACATAGAAAGCTGTGTTGAAAGAAGTTGATAAATAGCCTCTGGCGTTTTAGGGCTTCTGACTTCATTGTACTATCTGGGATCGGAAAATTTGTATTCTTAAGTCAATCTTTGTCTTATTATTGCATGAAGGTGATCGATACGAATGAGCAGCCTCCCCTGGCAGATATTAGAGGCATAATATCGGATGATTATCGTTAACCTGATAATATTCTACAAAACAAAATCTTTGTAAAAGATAACTAATTGCGACTGAGATTTTAAGACAATAGAATGCAAAAACTGCCCTGGGGTTTCGGGCCTATATACGGCTGATGTATTAAAGTTATCGGGTCGTTTGAACTTTTGATGTTTGTTATGTTTGTTATATTCTAATAAACACCTGATAAGTTTCCTCTGTATCTTTCCTCACTTAATTTTTAGTTGTCTTTTTTTACTACGAGTCAAATTGTCTGTAACCTTTTTCTTAACATTCAGCTATTACATTTTTTTTTAAAGTATTATTTATTTGCGACTCCCTTTGTGTACCTTAAAGTTCTGGGAGAGGGTGGGGGACGCAAAGCCTTGAGCAACAGATAATCCCTTATATTTATAATAGTTTCACTTTTGATATGTCTTTGTAACCCATACACAAAAATGCAAACGAGAAACTATAAATATAATGCATTTATATTTTTAGCGTATAGAAACGATTTTTTGTTTATGTCATAGCCCAACCTAAATAGATCAAATAGAACCTGTCACGGGTAACTTCTTTTTCAGTTATCTACAAGAATCGAACGTCACTGATACCATTATCACAAAATCACGTCATTAGCACGTTTCTAAACAGAAGCAATCGGAAGCTTCTACTCATGATAGTGAAGAGCGTTTTGGCGATGCAGGAGGCGAAAAAGTGGTCTAGAAAATGAAAAATTCAACACTTAATCATTTGCTCTGCATGCAAACTAAGTGCTTACTGTGCAAATGGACGTTGTATACACCTTCTGCTTTTAGACTCTAGGCCGATGCTGTGTGTTTTACCACGGCTGCATAGTTGTTATCCATGTCTTGTATGTTTGCGTTTACTGGGATTTAGAGGCCGTTAAGAGAGGGTGGGTGTGGGGAGGGGGGTGCGGTGTAGGTGTGGGTGCTTTCCAAATGGTGTTGTCCCTCTCAAGCGTCATTAATAGAACAGTTATATTAAAGCGTAACCGGGCACCAGAGTAACATCTCAGAGCACTGGTAATCATGGGTTTGTTTTAATTCAGCTGAGTTTATTTTAAAATACAATTTTGACTTTATATCAACATATCCCCCCATCCCCACTCTCCCACTTTCACCTTCGTCACCCCTTCTTTGTTTGCATGGTAGCAGTGAATGACAAATTACAAAGAAAGGTAATGTGTACCCACTAACGTGAAATGTGAGTTTCCGGTGCGAATGAGAGCAAATGTATACATGAAGTTGGTTTATCGGATCAAGATTTAATCTTAGAATGACTGGTCTGGCCCAAAACCGGGAAACAAATATCCGAGGATACACACTAATCTAAATTTTTACTATCTTGGTCCTTGGAAAATTTTTATTGAAAGAAAAGAAAAGGGATTTCAAGATCATCTTACATTGGAAGACTAAAATCTCTTTACTACAGTATATAACAGTTTTTCAAATATTAACTTGGAGCGCAAGTATATAAATTACATCAAGTTTCATCAAGTTTCGTGCTAGTATTGGCCCTCGGGGGCAGGTCGGGGCTTGTTTAATGCATTTTTACATCAGTCTTTGTACATATCGGAAAGTTGTTCCAAATCTACATTTATGTTCATAAAAATGTAGGCTGAATAGAATTTTAAAAAGTCAAACGAAATCAAAATAAAATGAACAACTATTCATTTTGAAAGGATACATCATTACACTAAATTTCGAACTATTTAACAAATCGTATTGGCAAATACTTGTTTTGCTTCCTTTGTGAACTTTAAAAAAAAGAAACACATGTATATATATATATATATATATACAATATATATATTTAAATATTGTTCATCGTCTTGTGAATAATAATAATTAAATCGGGAAGCGTGTATATGAGTGAATACACCATTCTTCCAAGAGCCCTGTGCACTATTAGTGCCATTTTGCATGGATAATACTACCGAGTATAATGCGTGATTATCCTCCCTACCCCTTGCCACTTACAAGGAGTCCTGTAATTATGTTCGCCAGTGATAAAACCTTTTATTTCTAAGAAAAACATGCCGAACATTGGTCAGAGTTGACACTGACTATATAATTGGTCGAGAAGCATAAAGAAATGGGCAGCTGGAAGAAAAGAAAGTTCTTCCGAGGTGGAGGAAACGGCAGACGATGACACAATAATGTGAAAGATTTGGGGAATTATTATGATATGTGTGGGAAGTGGAGAGGTGTAGAGGGGGAGAGGGTGGCATGGGAGAGAAAGAGAGCAGATATAAGGAAGAAAGGGGAGGGGAGGGATGAGATGGGAAGAGAGAGAAAAACATAAATCAATCCAATAAAAGACAAAGCACCTGCCAGTGAAGACATAGCACAACTCGTCTTACGCGTGCGAGCTAGAGCGCTAGAAGGCAAAATCACTTTCTTTCTAAAAATCTTGTTGACAGTCTCATGTATAATGTTTATTCTTTCCCCATCCCAAAATCAGTTCCAAGCTAATGAGAGTTTTGCCAACATCCAGGTGCATAGTTATCCCTCTCCACGTCTAGACAGATGCGAAATTTGTGCTGAATTTCATCATTAAGTTGTTGAAATGGCATTTTGTTCTTGTTTTGTTTTGTTATGTATTGTAATATTTTGCTGTTGTTTATATTGTTTATGGTTTTACATTGTATTTTAATCATATTGTGTAGAACAGGGCTGTATTGCAAATCAGTTTTTATGTTCTAAAGAGACTACCCTTTTTAAAGAAAAGAGGACAAAATAAATAAACAAGCAAATACAGAAAGTAAATCATTACCACTACGTGAAATGTATCGGATATTTTTATTTATTGATTAATTTATTTCGGTTTAAAAAGACATATAAATATACATGATTCAAAGGTCAAAGGACCAAAACTGCTCATGTTTACAAATTATACAAAACGGTTTTACATAAAGTAAATATACAATAGTGAGCCAAACTAAAGGTATGACAAGTACAATACGGTACTAAAGATGACATGAATAATACAATTCCATTAATACAATACCAACATAAACTAAGAGAAAGTAGTGGTCAAAATCGTCAAATTAATGAACTGATATGGTAACGGTAGCAGATAAACAGACAAAAATAAAGTTGAGTAACCAAACAATCAAAGAAAAATGATATATATATTTTTTTTTTTGAAAAATAGGCAACGATAAAAGCTCTAAAACCTGAATTAACATAATTACGTTTGAGTTCATGAGGTTACCACACAGAAATATATATATATTACAAATTGGAATGGACTTTAAAAATTAGTTATACAATGCCAATATCAAAATCTAATATATACCAAATTGTGAATGTGTCAATTAAAAGATTCTAAGGAAAAGGAAAGAGGGAGAGAGAGATGGAGAGATAGAGAGAGAGAGAGAGAGAAAGGTGATAGAGATAGATAGATAGATAGAGAGAGAGAATCAAAGCTTATTAATTGCACGAACAAGAGAAGGAACAGCAGAATTTAGATATCGGCTAGTCCTGCACCTAGGAATGACCAAACCATGATTATTACGTAGGGGGCGAAAATTGGGCAAGG
>BEXV01000044.1:263932-286377 GCA_003118195.1 Hemicentrotus pulcherrimus | reverse complement strand
ACTACTTTAATACTACCTCTATTACTCCTTCATCTACTACTACTAGTAGTATACTATTACTACATTTTGTGTATTACTACAACTACTGTTACTGATACTAATACGAATTATATTACTGCTACTACTGCTCATAATATTACTACCACTACCACCACTACTACTACTACTACTTCTACTTCTACTACAACTATTACTCCACATCCTACTACTACTACTACTGCGACGACGACAACTTCCACTACAACTACTACTACTACTACAACTACTCCTTTTTTCTTCTCCTTCTTCTACTACTACTAGTAGGACAACAGTACTAGCCACCACCAGAACAACAACAACTACTACTACCATTACCTCTTCTACTGTACGACCACTACTTCTACTACTATAACTAGTACATCTTCTGTCGCGACTGTTGCTGTTGCTGCTTCTGCCGCTTCCACTGCAGCTACTCTTGATATCATTATAAAATTTATTAAAAAAAAAACTCGTGGGGCATTTATTTTCTAGACTATCCCTTCTCTCTTATCTCCAAATATTTCTCTTACTCTCACTTTATGCTCCATCAAATCCTCCGATGTGTTACTATCTCCAATCATAATTGCTCTCTTTCTTCATGTTCTCCTTCAACCTAGTTTGACCTTCTCTATTTCACATTTCGCAACAGCATTGGGACAAACAAAAAAAGGGGAAAGTAAGATGAGATGGGGCGTGCAAAGGTCTTGTTGCGGTAAACACCTTTGCTCTGGCAGAGATTGAAGATTATCTTCTACGATGATGAGGATTACATAGGAGTTTTTCTCTTCTGGTCAATCTAAGGCTCTAAAACGGGGTTGACTTCTTTGTAATCCCAACTGATTCCTCTCTTTGTTCGGCCCGGGTGGAGTGAAAAAAGAAAAGACTTTCTGACAAGTTACAAATTATCGTGATGGTGATGATAATGCGCAATCCGAATTTGGTCATGCTTACATAGGCTTTCTTCTAATCTGCTCGACTATTTAGCCAAATTCTCCGTTTCCACCAAAACATGACGGAGCAGAACACATTGAATAGAAGACTGTCAATTCCGGACAATTTTCCAACCTAGGTTTTAAAGATTAAAATGTGAATCCTAATAATCGTCTCACACACACACACACATACACTCTCTCTCTCTCTCTCTCTCTCTTTCTCTTTATGCTTTCTTGTTCATTTTTGTCTCTTTATCTCTCTATTTTTCTCCGTCTCTCGCTCATTCTGAATTCTCTTTCTCTGCATGCTTTCTGTGATTTTGATCCCTCTTTCTCTGCCTTCTCTCCCTCTTTCGCTACCACTCTTTAATATCGAAATCTTTCTTAATCACTCACTATATATCGGCATAATTTTAATATGTCGTTGTGTTTCCTTGTGTCTAATTCTTCCATATTTTCCCTCATTTAGTCTCTCATCTTCACGTCTTTTATCAATATAATTTCAAGCATCACAACGTAAACATTCCTCTCTCATATTCTCAAGTTTTCCTCTCTATCCATTTCTCCATCACCGTCACTATTACCGTGTATCTCTCTCTCTCTCTCTCTCTTTCCGTGCGCACACAAACACGCACACCCACACACACGTACACACGCGCGCAATCCCACACGCACGCTCTCGAAAGAAATCTTTGCCTTCCGTGTTTCCACTGTTTCTTTGATCTAATTATCACAGTGGACAAAATAGGGATTTTTATGTATTAGAGACAATTATTGTTTCATACAAATGATTCTTTATCTCATCGACATTAAGATAGTTCAATCACTTGTCATACTTTTTATTACAGTTTATTAGGCTGAGATTCCTAATATGCGTATCATAAAAGAGGCTATTGCAAAGATTTAGATTTATTAATATAAACATTGCAATTTGCTGTTGATTTCTTTCTATCCTGTATTCGTCTTCTTCTTTATATCACACTATCTCCTCTTACACTTTCCTAATGTATTTTCAATTTTCCTCCTGTACACATTCAATGATTTTCTCTCGCCCAGCATCACAAAAATCATTCACTAAACAGTAATGTTGTCCTGAGGCAATGCTTATCATGGACAGAAAAACGGGGATAATCTTGAAGAGCTGAGGGGAAAAAAAATACTCGTAATTACATCTAATCGGTATTTTCATTTCATGTGGTAGGACAGCGGGCGAAGAAAAGACAGATAAGGTATTATACGAGTGACAAATCATTTGGAAGGATTTCTTCTGGAGAATAACATTAACAATAAGGCCAATGATTACCGCTGCATTTATCATTTCTCTTACTTTCCAATACAAGCCATAAACCCGCCTATCGCAGAGAGCGAAAGTGTAATTATGTCAACTTAACAGATTTCATCTTTTCCTAAACTTGGTAAATTATACCAACTATAGTTTGTATACATATTAGTTTCAATCGTTAAGGGGTACAGCTATATAAGTTATTATAAGTAAGTTAAAATATATACATTGGCTAGGCGAAATTCTATAACTCACCAGATGCATTATGTTTAACATCATGATTATGTATTTATCTATCTTACACGACTTAAACTTTGTATATAAGAGCAAAAGTATAACAAAGACATAAGATCGCAAGTAAAGCAAAATAATCATTTTGAACTAAAAGCAATCAACTTTGATATCAAATAGTGAGGCTCTGTACATTCTTCATATCATATTCATTTTCCCTTTAATCATACAGGAATTATCCTTCATTAAAATCTGTTTAAAATTTGTATGTATTGAATATGTTTAATGGGTAGTAAGTTTATCTATTAATATTTTTAATGAATGAATAATTGATTGATAAATTAACTTTTGATGATAGATTATTTTCCTTTGATTGGTTGATGGTTTGTATTTATGATTGAATGGTTACTAGATAGATTTATAGCTTTTAATTACTGAGCGACTTTTAGACTGACAGATTGAGTGATGGTTTGTATGATTGATAGATCAATTGATTTATTATTAGGCGAACAAACATATTGTTGATTGTTTTCTCAATTTGCTGCTTAGCCTAATTATATACATAGTAAACTATGATGTGTATTTTGTTGTTTTTATTGAATAGTTATTGACTGATCGATTGTTTGATTGAATTATTGAATTATTGTTTTGCTGATCAATGACAATGCATTGATTAATGGACGGATGGTTGGATAGAGTGATAGAAAGTTTTATTGATTGGTGATTTGGCTGATCGATCAATTATTTACTTGGGTTTAAGATGATTGATTAATGTTTTATTGTTTAATTGGGAACACATTTGAACAAAATGACTTATTCTTTTATTCTTTATTATATTTAAATTCAGTTTGATATATTACTTGATTCTTTTTATTTTATTGCTGATCTAATTGCAGGACTAAAAGATTGATTCCTCCTCAAACATAACACTTTTTCAGTGATGAATCAACAAAGCATTTTTTTTTTCTGTAAAGGAGCGAATGTTTTCTCCACGTGATTCACTCAACCTAAAAAATTGCGCACACGACAGGTCTAAAATCCATTGAAAAGGTCACACAGTTTTCAAAATTCGCGATGTTTAATTCAGGAATAAGCTTCCGTGAAAAGCCATGTAGGGTTCTTTATCTCAGTGGTGAGTCTATGATCAATATCATTCATCATCTATTCTTACATATTTGTACGTGAAATTTAATACAGGCGTAAAAAACCCATAGTTTACTTCAAAACCGGGAGTCGTGTTAAATTTCTAGAATAATCATAGGTGACACTTTCTATATTAGTAATGAACACTGCGATATCTTATCTTCTACACGTTTTATTTCGGACGCTAAAAATGCAGGCACTCTTTTACATTAACCTTTATCGGTCTCTCTTCCTCTACCTCTCGGTCTCCCTCTCTCTCTCTCTCTTGAAAAAATGCCTTTTCAATGTTTGTGAATCTACTTTACTTTATAATGAATTTATAATTCAGGATATTATGCATGTCTTTCAAATTTTACAAGCAATATATTTTGTTGCTGGAAACATTTTTATTTAGGCCAAGTAATTATTTTAACAGTTTCATTGTTGTGATTCCTTTTTCTACATAATTTAGGATTTTGTCAGACATTTTACATTTTTCACAATAAAGTCTTACTTACCCGTATGCTAATTTCGTAAGTTTAATCATACTTGCAATTGAAGCAATTGGTTGACAAACAGATACTCGGTCTTTCCTTTGTATGCTGCCCGCACGGTACGGGAAAGTCTCGGGTACAGGCCTGCCTCCTGCTTCATCGAGCATGACATCCCCCCTGGCCTATACCCGACCGACCGGGTGCAGGTGCGATAGGGTTCATTGTATCGAGATTAGTTACAGAGGATCAACTCATCCGATCAGATTATCCCTATCACCTGGAGTAGGATATATAGCGTGTTAAATCTGATCCTTGGCGTGCTTAGCGAGTTCAAGTATGGTGAGGGAGGGGGGTAAATGCTTGGGACAATGTCCGACCGATCATAGAAGAAAGGGCACCACTTAATATTTTTTTATTTGAATTGGGGAAGGTAATGTTCGACCAAATCTGTTTGATTGTTACAGATCACTTCCAATAAGTTCTGATTTTCTTGTTGTTTTGTCAAGAGGAAACACAAATCAGCTTTGATTTGTTACATCGCAGCTAAAGTGACGAAATACAAATCATGACAGAAAAGACTTTGTCGACACAAATAAGGTGTCACCCTTCCCCATATTTCCTCATTTGAGGGGCCCTGCCCAGAAGGTAAATCACAACAATCCACTTTCTACAGTAAGAAAAAGTCAATGGCCAACTCTGTTGTTGGGCACTTACCCTTTTTTAACACAGCATAACAACAAAGCAACTAAAGAATTAATTTCAAAACACCCAAAATTACAAATGAGTTCAAAGGATAATAATAATAACATATGTTATCATGTTCAATTATTATACGACATGATTTTATCAGGGGAAAATGAAAACTTTTTTTTTTTCTCGATATTTTGATATTTCTGAAAAGTTGATATTCAAATTAGAGGTCAGGAAGCCTAATATCCCACAATCGATATTCAATAGAAATATGTGAAATTTACAATTTACAAAAAGTCATGTTTACGATCGATTTTGGTCAATTTATTTATTAATGTAGAATAAATGAAATAGTGTATTATTTTGTTTCGAGCTATCTTACTTTTTTACATAATTGTAATATAAGATGGTGCTTTTTTGTGGTGCAAATTCTCGCCATTAATTCTTCAACAATAATAATTATCATAAACCGCGTTAACATAGCGCTTGACGTACGATATAATTATGATGTACGATATAATTATGATGTACGATATCATAGAAATGCTTTATATATAATTATTACCCCGGCCCTCGGATTCAGTCTTTACATGCACACAATGTATTAACATTCTCCACTCCCTGGGGAGTATTCCAGCCAGTCGACATTTCAAAGACGCTCACAATTTGCTGAGCAAACTACATTTATGTTCGTATCCTACCAGGTACACATTTAACTCCTGGGTGAAGAGTGGTAAAGGGGATTTACGTCTTGCCAAAGGACGATAGTGCCGGGCTGGGTTTTGATCCTGTACCTTGTGATCCACAAATAAAGTCGGATGACTTATTTACTAAAATACAACACCTCTTCACCTCTTCACTTGCCATCGATTTTGTAAAGATTCTTCTTTTAATTTTTTCTCCCACCAAAGTATTTTGTTTAACATACCCTAATGCTAAATTTTGAAGGTGCACAAATTATTATTTGTGTCATCTTATTTTTTCCATTCTTAAATCAGATTTATATAAAAATGGGCAAATGCCCATGAAGTATTATGCCATCAAACGTATAATTTTAATGAACTACCTTGTACAATGTTGTAAGCGTGATTAATTTATCTCTCTCTCTCCCCCTTTCTCACTATTGTGCATCCTTTTTTCCCTATCTCTCTTACCTTCGTCCTAAGGTGTAATTCTTTGTATTTTTCATTGGATTTATCTCTTAGCTGCCATTTGTGAAAAACAGGCCACTTTAGTTGGGTCGCTATAGCCACCCCTAATGGCGCAACTCAAGCCTAACAGAGCTAACACCTTCTTACACATAGCCTTTCTTTTACCTCCTTTCTCTTACTTGCATATCATCTTTTGACGAAAAAGCGGATAACAACCGTCTTACCAATTTCCATTTTTTTTTCTCCTTCTTTTTCTTCTTCTTTAATATAAGTTTACCCAATAATCCTGAAAGCTAACAAATCAAGTGGGTTCGAGTGGGTAGGGAGACAAACCGAGGGAGCACTGGAGGCCTGTAAGACACCCCCGTTAAGACAGTGGAAGAGGGTGCACAATAGCTTACAGACCACCTACCATCTTTGCACCCCTGGGCTATATCTGGTCCTGATTCGCCTCTTCTTCGCCTTCAATGGTCTTCATGCCATGCAAACTAGCGGGAGAAAGTGAGACTAAAGTTTAGTTGTTGGGAGCTCAGGATTACGCTGCGCAAATAGACTAATGCGTTTCTACTGATCGCGTAATTCGCGCCCCGGGCGTGAGTACTTGTCGGTAGCTGGTCCAGGTTTTGAGGATGGGACAAAACAGACAAAGAAGTTACATGACAAAGATAAGAGAATGACAAAACGATGTCATCTGTTTGAGAACACTACCTCAAGACCTGTTTACGACAAGCTACACAGATTTCCCCCAACAATTGAATAGAAGAAGTAGAAAAAGAGAATACAGGCCATGGCTTAGTCAAATGCGGCTAAGCGTAAAATGGACACATGATACAGTGTGTGGAAGAAGTAAGCAAGAGATTTGAGTATTTTAGGATAATAGCTGGATTGATGTATTCTGATTGAAGAAGGTAATCGGCCAAAGAAAACCTTTGTGCCAGGACCAAAGACTTCCCGATTTTGATTCGAAACAAGATGATAACAGTCCACCGACAAACCAAAACACCACCAGCTTAAGGGGGGATAATTTCTACTACGCCTGCTTCGAAATATAGTAACAAAAAAGACATGCCGTGAAAAAGTGACCAGGAATTAACATTTTAAGCCGCTGAGAAGACATGGAAATACATAATGAAATAGTGCGAATATTACAATAACACGTCGTTAGGAGAAAGGCGTTTTCTTGTTTCTAGGATACGGGAAGAACACATCTTTCACTTTTCAATCTTCAATCTTCTTGGCAATAATAGATCGAAGTGATCTCTGTGATTTTGGAGGGATAATCTAGTTGTAATCCAGGATGATACGTGGCAAATAAGTTAAAAGATGAAACAAGGGTTTGGTGTCGACGCAGTCATTTTAAAGTTCAGATAAGAAATGCATACATTATTTTTTTTTCATCGTTTAGAAAGTATTAGGAGATTACCAATATTACATATACATTTTGTTTAGAAATACTGTAGAACAATCTTTATGAGAGGATAAGAAAAAAAAAATTATAATAATTTTTAAATTGTTGATTCCATTTATCGATTCAGAAAAGGATTTTTTTTTTAAGACCACGACGAATGGAAAAATATGCCATCGCATATTATGATAACATTGCTCACACGGCTCATGGGAGTTTGCTATATCATCAGTCATCTTGATTTTTCATTTGCCTGCTTTCACTTAGATAAACTAGAATACGAAATTGATCTAATTATATGGTACACAACTGGATATGAGACATTATGATTAAAAATGAGAACAAAACTTTTTTTTCATTTAAATCTAGAAAGGCAGAAAGACATCCACCTAGTTCATTTAACTTTTTTAATAATCTTAATACGACGTGTAGTGAGGGCCATTAAAGCTTCGTGTCTGTATAAAAATAATGTGAGTTAAACCCGTTTCTGACTCTCAGTAGACATATTGCTGAAGAAACAATGTATATAAAGAATTGCTTTAATTTCTTTGTTTCCTGAAACTGGAATAATTTTCTACTCTGCTGATACATACTCTGATGATAAAACCACGTTTCTATCGGCAGATGCCATCTAAATTTAGTTTTGCCAAAGGGCAGATCTGAAAATACCGTTAATTCCTATGGCTACTTAGATTATCCAATGGTGTAAATCTCGATCTCATCTCGCATTACAATCGTGTTCAGTCTTTAATCTGGCCCTTAATCCCTTTGCTAATCTTTTCTGGATATGAGAGAATCAGCGAGAAGATAAGATGTCTAGATCTTCACCGGAGGGATAAAGTCCTTTGTGTCCAATCACAATGAATATACCCAGAGGCAAGGTCTCTTAAAGCCATTGAAACCCTCTCAAATAAGCGTGACGAGAAAATGAGGAAAACAACTTTGTCTTAAATTTAAAGGACACCCTTTTCCACGTCAAAGAGACGAAGTGGTACTGTTCCCAATATCAAAGTAAAGTCTTAATGCAATGTACATGAATCTGAATCTGAAATTTCACATGCATGAATTTGTCAAAAGAAATCCCTTTTTTTCGTCAGTTGGGTTTACAGTATGACAAAGCCAGAAAACCACAAATAACTATGTTCAAAGGGAAACATGAAAACAAATTCATCTACAACAACATAAAGATACTGATCATGATGTCGTAATATACCCCACTTAAAGACGTAATTTCTTTATTTTTTTTATCTGTAGAATTTTCCCATGATATTTACAATAACTACTCAATAGCTTGTGGGGACAGTGTATATATATATATATATATATATATATATATATATTCAACAAGTTTTTATCGAGCGACCGAACCTCGAAATAGCAGAAAACCTGAAAATTAAATGAAATTAAGAAAATTATTTGTGTACGGTGAATGCTGAGTCATCTCTCTGAACCAATGGATCTTAAACTTAAAAATAAATAAATAAAGTAGTATAAATTAAATAAAGACGATAACTAACCCTCCACATACTACTTTGTTGGATAAAATCATAATAACAAAGAAACAATCACAAATTTACATTATGTTTCATTCACTTGGTTACAAGGTGATTCTCTCATTTTTTTTTTCTTCATACAAATACAAATTGAAGTGACTGCCAAAAAAATAGAATAAAAACCACATCATAATATTGAAGTTTGGAGGGGGATCTAGATGAACAAACACAAAGTTTATACCTGACATCTACTGCATAGACATGTGTTCGGTATACGAACAACATCAACCCCCCCCCCCCCCCCCCCAAAAGGTAATTTATATTATCACCATTAAAAATATGATTTTACTTTCATTGGCTTATCAATTTTCAAACGATAGCTTTAGATTGTGGTTGCATTTTAAGCAGAAATAATAAAATAGCTATATAAAGCTAAAAATGATATACGTTTATCTTTTTATTGTCCTTTTCAATCAGTGAATAAAATCATTGAGTTTGTTTGACAGTCGGATGTTTAATATTATTATTATATCCCGAGGAATAGCATTCACATTGGAGAGAGAGAGGGAGAGAGCAAATTGTATATAGAGGGCGTCAGTGATTTTCTCTCTTGCATAGTGAATACGTACATAAAGTTGCTGCCGGTTTCAGTGCACATTAGTCTAAGATTAGAATCAGAAGGATGAAAAAGAGACACAGTCTAACGAACCATAAAAAAGCATTAAAATCTTCTTCTTTTTTTTATAACGAAAAAAAAGGGCCCTTAACCCTCCCCCATCTCCCCCACTGACATCCATGCTGGCATATTTGTCACTTATTTTTAGCAAGTATTGTAATTTAAAATAATTCATTAAAAAAAGTTTCTCTTGTGACATCCACTTTTTGCAGGGAAGTACAATGTACATGTCCGATTTAGTTGCATTCCACAGAACAACCGAGATATGCATGACGACGACATTTTGGACGCAATGCGTCATTTTCTGACCGAAGTTGTGCAGAGATAAACGTCACGTGTCACGTTTGTCAAAGAGCGCCCTCTTGCGAAAAGAGTGCAAAACATAAATTGTAAAGACTGTGTAATGTTTCAACTAAGAACATGTGGATTCCAAGACAACTACCCCCCGGACCAATAGGAATTAGTCGGAAAGCTTGTCCAGTATTCCATTGGCTGGACTACCACACCCGGACTCCTACTCCTGGTCAACAACCCTCCGGACCCTCCCTCGTGCAACAACTATACCTTTTCCCCACATGATATTGCGGCTTAACCCCGTACACCATAGAAGGTAATTACAGCGACTTCACTATGCTCTTCAGGTTCATACCTTCATCATCATCATCGCTATTTGCAAGCATCGACATGTATATCATCATCGCTGTTAACATCATCGTCACCTCATAATCATTATTATCATTACCAACGTTAACCAATATCGTCGTCAACGTTAATCAGTATCGTCACCTTTGTCAAACTGTATCAATGTCATCATCATAATCACCGCCGTCACTCTATCACTATCTTTGTTAAAGATTATCTATATCACGAGCATCGTCACCATCATCAACGCCAAACATTATCAACATCATCAGCGTGTTAAGCATTATCATCATAATCTGTGTTAACTATTATCAATGTCATGATGATATCAACGTCAAGGCGAATCTTCATCACCGTGGACGTCACTCATACTCATCATAATCAAAGTCGTCATCACCACCTCAAGTCATTTATCAGCAATATCAACTTCATCATTGTCATTCATAATCATCATCACAATCGACTCTTACTTTTACAACTTAAATAACGCATTGATGACAGCCATACAAGCATGAGCCTATATGGATTCATCTATTAACCATTTTCACACATTTTATATCGAATATACATTTAATCATCAATAATGACGTTGATTTGAAATCATATTTGGTATTATTTTAACACGTTAAGTTACTGCACTATGTACTATCAAACTCCGACATAATGACGAATTCGCAAAAGTGGAAAGTCCTGAAAAATCTAAATGTTGAATATTCTTGATCGAGTTCTTACTGGTGTTGACAATTTCAAAGGGCAGCAAATGTTTTCTGATCGGAGCTAGACCCCTAGATCGGCTGCGATAAGAGACGTTGTGTCCCAGGCCCATGTTAACCAAATGAGCCCCGTTTTGCTAAACGAACGTTTAATGCTCTAATGTTGCGATGTTATGTTCATTAATACATCAGAACATCCACCAACTGATCTGGGCCTTGTATTTTTAAGAGTTGCGATTGATCTGAATCAATCGCAAGTTTGCAGTCTCCTATCTCTTATATACACAGTTGCGATTAATTGTAACCGTTTACAAGATGGGGCTCAGGGCCCCGTTGCACAAAACTTACCATTGATGGTAACTTTGCCATCAATGGTAACTACCATGAAAACCTTGATTTTGATTGGCTGTTGAGCCCCGTTACCATGGTAGTTGCCATTGATGGCAAGGTTACCATCAATATGAGTTTTATACTTCCAGATCTATTCCGAATTCCAATCGTGAAAGGAGTCTCCGAAAGTGCATTAGGCAAAGGGCGTTATCATGTAATGTCCATTTACTAACATACGTAAAACAACGGCACACTTTGGTTTGCTTTGGGGTTTTTCCTTTTTTTTAATAGTAAACATTCCTCGACAATCATTGAAGTACACTAATCTTTACAAGTATAAAAAAGAAAAATCTAAAAAGTAAAAGAATGTTTCTTTCCTAAAAATTGTACATCAACAGGCACTTCACAGAAATGTACATGTTATGGATCGTCTCTTTTATATCACTACTTGTTATATTTGCTCATAAATGTCCAACGAATGAGTACAAAAGAGTGGGAACAGCAGTGGACGAACACCGCCGCATGGAAGTGTGTTGATGTTGACTGGAGAGATGTGAGCGAAAATTACAAGGATGAAATCAACATGGTTTGACGGGTCTGGTCATTAAACGGAGAACGCCATCTATGTTAAGAAACAAACAGGCCGACTGGCCCATCTCGCGTCATCGACAATCTCCTGGCTATTTCAGTCATCAGATTACTCGTATTATATACTCGTATTATATACAGTAGATTATTGATTGTTAGGGGTTGAATACGCAGATGACATTGACCGATGACTGATTGGCGTGTAAAAGTCCAAATGAAAGGCAAGACAGACATAAGCGATGGCCAGCCTCCACCTCACTTCGATGTCATCATCGTTACGAATTCTGCATGGAGATAGAAAATGAGAAGTGTAAAGAAATCGGTAACATAAAAAAAAAACTTCATACTGAAGGTCACGCTTCTTTCAACAAACATGCCGATTGCCTCACACAACGCATCGATTATTTATATCACGTTCCTCATAATTAATCACACGTCAATATTTTGCCAGTGAAGCCTTTGTTTGTGACGTACTGAACACGCTGAAATATTAAATTAAATCATGGGAATGGTTGGGGGAAACAAACAGCTTTATCGATAGGGAGTCGCTGTTTTGATAGAGGTAATGGTGTCAGCCCGTCAGGTAATAATTTACTCTATTCTATTGAAGTAGTGAAAATGTAGAAATACTAACAGAATAATAACTGTTCGATAAACAAAGCATTAAAAAATGGCATTTGTTAGATGACTCATGTCAAACAAATATTGCTGACTGAAAATCGCCAAAGGAAAAAATGCGACAGGGGTTGAACTTAAAGTTTTGGAACTTATTGACATTCTTTACTCTAACAATCAAAATTCCATGCTCAAGGCAACGCCCCAAAATGGATTAATTTACTTTTTCTTTCTCCTACAAAATGTAATTTCCGAATGCTTCTCATTTAAAAAAATCAAAACATCTTTCAATTTCAAGAAATGAGAAATGAAACCGAACCCTCCACAAAGCAAACTTGTCATTGAGGTAACGGAGAATACAAAGTGATCCTATTTCATTTTGGAAGATCGGGTAAAGTAACAAGACCCAGTAGGGAAGGATGGAGTTACCTTCGTAGTTGACCTGTCCATCACCATCGATATCAGCTTCCCTGATCATCTCATCTACCTCCTCATCTGTCAGCTTCTCACCAAGGTTTGTCATCACATGGCGAAGTTCAGCAGCGCTGAAATCAAGATAGTGTGGAAAAAGCATTACTCATCGTCGTTTTCTTTTAACATTTCTTTGACAAGGGTTATTCATTTTCGCGCTATTTTCAATATCATAAATACAAAACATTTTGGGAAACAGGAATGTACTTTACTTTTTTGTTAAACACCATGATTACAAATATCGATGGTAAATTGGAAAGCGATTAAAAGGCAAATACAAATTTCAACAGTTGATAAAATGATAAAGTAATGCTTGGAGTGCCATGAAATAATTATACATAATACTAATAACAACATTAATAACATTAATGACTCTTTTCCGTGAAGGGCATATTGTATTTGCTCATTCTAAAGGTTTGGGAATATTAACCTGATAAATCCGTTGCCGTCCTTGTCGAAGACACGGAAAGCTTCCCTGATCTCCTCCTCACTATCTGTGTCCTTCATCTTCCTAGCCATCATCGTCAAGAACTCTGGGAAATCGATCGTTCCGTTTCCTGGTAGAGGCAGGGAGGAAAGTTGATATGACAAAAATCAATAGAGTTCTTATATTGATGGGCTCTATCCTCGGAAGAGACGCAAATACCCGCCCGGTGGATGTAGGCTTTTAGATACATTGGTATTTTTTCAGGACGTTGCCAACAGTTGCTTAAAAAACTGTGCCAACGTAATGGAACATACCGTCATATCATGTATTTTATGTGTGTTTTTATACACCATGATAATAAACAAAGAAGAATGTAAATATTTTAAAGCTTACACAACAAAATATATGTCCGTTCAAATCAGTATGCAAAATTAAATCGAGAATTCCCGCTTTGTTTGTTATTACAGAAAAGAACAGACTGTAGGATTGAACAAAACTGTTACTAGCTTTTAGAAAATATCACAATTGTAATCTATTTAATTTATCGGCAAGTTGCATACTCCACATGAATCCGTGAGAAGGGCTGTCGAACCTCATATTTAAGGTCACCATCAACAAAAGGGGTTTCTAACTTATCAAGTTTTTGCACTTTTTGTTCTTACCAAATATTAGAATACATATAAACTGACAATGTGAAGAGCATTTACGTTTCCGTGTATGGTTTATTCATAGAGATTAAATTTACAATTTTTTCAACATACTTGTGCTTCTCAAGGGAATAAATTTTCCGTCTGTTTTTCTGATAAAATCAGTTTTAATATACGTAATGAGAAGGGAAATTCGAGTGCGTTTTAATTTCCGTGTTTACAATTGTCTTAATAAATGAGCCATCAATTTGACAGATTCGAAAGTTCAATAATCATCCGCCTTGGCCACATTGCACATTCCAAATCGTTTTAACATTCTTACCGTCAGCGTCTACTTCATTGATCATGTCTTGAAGCTCAGCCTCAGTAGGGTTCTGACCCAGTGATCTCATCACGGTGCCCAACTCCTTAGTGGTGATGGTGCCATCGCCATCCTTATCGAAGAGGGAGAAAGCCTCCTTGAACTCTGAAACAGGGGGAAAGAGCGATGATATGACGGTCAATCTAATAACTCATTTCAAGAAAATATGGATTACTCAGACTAAACAAAATGTCACGTGATTATTGATCTGCAAGCCATTATCAGGTCATTTTCGCGTTTTCATGCAAGATGTTATCATGGCATCGTCGATATATTTGTTAAAAAGGCAGGCCTATAAAAAGATGTATATTATTGATGTATACATGTACTTTCCATCCTCAAAGTTCGATAGAAGAAATTATCCATGAAGCGTGACAGGAAATAAATACAAAAATAAATTGCTCTTCTTTTCTTTACTAATAACTTTCAATTACTCATTGAAACTTACTTTTATTAACTTTCAATTTCTAATTGACAGCTTGCAACAGCACGGCTTCAATTTCTAATTGACAGCTTGCAACAGCACGGCTACAATTTCATGTGCTGTATGTACTGTATGTACATCGTAATAAATTATGCAAAGTCCACAATTCCAATCAATATACAGTATGTCCTTATCCGCGAGGCGTATTTGAAGAATCAAATGCTCCACTCGAAAAAATGAGGGTCTCTTCCTTTCCTCTGGTTCCCTGCCATCTGTGAAGCCCGATAGATTGGTTGTCAGAAATAATTGGTTGATTTAGATCATTAGCCCACATAGCCAGACGAGGGCTCATCGATTGCTTTCTACTACTGACAGCAGTTCAACCACCTATAGTGTTCTCTGCACATAATTATGTTGCATTCAATCCGCCGTGGATGGTCGGATGAACTTTGATCATGAAACTGAATATCTTCACCATATTTTTACTCTCTGCTCATTCTCTGGAGTTGCCGTTTTGAAAATTGGATCATCAATTAATACATGGAAGCCCCTTACTTACTATAAACCATCTGTGAATCAAATTTTACCTGCAATCTGCTCCTCAGTAAGCTGATCGGCCTGCATGTAAAGGAGATAGAGAAGAATGAAAATAACATATTTTAGTTTTATTATCACACTATTTTACACTTTACACTATTGATGCCAAGTTCACTAAATGTGGATGAGCAGTATGAATGAAAAAAACATTATGCATACAAGTACTGTACGAAGCACTACTTGACGGATATTGACATCAATGACATTATCAACAAAACCATTCACATTTGGTATCTTTAAATATAGCCAAATTGTTCCTTTAACAAAACAAAAATAAGTCTACAGCTCAGGGCAAGAATATGTACGAGTTGAATACATTTTTTTCTTTCTTTTAAAATGAGTTGAATACATTAACAACTACAAAGTACCGGGGATTTTTGTTGTTGGCAATCTAAACTGACGAGACCAAACTACAGCATAGCTTGAAGTTACTCTTTGTCTATAAATTTGGTGAGCGAATAAATGATCAATCAGTAAATGACAAAGTCTAAGTATGACAGTTGTTAAGGATACTAACAAGCTGTTAGATATATGTCTGTATAAATATTTGTTTTCACTTTAACTTTTCATAAAACAAGGTACTTCAACAAGCACAGAATGCAATAAAATGCAGTGCTATTTGTTACAGTGAGTATGCTTTCTCTTATAAATGTTACGATAAAAGCAATTATTATTCATAAACGTCATCATTTCATTATACATGTAGTTAATATTTTACTAAATCAATTACTAGTAGTATATCAGTACTACATGTACAAATACAGGTATACGTGATACTAAGTCTACTGACAGTACACAGATAAAATGACACAGGGATCAAATGACCTTCTTTTGTGAATTTAGACAGAAGATGCAAACAAAAATACTGTATAAAGAACAACTAGAAGATATTGAACAATTTCCAACATTGATACAGTGTAAATTGATGACAATAGACATAACAGAAGCGAGATTTCTTACATTAATGGTGAGTTCCTGGGACTGTCCGTACAATTGCAGACAAGAAACATTGTGGAGACAAGAAGAATCAAAAAGGGAAAGAGAAAGAGAGGGAGGATGGGGGTATGGTTCAAATTGGAAAGACAAAAGAAGGGTAAAGATTAGAACAAGTCTAAGACAACCGTTTTGTTTTGTTTTTTTTCTCAGAATCTGAACAAATGAAAGCAGACTGGATGCATGCATTTCCATCTAAGAGCGTTCTCATTTAACTGTTGAGGAGGCCACAGCAAGCAAACATTTGGGGGAAGTTAATGAGAACCAGAAAGGATTTCAATTTGTATCAAATGGACATTCCCAGGAAGATCACACACACGTCTGTATAGGCAATTGATACAGCGAGCATCCAATCAGGGTTCCTCATTCCATCACTTAGAAAATATTAAGCTAATGCTCTATATATCTCAAATTCACATTGGCATGTGGGTTGAGAATCGTCCTATTGTATCAACTGGTCACTGGAAACCCTCTGTCATTTCGTTTTATCCGACATGGATAAATTGGCTAGAGGAGTCGGTTTACACGGGTTGGAAAAGCATTACGGGAGGTTCAGCCATGAGACAGCTGTCAGATTCCAGAAATATTTGGCATAACAGCATGCATCCTCGCCAATGAACTTGCCAGGCCGCCTTCTCACAACATCTCATCTCGGCTGGCCCGCAGCCTTATGTGTTGCAGAACGCAGCATGCATCAAGCAACAACCCATATCACGAGCAAATGGAATGGAACAAGACTCAAAGCAAATGGTTCACAGTAGGGGTAGAAACACGTACCTTATTTGGGGGAAACACAGAGCATGCTTGCAGGAGGAGATCAATGATGTTTAAAAAATGAATCATAATCGGATGTACACGTTTAAAAATGTAGGATTATTCGATTAGAATGCATGATTCTCTATCATAATATATCCACATTTTTTCAAATTGTGGACTAAATGGTTCGTTTATATCATATTCTACAATCATAAGAATTGTCTGTAATACCTTTCAAGCGATTTTAAACTTGAATGAGATCTCCCATACTTGAACGTCGTGTTCCTACTTATCCTATGAAATTTCAATTTGCTTCTTTCTGGTGTAGGCCTACTCTCACTGCAATATAATTAAGAAGTATATGCTCAAGCATTAATAAATTCTATCCGAACCACTTTCGCCTGAAAGGCCGGAGGCATTGCTCTACTTCTTGGATGTGAAATGAATATGAGTTATGGCGATCTTAATAAAGGTTGTATGAGAGCTAGCGGGTAAACACTTTATGAATCGGGTATGGAAAAGAGAGACAAGAGGTTTGGGTGCATGAAAACAAAATACAAATTGGGACTTCTTTTCTTGGCGATTGTACTTGGCGGAATATGCGTGAGGTTTAGTGTTTTCCGAGGTGAGCTCAGTGGTATTATGGGGAGTGAAGAGTATGTGCAATATAGACATAAATATAACAAGTGAACATAAGGATTATTGTTTTAAACAATACTTGGTTGTAAACGTAAGCAGAATATTGTTGCTGAATTGGTATATAATGAACCATTAAAAACAATTTGTATTAAAAGATATAACTATAGACCTAGTACGATTCATTAATCCCTTTCATACCTCGATACTACACTTATCAGCTGATCATGATTTGATTTCATAAAGAAGGAGATATTAATGATATAAGGCTCATGCCAACAAGCAATATCTGTTTCACAATTAAAAACATGCGAGTACAATGTATATACAGCCATTTTATTTTTTGGAACTATGAAGTTTATCCGCCTATAAAAGCTATATACCTGATCAAGATCAAGATCTATAATAGATCTTTCAGTTAAAAAAGTAAGGTATATAAATGCCAAATAGATCGTTCATGATCCAACTAAAATATCAATGATAATAAATACATTTTATTTAGATGTGAGAATCATTTTGGAATAATCAATTAAAGCTAAGTTCAAAGAGGAAATCAACACTTTGCAGGAAACAATACATATTTTACAAATTGAGAATTAGAATCTAGACCCTAGAAATGATACAGAACCTAAAGGTTTATAATCTTGTAGTTGTACTCTTAATCACAAGGTTAAGTAGGTTGTCATGATGCCAAAAGGAAATACAAAAAATAAGTAAAAAATCCCCTTCATGAAAACTTGTGCAAGAAAAGATAGACATCATAGATACTAAAATAGCATACAACATACATGTCATGATGTCATATCCTAAACCTATGCTTACAAATATATGTATGATACATTGTTGGTCAGTAATAATAACATTTTGAAATATGGTAGACTAGTTGTAGTCATTAAAAGATATGCATACATCAATGACATTTGGAGAAACTTTGCCATTTTACATAGTCTAGGGCCTACTGCAGTCTGACTCTATTTGATATCATACTCATACTACTAGGCTAGCCTTTCTATAGATCTAGAGATCAACACATAAACAGCTAGACTAAATTCGATCCAACTTATTAGGAAAGAATAATAGATCTATGATAGTATTATCATTATGATTCATTAATATCAACACGTTCAATTAAACCTTACAATACAAGTAGCAACTAACATTCTCTTTCTTTCACTGTGGAGGCAGTTGTGTTTGTGGCATCCACTTCCAACCTCCACAATGACAATGGAATAATGGAATCTGTGCACTCATCCATTCACGCAGGCAAAGTTGAATTAATTATGACAGAAATCATTTTCAAATGCTGTATATATCATTGCTGATTACCGATTAGCAAAGAACAATCCTGTGATGCCATTATCTGCAGATCTGTACGTGCTATTCAATTAAAATCTATGTGAACTAAACCTAGTCTAGTGAGAGTTGACCTAAGTTTGCATTGTGTGTTGATTGCAATTGTCTCTGAACTTTCTAAGTCAAGGACACAAGTCATCTGATTTAATTTGAACGAGATTACAATCATCTAGACTAATGTTAGATGTAACAAGGTGAAACAACATATTTTGAACTTACCATCTTTCTGGAATATTTTCAGGTTATTGGCGTAGAATAAAAAAGCAGATGCCTGCAAACTTGACTTGCTTCTCCCTCCAAATCGTGCAACAAATCGAATGACCCGAGTTAGCTGATCGAGCTTAAGCTTGAATAGATGCGATGCTGGTAAAAGCTCCAAAGATTCAACGTGGGCGCGCGGATATACTAGCTACAGGAAACTAGTACAAAGTCAATGCGGATTTCCGTGAGGGCGTTTATTAATACCCAATTTTCTTCAAGCTATTGCCTGATATAGCAAAGCATTAGAAAGGCAGATCACTGCTCCGCAATGCGGCATATTACTGCGCATTGCGACGGGCCTGTACTCCGCGGTTTATGTACGTGTACGGAGCTAGCTAAGTGGGCTGGGGGTAATCAAGTTCATCTGTTTAAAAACGGGTTATAAACACGGTCAAGATATATTTTGAAAAAATGAAACTAACCCTAAGCAAATTTTGAAAACGCCTCACCAGTAGAAGAAGTCATGTTACAATAATGTTCTTTTGTAAATTTGCATTCATGAGCGCGATCGAGCGCTCCCCTTTAAACTCAAATTCTATTTGACAGGAAATCCAGGAATTCTACTTTGTTAAAGTCAGAGCCATAGGTTTTGATTCTTTATTTTAAATGAATGTACCTGCCACGAAAATCCTATCCATGATATCGAGTATAAGAACTTGTCAAGTTTAACCAGGGTATGTTAGTTTTTTATATCCCTGGTTTAACTTTGGAAAAATTAAATCACGTAAAGTTTCACCAGGAAGATAAGACAGTGTCTCACCTCCCTGGTTTCACATAACGTCTCCAACACAATCCAAACGCTATTCCAATGAATAATTCTCAACACAATGAAAGTTTTTACAGTAATATCCGTAGCCACACATAATTCAACCAGGCGATTCCATTTGATTTTAAATTTTTACACGGAATCTAAATCGGTTCAATATATTTTAAATATTTATCCCTGATGATTTACATTTACTACTACTAGGCCTAATTAAATGTCTGGTCATGTCATGATTGTTTGACTCTGTTTTGGGTTTTAGAAATCACAATAATTTCAAAGATCAAACATTTTTCTGCACCGAAGAGAACTGCAGTCCTCCTAAATATTCCCTTTAGATTAGAAAGGTACATATATGAAAGAATTGTATGTAATAAAACCTATACATATATTGCTGCACTGTAATAATCTCAATTTTCCTTATTTGTATTATATTTATAGATATTTCATTTCGTTTATTTCCATTTCCAACAAAATATATAAAGTACCGTGGGATTGCATTGTACATAGTTAAACAACGACTCATAATTGGTCTACAGTGTACAATAAGCATATAAAACAGGTTGGTCATGGAGGGGACTGGTGAAAAGCTGGGCTTGTAGATTGCAGCCCCCTATATGGAAATAGGATTTCCTTGAGGGCGTTTATATATATATATAGAGAGAGAGAGAGAGAGAGAGAGAGAGATGCTTTTTGGTTATTGATCAACTGTTTGATTCCGATATGGAAATTGGTAAACTGGATATATATATATATATATATATACATAGCCACTGCCTAGCCTGCACCAACCCCCGGAAAACACCCCTCCCTCCTGACAGCCTGAGCATGGTATGCCCACAAAAACTCACGGTTCAACCCACGATTGAACTTTAGAAGTTTTCAGAAATTTTATATTTCAACTTTTGGCAATGCTATTTTGAAATTGATATTGAACTCCACGGCATAAATTTAAGCATCAAAGTTCAAGGATTGGTTGCATTTTTACACAGATTTGCAAGATGGAAACTGAAGCCTAGGCTGCTACTAGTACTGCTTTATGATCTTTGACCTCAACAGTCATATTATTAGTCACTCAGTTGTCAAATATTTACACAGTGGGAGTCAGCCCTTATATTTTATATAGCAGCTATGCTGCTGTGGTTTATATATCAGCATAATAATAGTTGAATCAGGGATGATGCCTAATGATATTGTGTAATTTCTATCAGTAATGATAGGTCTTGGGCCTTAGACATAATTGTAGAAGGGCCTACTAAGTCATTCCCTATAAATATTAACTGGTTGCGATACTAGATCCGATTGTTTAAGTTAACCTGGGAATAGTCCTAAGTTTAACTTGCACCATTTTGCAAACCGAAAGTCATTATACCAGAACTATACTGCCATTAAAGATAAACTTGAGTTCTGGTAAAAAAAAAAAAAAAAATGAATTCTCACAGAACCAAACGAAACTTGCACTGAATGTTCAAGATTACAAATAAATGACATGTGCCAAACAATTTTGGAAGAAAATGTATACTGGCTGAGTAATGAGCATAGTAAGACAAGGAAATCAAGGTAGTACCAGCCCCGACACCATGTGTGTTGTCCCTATATAGCTTTCTGTGTACAGTGCTTGTTATAGACTCGGTCAAATTTATTATGATTTTGATGACTCCAGAACCTTGCAGTGCAAACCAATACTTACATGCTACATGATCAACTCTTTCTGATCCTTTACACACCTTTTCTTTCACAATGCAATCGCATTACCAGTACTAAAGTTTATCTTTAATTCATCACAATCATAGGCCTACATGTATGCGCGCAACTAACACAATAGATCCGCAATCAGTTGCGCGTTTAGCTGAGTGTTCACGAGATCGACCAACATTTTTCAGTCTCTTGCTCTAGCTAGCCTATTATGCAGATGTCGAAAAGCTTCATTTAGTTGGTGATGCCTAGATATGAATGTGTGTAGTTTTATATTGATAACTTGATAGGTCATGGGCCTTAAGCATATCGAAAGGCCTACTAATTCTTTCCCCTATATAAATTAACTGGTTGCGATGCTTTAGAGATCATTTTTATCGCTAAAGTTGGTAGTAATCCTCCGGGGTGATCCTAAATTTATATGCACCATTTTTGCAAACCGAAAATCATTCATAGAGATTATATAGATCTACTCTATGAAATCATTATACCGTACCGGCACTACTTCCAATAATCCATCACATAAATGCGCGCAGTTAACACAATAGATCCGCAATCATTTGCGCGTTGAGTGAGGGTTCACGAGATCGACCTACATTATCAGTCTCATGCCTCCTTTGGCAGTCGACGAAAATAGAGTTCAGAGGGGAATCCGGGGCTAAGGGGGGGGGGGGGGGGG
>BEXV01000044.1:213899-263128 GCA_003118195.1 Hemicentrotus pulcherrimus | reverse complement strand
AGCCGTCATAAACATACTTTTTAGACTCCTTATTCTTCTATAACTTTTAAGTATTTACACATTTGCCATTGTCACTCAGGTCAAAAGGATCTTTGAATGTTTAGCTAAGATCTTTGATCAATGCCTGAGATCTGCCTCTTTAGAAACATGTAGATCTAGGCCTATTCCTTTTTGTTGTTCCCCCACTTCCCCAGCACTCAAAGTAAAAAAAAGATGGCTGTGGATATTGCATCTATCGACACCCCTGTCCTGGTGAGCGTTAGCCTCCTGGTTCTGGCTTTCCTGATTGGTTGTTCTAGAGGGCGTGACACCTGGCTTTTTGTGGACTTCCTGGCTACCTCTGCGTTTGGTCTGGCCTGGTACTTCATTCCTGATGTCATCTTGGGATTCCAGGTTAGTTGTTGTGATGAGGAAGTGATGATGATGTTGATGATAATAAGCAAATATTAACCAACTAGGAGGATAATGGTTTCAAATATTACCCTTGCGGCTCTGGATGATAGTAACCCCAAGATCACCTCGGCGATGATAGTTTTTATCCATTGCCCGAGTAAAGGAGGCTAATATTGTTTTATATCCCACATCGGCAGTAAAGGTCTATTTAAGGTGCATTTTACATAATTAAAAGAACTGATTCTACAGATTCAGTCTAGCTTCAGCTAGATTTTACAAAACACAACACGCATACTTTGCGCGCTCATTTGACTTTGACATTGACAATTTGCGTAACCTACTTTGCTACGCTTAATCCATGGGCAAGTGGGGCAGCAGCAAAAAATTACTGTACAAAAGTCCTATCGCAGGGAGATAGTACTTATCTATCAATGATCATGTGACCTCGTTTAGACCAATCAGATTGCAAGACTCTTAGTATGCGGGGTATAATTATGTACTATATTTTGAAGCCATGATCGCCTCCTGGGCGGAAAACGGCGCTATGGAAAACATCGTTATTATCATTCTATCATTAAGACAAGAGAGAGCTTCTATAAAAATGCCGGTCAAAATATAGCAGATGACGATGATGAAGAAGATTAAGAAAACAAATTGAAGTCAAGGCTAGGACTGTGATTCTGTGAACTAAAACCATTAACATGTATGTAGGCATATGATAATACTTCAAACGGATATTCAACTCAGCTTGTAATCATGAAACATTACTATCCTTTTAGAAACCGCAAAAGGGCAAATTTCATGAAAATTGACAAAATCGGGGATAAAAAAATCCTTGTTCATTTTGTGTCATGTTCGTTACGGTTAGAAAGTGTGCATTTTCTTTTTCGCTTTTAAGTGAAATGCTTTGCAATTTGCTGGGTAATGTGTCCTACAATTATTGTGTTTGATTTGCTAATTAAAATTAATTTTGTTGAAAACTATCTAAAGAAACTGAAAATAGGTCTGAATGTCATGTCCGTTACGATGGAATTGACCATAACCAGAACATTTAAAATGCCAGAGTTTACATAAAGTAAAAGACAACGTATTCTCAGTAAATCATTTCTTAAGGAAAATGAAGTATAATTTTTGAAAGCTTATTGGTTGCATTTTTAAACATGGCAAGAATTTTAAAGAGTGCATCAGCCAGCCTGATTTATAAAAAAAAAAAACAATAACAACAATAAGCAGTATACAGGGCCTACATAGGTCTCAGCAAGCAGTCACAGCGTGGGTGTTAAAGGTGAAGAGAGAAATACATTACAAGCATGTATAGGGTTATATAGCATTATTTAATTATTGATGGTTATCTGTTGAATTTAATGATTAAATCAGAAAATGAATGTTATTTTTGTTGTTTTGTTTTCCTTACTCTTCTTTTTGTACACTCTTGGTGAAGTAAAAAGTATGATGATATTTAAATTTTGTACATTTTAGTCATACTTTGTATAAGTATAATTACAAGCTAAACTTTAGTACTGGTAATGCGATTGCATCATGAAAGAAAATGTGTGGAAAAGATCAGAAACAGTTGATCATGTAACATGTAAGTATTGGTGTGCACTGCAAGGGTCTGGAGTCATCAAAATCATAATAAATTTATAATCATATCCGTTTGAGGTTTATTTTTTAAACATTTTACTTTCAGAAACTGGAGTATTTTTTCAACTGTTATTTGCATGTAGACGTTTTGGTCCATGTCTTAAAACTAATGGGAAGATTTTATTTTCTTACCCAAAGTCTGATCACCATTACATCATCTTAATCTATATATTTCATCAAGATTTTCATTTTTTAAAACGATTTTGGGGAGATAATTGTTTTTTCAGCAATAAATCGTCAAATGCCAGAGGTGTTGCTATTTTGTTTGGGGAAGGGGTGCAATTTAATCTGAATAAGATTGAGCGATCAAAAGAAGGGAATTTTGTTGCGTTAGACCTACACATATATAACTATGACATAACATTAATATNTCTTTATAAATACTGTCCGAAATTGTATTATCATTACCTTTGAAATAAAGCAAGGTTACCCTATATGCATATAAAACGAATTTTGTTGTTGTTGTTTTGTTTTGTTTTGTTTACTTTTCTTTTTGTAAACTCTTTGCGAAGACTTAGTATTTGGGGACAAAATTGAATCAAAATACAAATTCATAGACGTGCACAATTTCTAAAACTATTCTGCAACGATAGGATTAACTTAATGTAGTAATTGGTTAACAATTCAATTTTATAGTAGAACTATGATGTGGAGTCACTTAAGAAATTAAGATGAGAATAATGAAAGAAAATCAAAATAGACATTAAACAAGACTAAGCACGCATGCATGATACAAAATTATTGTGGCAACACATCCGTCTTACAAAAAGATCTGTCTCAAAACAATTGGGCATGATTAAGAAAAAGCAGTTCGATTTTAGACGTACAAGCCGAAGGGGAGATAGAGTGTGTGTGGGAGAGAGAGAGAGAGTGAGTGAGAGAGAGAGAGACAGATGGCGAACTCGAGAGGGAAAGGGAGAGGGGGTATAGAGTGGGAGGGAGGTGAGTGATAAGGGTTTAGCCTACAGAGAGGGAGAGTAAGAGAAAGAAAAACGGAAAAAAAAAAGAACGTGCAGTGAGACAGAGAGAAAGGGAGAGAGAGAGAGAGAGAGGAGGGTAGAGTGGGTGGGAGATCCGTGATTAAGGGTTGGACCTTTAGAAAGGGAGATCGTGATAAAGAGAGGCGGAGAAAATGGGTTAGGGAGACAGACAGAGAGAGACAGACAGAGACAGAGAGAGGGGGAAAAAGAGGGATACCTGGGATGCATAGCAACGACGTGAAAGTATGAGAGGAGTGTATAGAAATCGTTTTCTACGCACGTTTGGTGGTGTATAATGTGTCATGAATTATTTTACAAGCATTAAAGACATTACCAATTATAATTATTATTGGTGCCTGCATGGTATAACATCAGTGCAACATTTATTTTCTTTCGATGACAGCTGATGGTGAATTGTCATTATATTACAGATTGGTAACAGTGATGTAGAAATTATAGAATTAAAAGAGACGTGGAACCATTAATCTGTGTAAATATTCACATTTAAATAATTATGTTGACTTCTAACAAATGAAAGAAACAAATGATATTAATTCGAATAACATTAATTCTTTTATACTATTCCAGTTTGCGACTACATGAGTTTAATATAAGAAAAAAAAGCCAAAAAAAGGGGGGGAGGGGTAAAAACGTGTCACAGCTTTGAAGCAACTCAATTTGGGTTTTCATCGACTGGCAACTTTGTTCTGTTCAACAAAATTGTGCATGCGCTTTAGAATAACTCTTTTATTCTCTCTTACATAAACAAAATATCTGTAATATATAGGTACATGGTAAATAGGACATAAAACAAACACACAATTGGAAAAAGTGTCTGATAATACTATAATTTAACAACAAGCGTAGACAATATGCCGATACGGATAATCTCGACACCGTCGAAGTATAACTTCTATGACATAGGTTCACTCACAGGTAACATGATTGACAAACCATTTCCCTTAATTTCGACTCTTTTTTTCGAGGCCGCTATAGTAAAACAAATAGGACGATGCCTATTGTAAATGTAAGGTGGGGGTGATGACTCATACATAAATGTTAAGCATACTAATCTTACGAAATAGAAACCCTTGAAAAAAGAAACTGGTCAACAGGGTTTAAAAGATTATATCCTGCAGGCACTATTTTGCATAATTCTCCGATAATTCTGATTATGCGAATGCGCATTCAGGGCCGCATGCATACGCATAAATCAATACCTGCATTTGCCACGCGTGTGGAAAGATCGAAACCGAGTTCCCTGAAAATGGGTGTCGAGTGCCGTATAAAGGGAACGTTTAAAAGTGTTTAGCTGAACCCTATTATGGCTCAGTTCATTTAAAGGCAATACTCATCTTTGTTACCGTCCACAAAGCAGTGCTTCACATTATATTGTTTACACTGATTTCTCAACAAGATAATGGCCCCGTTGCATAAAACTTACCATTGATGGTAACTTTGCCATCAATGGTAACTTCCATGGAAACCTTGATTCTGATTGGCTGTTGAGCCCTGTTACCATGGTAGTTGCCATTGATGGCAAAGTTACCATCAATGGTAAGTTTTATGCAACAGGGCCAATATCTCTTGACTCTACTTTGTTTGCATCCTTCCGTTTTCTGAACAGATCATTGCAAATATTGGTACAATAGAAATATACCGAATAAAACAACAACAAAAATAGACTAGACTGGAAGGAACAAGGAAAAGAGGAGCTGCGTGTATTAAATAAATTCGAATTTCATCAGCAATGATTGATTTCAAATTAACACCAAAAAATAATAAGTTGCCTTTGTAGGCCGAAATATATCTTTAGGCTGTATTTCGTGCCTATTGTATTACATTTATTTGTGCAGTAGAAAGCATATTTCCACTATTTGGGGACAAAAGTAAATATGTTATCAAATTATGAATTGTCTCCAAATAAAATACACTTCATCGTTAATGAACGATGTAAAGCTATCTAATATGACCTGATACGAAACAAAAGTGGTACAGAAAAATTCGGACATATAATTTCCTGATTTAAATTTGAAAATAAAATGAATACCAGTAGGAGCAGGGGTCATAGGGGTTAGACCAAGTTCGCCGAAAGTTTGCTAAACATTTCCCAAAAGTCATTGTTAGATTTCTTCTTGTTTTTTACAAACAAGTGAAAGCGATATATTCATTAAAAATAACGTTCATAACATTACTAATACCTATGACATTGACATATTTTTACAAGCATCTCATTACTGAAGCCATGTTCTGTCATTGATGCTAATCTGACGCCAAATTAATTTCAAGCATATACCGACCAGTCTAATATCAATCTGATGTCGACCCAATACCAACTGAACACCGATCTGATACCAACCTGATACCAATCTTATACCAATTTGAAACCAATATGACACCACTTTGGTATAAATTAGATACCAATCTTTCACCAACATTATACCAACTTGATACCAATATGATACCAAGTGAATACCAATCTGAGACTAACCTGATCCCAATCTGACACAAACTTCACACCAACCGGAAATCAACCTGATACCGACCTGATACCAATCTGATACCAATCTGACATCAACTTGATACCAACCTGATACCAACCTGATACCAGCCTGATACCGACCTGATACAAATATGATACCAAACAGATACCAATATGACACACTTTGATACTAATTAGATACCAATCTGACACCAACTTGATAGCAATTTGATACCTATCTGATACCAACTTGATACCAATCTGATAATAACCTGATCCCAATCTGATCCCAATCTGATCCCAATCTTATAATAATCAGAGACCAACCTGATACCAAATTGACACCAACCTGATACGAACCTGATACCGACCTGATAAAAATCTGATACCAATCTGATACGAATCAGATACCAATATGACACCACTTAAAATCAATCTGATACCAATCTAATACCAATCTGCAATGAGACTAACCTGATCCCCATCTGATACTAATCTAACACCAACTTCATTCCAATCAGATACCAATCTGACACCAACTTGATTCCAGTCAGATACCAACTTGTTACCATATCTGACACCAACTTGGTACCAATCTCATACCAACATGATACCACATTTGTCATGATTTATGACTGCTTTTAAAATCCATTTTTTTTCAATCAAATGTATCAGTGACTACAATTCATATGCGGGAAGCTAAAGAAATCCCTTTCCTTCCAAGTGCAGGTTTTTTGTTTTCTTTCTTCGTCCATTTCACTTTGAAGGACAGTCTACATTTCAAATTTATGCCAATATGTCACCTTCAGATCAGAGGCGCGTTTTCTGAATGACGATTGCAGTTTTATCGGTATTGTCATCTATGCGTATACGGTATAATAGTACTATGTAAAACGAAAAATGCATTTGGTTAATCTTCCTTAAATTGGATCTTTATTATGATTTGGTTGAACGCGCCAACGCGTCAGCGACGCGCCTAATGACTATAATGATGTCAACAAGGCTCTTAGTTATAGTTCGACAGATTGTGTCAAGTTTTAAAGTACGCGTGACCTTATTACTAAGGCGTGGTTGTAGAACTTTTGAATAAATTACCTCTGAAGAAAGGGGGGTGTTAATCTTAGGCACAACCATGATTAATTTCATTGAAGAAAGGGTTGTATGAATTGAAAATGTCTCCTGGTATACCAACGAAGGAGTGAGAGCTGGTATACCAGCTCAACATACGTTGCTCTCTGGAGAAGGAGTGAGAGTATAGTCCCATTTCCATGCAGTTCAAATCAGAATACAAGTGATGTCTGAAATAATATGTGTGTATGTGTTAGTGTGATAGAGTCATCTTTTCTGATCATTTTGAGTCACTCTGTGACGATTTGAAAATGCAAGAAGCAGTAACAGCAACTTCTATGGTAAAGCCCCCTTAATCGATGTGTGCATGTACTCTTCAGGAGAATGAAAGAGTAACCGATTCTTATTTCCCGTCATGTTGTGAGATTGTTCTGTAGTGGGTGAGTTCTTACCAGAAAATAGAAGGTAATGGGTTCGGGTAGGTTTAGGCCACGTTAAGTTTATATAATTATAGCGTATATACTATAACTAATGGTTAAATAATAACGAGGTGAGATTAACCAATAGGTGGCTAAGTGTAATCTAAACTTAATGTAATCTTATGCTAAGTCACATTCAATAGTTCCGATCCAAACATCTTCTATCACGCCAAGTGCCGATGCGCAATATGAAGAATTTTAATTATTGACGACTTGACCAACCCCACTTGTCAATACAGACCCTGCTGGACGCGACACCTTGACGTCTTACTACATTAGGGTCCTGATGGCTTCGTTAATTTGAATCGAATTGACAACTATCATTCATGTGGATAGTCGGGTCATTCTGAGGACATTATTTACAGCGTTAGATTCCCGACGCCTTCTGCAAGACCCATTTATATCATGGCTGCCATTCTCTTCAGCTTTGTAGCAGCTTTTAAAATTTGGTTACTTAGGTCCATGCTTGGACAGACCTAGGATTTGTGTATTTCTTTGGACAGAATAGGCCCTGCTGGTTAGCACGCCAGCATTTCCAAGCAGTTATAATAGAGCTCTGTGATGATTACTTGTTATAGCTTTGTGGTGTTTTTTTTTTTTTTTTTTTTTTTTTTTGGGGGGGGGGAGGTTAACAGTTTCTATGATTATTGAACAACGTTGAGAACAGTATAGGGTCGTTCAATTCCCTAAGTAACGGTCGTAAAGGCTTGCATACCCCATGTCAAGATTAGCTTCAATACAAAGACTTAAATTTGGCTAATTAACGTGAATGTAGGCCTTATCCCAATATTAGGGCCAACGTAATTTTGTCATTGTTGTTATTTTGTCACTTGATTCGTACAAAGAAACAACTATAAGGCGGGTTTATTTAGGGCGGGGTAACATTATCACGAGTGGTTGTGCAACATCAGAAAACAAGTCGCATGGTTGTTATCAACCAACCCCAAAACAAAAATTACCACCCCCTATCTCATTCTCTCTCTCTCTCTCTGTCACTACGCCTTTGCCCGCCATTGTAGACGTTAACAATTTCATCTGCACATCACAAACACGTAACCTATTTTTTTCATAATTTTGGATGCCATCCCAAACTCGTTATGAAGTACTTAATGGCGTCGACAGATCACGAACATCAACCAAGTAGTGCATGTTCTCTGTCTGGAGGAGGGGGAGGGGCACACGTCCCCAAATCTATGGCAAGCAACCCTTCCCTTTCCCCTCCTGAATTTGGGTGATCACATTTTAACTGCCTGTTGGGTTCTAAACCATTAGACAACTAGAAATAATAATTAATAGAAGTATTTTCCCTCTAAAAGTATTCTTAAAGGTATAGTTGAGTTCTGTTTTCAGATTAATGCCTTCAAAGTGCATGGTTATTGCTCTTTTTCTTATCTATGACATTTCTAGTGCCCTTTAAGGACATAAAATTGCTCGAAGGTAATTTTAGACGCCAAAATGTGTGAAATTTAGCCAATACAATCATACCAATTCAGCTCCACTTTCAACAAAAAAACGGTGACCGTTAGTAATAACAATACATGGGCCGACTGGTTGTGTGTAATATAACAAACACGAAAAAGCCAACAAAAAAGCCAACATTGGTATTGGCTGAAATACAATGTAAAAGGCTCTAAGTTTCGTTTTATCCAACGGCTTTCAACGGCTGGTTTAAATTATATTTGTGGTGGTACACAAGTATTGTAAATTGTTATTTTTATGGATATTTCAGCCGTCTCTGAACCGATCTTGATCAAACAAAGATGATTCTGTCGTTTGACTGTAGGTTCTTTCCAATTTTACACTCATTTTTCATTATTTCACCAAAAAAAATATTTTGTGTAGCTCCGTCTGCAACAGAACTCAACAATCCCTTTAAAGTATACCAGAATGAGTTTTGCCCCCACCCCACTTTTTTTATTTTGGATCCGCCACTGTTCACGCTACGCAAAGACGTACTGACTGACAAGCTCAAAATAAGAACGCCTACCAGAGCAGCATCTGCTTTTTACCCCACAAGGCTAGCTTTTGATGACGGACAACTACTAGTCATCACAATCATGATAATGATGGTGTTGAACTAGTCATCACAATCATGATAATGATGGTGTTGACGATGCAGTAAAACAACTATATCAGTGTTCAAAATGTGCGCTTTGCCATGATCGTCCTGCATTATACATGACTTGGTAGGTATAAATTATGCATGGAGAAGACTAGTATATAATTATGCTGAAATATTTTAAAGGAAAGACTTGAACATTGAATGTCGACTTAGACGTTTGAACGATGTTCTCCTCTCTTTTGTTGCACCAGTGTTTGTTGATGGGTGCGGCTCAGAATATGGCCCTTTAGCTGTATTGCAACTAATTTAGGACAGCTACCTCTCCCCTGGCAACTGCCCTGTGAAATTATTCCCTCTTAACAACTATTCCAAGACAACTCCTGTGGAATTTACTCCCGGACAATTATCCCCAGACATTTACCTCCGAGTAAAAACTACCTAAAGTTACCCCGTAACAGATTAAATCTAACTCCTCCCGGACACTGTCCTCTAGGATAATTACCACCGGAATGTTATCCCCTGAGAAAACTACCACCAATATTATGAACCCCTGATTTTGATGCTACCCCTTTCGAGGGGTAGTTGTCGAGAGTTAATTGTCTGAGTGTAGTTTTTCTAGTGAGTAGTTATCCGGGCGGACGGACAGGAAATGAATTAGTGAGGTGTTGTCCTATCCTCAATCTATTCAAACGTACTGCAGCTAGGTAAGTTGACATAGCATCACGTATACTGCATTACGCGACGATGCGTCAACGAAAGCGATTATAATGTACTCGTACATAACACGGATGTCATTTCACTTACGAGCCTCTATCACTATTTGGTGTAAGGTTTTCCCTACTCTAAAATTCTGTCGGTAATTCCATACCTGTGACCGAAGAAGTCTAGCAGATTACAAATTACATCTCAAAACCTTCCTGGCAAGATAGTAGACACGGGTATGATACCTATACATTTTGCTCGTGGGGTGGGGGACTTTTCAGAGTTGTTGGTATGTTATCATACATCATTCTGCCCCTTCCCCAGTGACATAAAGATTACGGACGTACTAATTTATCACGCAATTCCCTGTTGGGTAAGAAGGGTGACTTTTTTTTCAAAATGGGATGGGGGAGGGGAGGGGAGGGAGGAGTGTCACCCAAAGATTTTTTTTTTTTAAATAAAGAATATAGGCTAATTGAACAATTACTGCAATTTCTAACCACACCAAGAAAAAGAGCACTTGAATATTTTGTATCGTTTCTTGCTTATTCATGAGAAAACATGTGTATTCTCCAATTAAATATACTTCAAAATAAAAAGCTTGACAGGGACACACACCGACTAAGCAGAGAATTATAAAAAAATATATATAATATTTATATAGTATTCTATATCTTAGTGTATAGACTTTCAAGGAAAATTGTATGACTATTGATACTCAAATATATTGTAATCGTTTTTTTTTTTAGGAGGGGAACCATAAATCTCTTAGAATGAATACTTCTTTTAAAAGCCGCTCAGTTTACCATAAAAGAGATGTAGTATCAATACTTTTGTGAAACACAATTGCGGTAAATGTTATGCTTTGGAGATGTGAGTAAACTGGTTCTTGTAAGCTAACGTAGCTGGCTTTTTTTTCACTTAATTCATCATGATAAAAATTATTTACATAAATGAAAGAGCAAGGTTGGTTTCAGAAACATTATTACAGTCAAACCTGCTTTTGTGACCACCTGTATAGAAAAACCACCTGCCTATATAGACCGTTTTTTTTTTTTGGTCTCCCTTAGGTGGTCTTTATAGACAGGTTTCACTGTATTATAAAACATCTTTGGCTGTGTGCTTACTCATAGTTGATGCCTTACTTTTATTTATCTATTTAACCCCAAAAATCACAGCTTGTGTTTTTAGAATGATCTAGATTGCATACTACTCCTCGTAGTGCCCAATTTTAATAATTAATTCGGATATTACCGCTGTTTAATACTATCACGTTGAGCTTAATGCTATTTCTACGAGCAATCTAACATTTTTATCTAAATGTATTTTGTACATCATCATTAATTTCATATATCATTGTAGTGACCACCGCGGACTATACATTCCTGGCAATATCAAGGCAATTTTGTTAATGTGACTGTGATGTAGAAAGTTATAGACCCATTTTTACGTCCATGTATTTTGTGTAATCACTATACTGTAACCATGGTAACTGTAAAATGACAGTCAATCTCATATTCACAAATCACCTTAAAATCCATTTTCGTACACGTCTTACATCACTTCCAAAACAGATTATCCGAAGCAATTAAATTTCTTTTACAAAAAAATAAGATGAACAGTGGAAAATCATTCCTCCATCTCTGTTAACTTGAATAACATAAGTTGTATGTACTAGCATTTCCATTTGTCAGCTGTTACGCTTACCTTTTAAAACGAGGCGATCGGGCATCTTGTGTTTAAAGGTTCTGTAATCACGCGTGTCAGTGCAAAATATGACGAGTTGACGGCGACGAATCCCTGTTCGACGACGGATTCCTGCACTTGTTTGTGTATCAATCCTCATGAACATCAGTAACTATGATTTTCAACATATCACAATATGATATCCAAAACAGTACAAATACAATAATGTTGATGTATATAAAAGGCACAACATTGGACGATCACCGTTATGACATGAATGGTTCCGCCTTGTTCAAGTATTTATCCTCGTTTACATCACTGAGATCAATAAGGGCGAGTGATGGAAATCCAGGGCGTTATCGTTGATCTTTTTCTGAATGAAATACATTTTAAATCAGCAACATGTTGACTCAAAGCAAAGCAATCATGACAATGGAGGATTCATGTTCTCTACACCAGTCGACAATCTTCTCAAAATACACGTGAAGTTAGCAGTACGCTGTGGAAATAGAATTTCACTCGTTCATTAATTTGTATTCATTAAAATATTTTCATTCCTTTGTGTTGTCATTAAACATGTTTAATGCATTTCACTGTCACCTGTAGAACATACTATAGTCTGGCAATGAATACAGTTGCATTCAATGGGGAGTTATAGCAACACTGTGTAAGGTACCGAACTTTTGAGCGGCTCAAACTATTCTCAAACCCACAGCGACATGAAATATCATAAATTTCCTCTTGTTTGTTGGTGTCTTAATATTTTTCTCAAAGTGTGTTACATTTTAGGTAACGTGTCACCATGCCTCCATTGAAAAGAAGAAGATTGTTCAACCACTAAATTGAGAAAATTGAGAGTTCTAGTTGGCATTTAAAAAAGAGGAAACCCCATCGCATAACCAATCTCAAAATTAAAATTTTCGCATTGCATATCAATCATGACTTGATAAACTCTATTTGAATCAAATACAGCTATATTCGTGGTATTTATTAATCATTTACGTGTCCATCGTGATTCGGTAACCTCTAATTAACTCAAATATAACTTTTGTAATCGGATTTATTACACCGTATTAGTCCGTCTTTTACCATCACGGTTACTGTCCTTGTCAAATTTCAGCGAGTGCAATAAAAACGTAGCTGGCGCTATTCTTCAAATAACAACGACACACATTGCAATTTCCTAATTATCATTATCTCAAAATGACAACTTTACGTTTCACGAACGAGCAATTGACGAATTTAATGTTTTGAAATTAGAAGCCAAATGACACAGAATAACTAAATGAATACACATGGACATGAACACCCCTTTCTTCACCATCACGCAATACAGGAATCATCTTGACAAAATATTTGTCATGTGGTCAATCAGAGGCGGCCCTCCCGGGGAGGGGCAGGGGGCACAGTGCCCCCCCCCCCACTTTTTCAGATACCCCAAAAGTGCCCCTTTTTACATAGGAAAATTGCCCCTTTTATTTAGTAAGAAGTGCTCCTTTTTCATAGGAAAAATGCCCCTTTTACTTTGATAAGTGCCCCTATTACTCGGTAAAAGTGCCCCTTCCCCCTTTTCACCTCTGACGAGTGCCCTTTTTATTTTTGACACGTGCCCCTTTTCCTTCGACATGTTCCCATTTTCCTTTGCAATAAGTGTCCATTTTCCATTCTCATAAATCTTGAAATTATCTTGAATAAGTGCCCTTTTTAAACTCTAGTAAGTGCCTCTTTTCAGGTTAGAGAAGTGCCCCTTTTCACTTTTGATAAGTGCTTCCTTCACGTCCTTACTTTGACAACAGCCCCTTTTTTTCCTTTGTAAGAAGTGCCCCTTTTAAAACTTGGATGAGCACATCTTTCATATTAACATGTGCCCCTTTTATTTTCTAATAAGTGCCCCTTTTCATATCTGGTCAGTGCCCCTTTTCACCTCTGATAATTCCCCTTTTAATAATGATATGTGCCCCTTTTCCTTTCTAATAAGGGACCTATCCCCTTTTCACCTCTTGTAAATTCCCCTATCAAAATCTGATGGGTGCCCCTTTTCCGTTAACAAATGCCTATTTCCCATTTTCGCAAACGCCTCTTTTTCTTCACTGGTGAGTGCCTCTTTTCAGGTGAAAAAATGCCTCATTTTCACCTCTTATAATTATTTTTTGTACTTTGACACGTGCTCCTGTTCTTTTCTAATAAATGTGTTATCCCTTTCGATAATTGTCTCCTTTTCATGTAATCGTTAAACTACCCCTTTTTTAAAGCGACTAAGAGCAATCTCCCCCAAAGTTTGCTCGCTGCGCTCGCTCGCATTTAAAGATGATACAAGTATGTTACTTATCAAAGGTCTTTTTAGTCTTCCGTTATGAGAATTTGCCTATCACCCCATCACGATTGGCTTTTTTCCTCTTTATAATATGTATTTTTTCGTACTGCGACCTCACAGATCTTTAAAAAATATCTCGCTCACTTCGTTTGCTTGTAAATGCATATTCAGACATCACACCCAACTGTAAAGTATGATACTTAAGCGATATCTTGTTTGATGTATGAAGAAAAAAAAATTGAAATCATCCCTGATGATGTAATCACAATGTAGGGGTATATACCAATGTCTAAAGACTGTATATTTTCACTTCGAGATTTCCCACTGTAGGTGCCCTTTTTTCAGAAAGTGCCCTTTTTGTTGGCGCCCCTCCCCCTACTTTGGAAGTCGCTCGGCCGCCCCTGTGGTCAGTATTTGAATATGTGTATGTATTGTTCGATTTTACTTGTTTATTTTTGTTTAAGATTAAGGCTCAGGATAATTTCTTTCAAAGGTTTCGCCCTTCCTTCCGTACCTTCAGTTTAATTTTCGACAAGTACGTGAAGGAAGGGAATTCTCCTTTGTTTTGTTGAGTCCCCCTGCCTCTCTCTCTCTCTCTCTCTCTCTTCTCTTTCTTTCTCTCTTTTTTCACTCCCCTCTTTCTTCTTTCTCCCTCTTCTCCTCTTTCTCCCCCTCTCATTGTATCTTTCTAATTCTCTTTTTTCCCTTCTACTTTCTCTCTCTCTCTCTCTTTCTCTCGCTATACTACTGAGAACTCAAATTGAAATGCCTTGAATAAAGTGAGCTATGTCGTGCATCTTGTATTTTCTTCATTGAATATTCAATATTTACCCCTAACATGAAATAAAATAAACCAAAGATGTAACGGGCACCGACATAAAAAAAAACTAAGAAGTAACTAAATGAATTATAATTTACAAAATGAAAATAAAATAAACAAAGCAAGAAAAACAAAATGATGTTGTTAAAGGTAAAATTTAATTAGTGAATAACAATTATTATTTAAAGGATAAATCATTTTTAATTTTTTTTTTTTACTCCGTTAACACAAGATGAACTGTGTTTAGATCTCCTAAAGTTAACCGACACTATAAACCAAACAGTTAGCACTTAATATACCGTTTTTGGTTAACGACCAGTAACTATTCTACTCCAGAGAGATCTTCGTTTTAGGATCTCTATAATGTTTTCTGTTTGGCTCCCTCTATCAAGCATACAAGGACAGAACATAATGAAAAAACCCGTCACCAGCGTAATTCATATGCATCTACATCGCATACATTTGGGGGTTTGACTTGAGAAATTTAATAGTTTTCTTACCCTCCCTTCCATACATTTTTCAAATGTATACATTTTATTTACTTTACAGAAAGTACAGCTGCACAATTTTTAAGCAAAGGATGGATGCACAAAAGCGAGTCTCAGCTTTAGAAATTGCGCCATCTATCAACCAAGTTTAGCAAGGCAGTTGGAGGCGACAGTATAGTCAGTTCACTTGTGATCAAAGCAATGATGATAACTTTTGTATTCACTCTGTGATCAAATTTGGTTCAGTGCCATGTACACTTCATAAATAAATTTAATACAAATTGTGCATTTCAGATAACTTTAAATCGTTCTGTTGTTCCCATTCTGCAATCCCTTTACATGTACATTTTTGGATTGTCTGAAAACAAATAATTTTAGGCAAGACATCTTCTCTCTTGCTTTCTTTCTCTCTGACTTCCCCTCTCTTTATTTCTTCCATTCCTTCCTTCCTCCCTCCTCTCTTCTTCCCTTCTTAGAAACAAGGATTGTGGCGAGAAGATTAACACAACATATGCTTACTGTATTCATTTTCAATCTTGCCTAAAAATCTGATAATTGTTTATCATGTGATGTTTCTTTAATCATTATCAGAGTGTTCGTTAATAGTACATGTATTTATGTTATCACTCTTCATTATAGTTATTCTGAAATATAGGAAAGCACCTATTTTTCTTGTTTCTCTTTCGCACCCCTACTCTCTCTGTGTCTAATTATCTCCCCTCCTTTCTCTCTCTCTCTCTCTCTCTCTCTCTTTCATCCATCAACAGTTCTGCTATATCGTCTTGAAATAATGCCAGGGCCATGAAAACCGGCATGAAAACTACTGAGTTGACTGTTACAAATTTGTCTTATACTTGGGACATGACTTTTTGACTTTCTATGGAGTGCTGAAGATGACTTCTTTAAAGCGACTTTTTATTAGGTGATTCCGTGCAATTTGTCCCGTATGACATAGGATATTTATCCATTAATTTCATCCTAATATGAAAACTTATTATACTATATTAAATAATAGTGGTTTCTGGTTCACTAACATTATTAAATGTCACTTCTGGTTATTTTGTTTAATCATCTATCTATGAATCTCTAAGAAAGTCGACTTTTACATTTGTCACATTTTCCATATTATCTTCCTTTTCTACCCTCTCTCTCTCTCTCTCTCTCTTCGTCATCCTATTATTTATTTTAATGTGTCTCCCATCTTTACCTCTCGTTCCCGCTCTTTCACAATTTCTCCATTTTAACTCGTATACACAATGATGTAGGTAAAGTATAAAATCTGCTGTTACATCAAAGTTTCTTTGTACTCATTTTTATGTATTGATTGTTTTAAATCAATTGTAATAATGAAACAAAATACAACGAAGAAAATACCACACTTAAATACGTTTACTATATTTCGTGCAATTTTTTAATAATTTTCATTCAACTGTGCATAATGTACCTAACATCGCGTCAGGCTAGAAACAACTGGAAAAAATAACGAAGATATTCAGATATCTATAAACCTACATACTACATGATTTGTGTCACACTACTTTAAACATGGAATGAACAGAATCAAGGAAAAAATAATGAAGTTGCCCCGTCTAGATATTATTTATTTACACTTAGAGTATTCAAATGTGAGGCAGAAGAACGAGAAGGAGACGAAGAAGAAATGACTTAAGTTTCGGAAACAAAATGACGTTACATTTGCAAACACATCATGCGGTTTGTGGTCAAAACGAAGAGAAAAAGAATAGAACATAAATGTCAGAAGAAACATAATCTACAAAATATTAGAATTCTAAATACTGGATGTGTTAGAGAGATTGCTTTTCACATTGATATCAAATAAGTTAAGCCCCACTTGAAGAAAAAAAATAATCAAAAATGTATTAGGGCTATTACCACAGTTAAAATCCGCACAATGGGACATTGGAAGTACAGTACATATAATATTTTCAATTTAAAATCGACAGTTCCGTTTATGGTAACTTTGAAACACATTACTTGGTGACTTTGTCATTTTAAAAGATTGTTTTCTATACAACATAAACGTTTCATACATTAACAATGACCCTGTATATCCACCCCACTCGGGAGTGTAAATCCAAATTAAAAGAAAATGAATCTGTGCTAAATATGTTGTTAGCTTATTTCGACACGTTCATGTGCTGAACGTAACGCGCTTGAGATAGTCTTCGAAAATTGTACATAATATTGTTGAAGAATAGAAATGCAGGAAGCTAGCTTCGACTAAATTCAAACGTTTTTAAGTTCACAACAGAAATTTAAATCAATCGACTAAAAGACATAAAGAAACAAATACACTTGAGCTGATTATTCTTAACTAATACGAGTTGATTGCAATCGACTTCTTTTGATGCTCGCATGAACGTCGGTAACATGATTAAATCTTAACGAAATTCGCCTCAGGTTGAGCAACATAATAGCCAAAATAATGGAGCAACATTCGATGATAATCGTTCTCACTTTCTCTACTTCTACTGTAATAAATAAATTTATCTAGATTTACATTGCATGATAGATAAATCAGTCATTCTTTTTTGTCCATTTTCGGTGGGAAGTTTGGTGGTGGTTCATTTTAACAAGGTCCTTTTTATCAACTAAACTGAGTTGATAAGCACTCGGTAGAAGAGCTGCGTTCAAGGTAATACATCATTTATCACCGGATTCATTTAATCGATTTGTTGTAATCATTTCGCCCTGAAGTGAATGATTCTGAAGATACTTTATAAAAAACATAAAAATGACTAGATGAAACATGCTTCGTAGACATACTAGTGACGCTATTTGTCAAATGAGAATACATTCTGATGCAAAAGTTCTTTGCCAAATTGCAAGTTGTATGTATTCATCACGAGGTCACTTTCTAATAACATTTGCTGATGACTTAGTGTTCAACTAATTACCCTCTTTTTCCTGATTATTGTTTTGCAAATGAATAAGATACAACATGAAATCTCATGAATTATTCATAATTCTGCAAAATAAAGAATGAAGGGTGTTTCATTTCAGATTGTCCGAACGGCAATGTCTTGCGTCTCAGATTGGCGCCATAACAAAACTGATGAAAACCATTATCTCTAGACTGTATCGTATGATTCCTTTCATAAAAAAATTGTGATAAATTAAAATTTTAAAAATGCTTCCTACCAATAATGTCATTGGTCCTTTCATTGTCATATTTGGGAGTGCACGTCGCAAAACAGCCGGGACAGGCCGCCATTATTACCATGAGTGTCCTTTTTCACATTTCGCAAAAACATGGTGACTGAAGAAGATATCCCATTGATTTCGATGGAGTCGATGGGATCGTCTTCTTGAGATAAGCCGTAGGGGGTTACAATGACTGGAACTTCCATTGCGGCTGTTCTTTGCCGTCGATACACTCTGCACTCGACATGGCGCCCATGGGCATGTGGGCGTGGTGGGGAGGTGGCAGCTGCGAGGCCATGGTGGTCATCGGTCCGTTGTTCATAGCACTCGCTGCCATCTGGTGGTTGATGGAGCCGGGGAATTGCGGCATGTGAGAGAGGTAGTCGAGACCGGCGCCGAAGTACGGTGATTGGTAGCCCTGCGCTGTGTAGCCTGCAGCAGGCTGTGCGTTGGGCATGGTGTAGGAATGCTGCATACAACTGTTATTACTCATGTTCGCTGCTAAATGATCGCTTGACATGGGTTGAGGGGCTATCGACGCCGGGCTCCAAATACTGTTGTTATTGGGCATACTCGATGAGACGGACGGCGATGCCTTGAACGGCGGTGTATCGCTTGATGTAGTGGTTGGGGCATCATTCTCACGTGGCGTGGGTGGTGGCGTCTTCTTCTTAGCAGGACGTGGCTTGTTGGGGGTGTTGTTGCTGTTGGGACCGTTCTGTTGCTGTTGCTGCTGTTGCCTACACTTTGCTCTCCTATTCTTGAACCAGACCTGAAAATAACAAAAATGAAACAGAAAACCCATTGTTAATCACAAAATCTTCACAAATCTGTAACGTCAATGCACACGTTTTACTTGATTTAATAATTTCTGCCAGATTTTATTTGTAATAAAATGTTATAGAATAGGCCCTATGAGACATGTCATGTATTTTGATACATAATTCTCATCCAAACCCATCTTTTCGCCAAGATGCTTTTTCTCCAATATTATTCATTTACTGAGCATTCTTCGTTCACAAGGGTTAATCTGTACACAACTCTGTGGAGTTGGTTCTACGGAGAGGTCCTTCAACCCTCCCCACTCAATGTAAATAATTACTCAGCACACATGCAGGCTAACGCATTAAAGTCCAACCAGGCATTCGGTCTCATCTCCTGCCGAGTTGGTGGGACCAGTCACCGTCAATCCATACGGACTGGCCCAAACAATCGATCGGTAATGACAATGCACTAGTAAAACCAAGCCAATAAAGCAGACATTATCAAAAATTACCAAGGACTTGTCACTAAATCGGAGCCGAAAGCAAATCCCGGGTAATAAGTATTTGTTAAACACAAATAACATGAATGAAAATAATGTTCAACATTACCTTTTTTTGGTTACCATATTACTTTACAGTTTCTTATAAGGAGTTTTCAAAACTGAATAAAAAATTGTGATAATTCTATAAATCCTTTAAGAATTCAATTTGGGGAATATTCAATTCCATTGTTGGTAAGAGTGCTACATTCTTCGAATATATTGTTCATGAATATTGATCTGTTTGCATCTGTTTGCCATTGTCTAGAAATACTCTACATCGGTGGAATTGTGCACCCTTTCTGGACAATATTGTATTGAGCCTAAAGTTGTTTGTTGTAGCAGCGTAATTCTATAATAGATTTTACAGAAAGAAAACGAAGGGAAATGTCAAACTGGTAACTATGGATGAAACGCTCTTTACGGTTACTCAATTTGCACTAAGTCTCAGTAGACAAGAACCGAGCTTGAAGAGACACAGTGTATGTATACTTTTAAAAAAATATATGTCTGCTCTGTAATTCATTTATTGGGTGTTCAAACTATTGCGTGGTTTTGCTCTTTGGTTTGTGCAGTCAGAGCTGGAAAAAATGATAAATGGGTAAAGGCAACCACCACTCACTCACTCCATATCAAATTGTTACGTAAGAACGATAGCTTTATTGATTTGAACACAAGCACACATCGAGAGCCAGGCTTGTGTAAAGAGAGCATACTTTGTGTTTGAGAGAACACTTTAGATAGCACTGCGGTTTGCCTATGCATATTCAACCATCGAGAGAGTATAATATGCGTGTGCTGTTGTACGAATTGCAATGAGTAATCCGCCGTGAATACAAATCGTGGTTAACCAAAGGCGGTTGATGGGGAGAAAAATAGAAAAAGGGGGTAATATCTAACACTAATTTGTCTTTGTCAACCATCTGTATAACTACGAAAATCAAATGGTTTTGGGTTTTTTTCTCCCAGCTTTCACTGTTGTGATTGCATTATGACAAAATGGGAAAGAAACACATTTTCTTATTCCCAAAAGGTAGTGCTCTAAGTTTAGTTGTGTAATATGCGTATATAATAAATCTTCGTTTTGTCAGGTATCAGAGAGGCATATTGAAAAAATATGTCGCAGTCTAACTACGCGTCTTAAATGGATTCGTGAAGTATTCATCTCAAGAAGTTCATTTGAAAATTCAATTCTACTTCTCAAGAAGATTATAACAAAACTATATTTTCAACAAAAATATATTTAATGTCCTTATCAATCATTATCATGTTGTCTTTTTCTCAAGCATGCTAATTAATTCCATTTGACGGCCGACGACAATCAAATTACCCAATCACGACTTAATTAAACATGGACCGTTAAGTATCCCTCCTTCATCATTGCTCACATCAATTCTAATTAAATTCCGTCGCGCCACCCTGTTGTAAGGAGTCCATTCCAAACTCATATGAATATCTATTCTCAATATCCTCCAATGAATATTGGAGGATGTACCTTAGTAGCAAACATTCCAGCGACAAATTATCTGACACGCAATTTTGATGGAGCATGCATTTAAATCAGTAACTCAAGTGTGTATAGAACAATTAAGAAAGGTTTGGTTCTATACATGAGGGCTTTTAAGCCACTTCCTACTTGGCGGATCGTAATACACCTCTGATGATCATCATGATAATAGGTTAGAAAACACTGCTAATTGCACCGCTAATTAACAACTTCTATTTCTTATGCTCTGAACGGAGAAAGCCTGGCGATACGCCACAGCCGTATGTTGCTATGGACATAGCAGCATTTGAACTCTCAACTACGAGTTAAGATGGACAATTACGTCCAGTCATTACGGATGTTATGATCAAACGCCTAATGAGTATACGGATTCCTTTTACAGGAGTATTCAAGATATAGAGCATTGATATGTCAAATGATGTAGAACTTTATCTTGATTTCTTGGCTGTTTGTTGCGTTTGCTTGTATTTACCAACTGCACCAAAACTATGGCGCTCTAATGGAAGTTTGTTTAGGTTCGACCTCTTTCAACTTCAGCGATCTTTTGTAAAGGGAACTTGTGGAGAATGCCGGTGAAAGTGAGTGGAGCGAGAATAAGGACCGTGTTTGTTCGTAAACACGACTCTTTCATTTGGTAAATGGGAAGAGAAAAGAAAAGAGAGCAATCCCGTGCATTCTCATCCCATTCTGAAAGTGGGGCGTAAAAGTGTCTTCAAGTACATGGACCCCACCCTAATTATTCTTGTTTACTCCACCACCAACCACCACCTTTCCCCAATTAATTATTACCAAGATGGAAAATTTCTGCTGGTATAAACTCTCAATTATTCAAAAATGGAATTGATAACTAATAAACAACATGACGGATTATCATGATTGACTTCTAATATGGCCGTGCATGTACTGTATACGTCCTTCAAAAGACTAACATTCTGACTGACTTTAGTATGGTTGTACTATTGCTATTTTGAGGTTCGACCCTGTTTTGTTCGCGCTGTCATGGCGCTCTCTGCCTCGAAGTCGAAATGGAGCGAGAAGTGTTTGCGAGGGGAAATGTGAAAGGGGTTTGGGAGAATAACAGGGGAGTTGGGACTCGATTCTTGAGTACAAGTTGAGTGACCGTGAATTAGGCCACGTTTCTGTGCTTTACAAATAAGAGCATCGTTCAAAAACTGGGCTTGTTAAATTACCCCGTGTCGACTTTCTAGGATAAGTTTCAGATGGTAGCTCGTAGTTCAAGTTTGAGTGGCCTTCATTTTTGTGGGCACGTTTCAATGGACCATAGGGTCGCTGTTCCAGATACCTGTCAGAATTTCCCTTCCCTTTTCTTACGAACATCGGGAACGTCGCACAAAACAGGCTGCTGAACAATGGCGGGCTAGTCAGCGACGCACAATACCAATCGAGGTTTCTAATCGAGACTTGGGATTCGGATTTCGGTCAATTACCGTGTTAAAATGGAAGGTAAGGAAAGAAGAACTTGCGGTGGGGTTCACGAGGGTCACCCTGACGCTCTAGCTACCAGAACACATTAACAAGTCATCGTCTCTAGACTCTAACTCACTTCTTACCACACGTTCACACCCCGAGGCACTTCCATAGTGATTTCTTTCTTTTTTTCTCTTCTTTCTTTCACCTTCATTCATTTGAAGCCGACAAAAGACTCGGCGAGAATGAAAAAGGAGCAGAGTAGCGTACACACCTGTGCTCTGTGAGACCCCGTAAACCACACGTGGGTCCAAGTCCTGTCTATGTCAGCTAGGAGCCTGCATTCCACTGGTAACGGGCTATGCTAGGGGTACATCAATGGGGGCGACATGCTGGTATAGGGGTACCTCTGAACATTGAAAGCAGGGCTAATTAGACAAGCCAGCGTGTATTCACGTAGCCTGCCGCCCTAGGCACTGCAATGGTCTTTGAGTGTTTGAATGTAAGATTGGTCTATTGTAAGCCTGCTCCAATCCCCCGCGGCTCAAGCACCCGACTCACAATACTCCTCTATTCTCTTTTTCTTGGTTACACCGACAATCTTGCAAGAACAAGTAGAAACCCGAGAATTCCATTCTCTTTTTCTCCGAGAAAATAGGAGGAAAACAGTAGTGAACCATGCACTTAGTGGAAAGTAGCGAATTATTCCTTTTCCCACAGTAAGGAGATGCCCGAAATATTATGGTGCAAGAAACGGTGGCTGGAAGTCCATCACACATTACAGCCATTGATGAAAAACAAAGTGTAGATTACGTGTAAGAGTGTAGGTGTAATCCTCAGAAGCGAGTTCTCTCGCGGACGTACCGATCGGGGGATTAGCATGGTAAATCTGCATGTACATTGTCAAACGGTTTGCACAAAGGCATACAAGGTATTAACGATTATTCACTACTTCTAATACTGCATATCAAAACAAATGCCGAGACTGCGCGTGTTTTTTGTATGAAAACCAATCTTACAACTTGCTTTGATATGTTCCGCCAGTAGGGTGGAAGAAAAGAGGCTGGTTCACGAAACAAGTCACACTCGACCACAAATGTCAAAATTTGTGTTGAATGTCAATACTTCGACGACTAATAGTTTTCGTAATATTCACGCAAGGCGCGGCGAAAAAAAAAGACAGTTCATAAAAGAACAAAGTCGAATAGAGGTATCCAAAATTATTATTCCAGACCCACTTGCTTTAATAGTGATAAATACAGGACTCTTGAATACACCAATAACTCCATTATAAACTGTCACTTATAACTGATGGTAACTATTCTATCTTCGAATAAGAATACAAATCATTCAATCAAGGTCCCTAATTGACCCTCAGGTTAGCTATAAAGGAAAAGAGACTTAAATTGGATATATCGTGTGCTACTCGTTATGCATCATACTATCATAAGTAGTGCTTAATTTTTTAACTCTCTTCCAATTTAGTATGCTTACACTTTACAGAAAGTAATGGAATCGAATAATAATTAGGTTTCATCTAATGATGTCCCTGTTGTTTCACATCTTGCAAAGATAAAGATTATGCGACCTTTTATATTAGTTGTAACTCTTCATCAGCCGTGTGTGTGGTAAAAATAAAGGTTTGCTTTACCCTTTTTTTTTCTTTCATGTTGTAGCTTTTAATTCTATATTTTGAAGTTCAGTAATCAAGAACTGTTTTTCGTGTGTACATCGTATCAAATGGTGGTCAAAGAGAACAAATTCGGAAAAAAAAACCCTTTGAAACAGCATTGCTACAGACATTTAGGTTTTATTTAGTAACATTCTATTTCAAACATTTCCCAAATGGTTATTTTCTAAATATACATAATTTGAAATGCTTCGTTCTTAATGTGGACATCACAATCAAAATGAACTTCGTCTGAAGGAAGTCCTCATATATCTTTTCTTTAGACAGTAAGACGTATGGTTCTGCAATAGATGTTGGCTCTTTACTGAGAATAAGATACAGAATCAACACATAACCAGGCAAGTTCGAGGTCGGAAATGCTTGAAACAAAAAACTTTAAAATGTCATATACTATACTCCTAACAAAGAGAGAGATATTGTCCACTGTGGATAAAAGTGTTGATGCAAGTTATATTCATAGTTTCTCGTAGACGTGCTTTTTAAAATGTTGTGTAGCTAAAGGGTATTTACGTTTAAAATTCTCTTTTATTTGTATTGTTATGGCTATTGCTTTAGCTTGTTGTGTATATTCTGTCTTATAATGAATTCGACCTTTTAATGCTGGTGTATGATAGCTGGTGTGTAATACATGTACTTAGGGCTAATTTGGCGGTAACGAATTGTTGCTATATAGGGGAAACCTTGGAAACACTAGAGATCGTCAATAACAATTTGTGCAAGCACTAAGTTCAAGACCTCGGCAAATTGGACTCTTAACAACATTAAGGCATAGATGAATGAGGGAGTGGGTGAATGAGGGTGCGGGTGAATGATGGGGTGGGCGTAGCTAGGTGTGGGATATTAACTCACCTGTACTCTCGACTCTGGTAGATTAATCTTCATAGCAACTTCCTCCCTCATGAAGATATCTGGGTATCTGGTCCTGCTGAAAAGGGTCTCGAGGACGTCGAGCTGGGCTCGGGTAAACGTTGTTCTTTCTCTTCGCTGTTTCCGAGGAGGATCTAGACAGAGAAGGAGAAACGATAAGAATAAGAATGCTAATTGAGATGCTTTGCGGACCTTGGTCAAATTAAAGATTGAAGACCTAAATGGTCAAATTAAAGATTGAAGACCTAAATGGTGGCTGACTGGACTCAAAGTATAATAGTGGTATTGAAATACGAGAGCGAGAGAGACAGAGAAAGGGAAGAGAGAGAGAGAGTGAGATAGAAAGAGATCAGGCATTATAATAAAAAAAATGTTATTATGGTTTATCAAGACTATAATATCAGTTATTGCATCGCCGTTATCATAGACGACATTTCTGTTATGGGTTTCTGCTTATTTGTGATTTATCACCAGAGTATGCGTTTTCTAGCTCACTGGATCTTAACTATAAGAGTGACGTCACATCATTGTAATGGACACATTTTCATGTTGTTCATTGTAAGAGTCACCACCAGTCGCTTAAACATGAATTCAATTACAATCAAAGCTTGTAGATGAAATGTCATGTCTGTTTCCGACGCCCTAACTGGTCAGATGTTCACATTCTTTTTGGCTGCAGCTCAACGTTTTATGGTAATTAGATAATTGGAAATGAAATTGGGGGAAGAAGGCGAGACAAAAGAGAGCTTTTGAAAGAGAGGTAAGTGGATCTTGAGATCCGACAAAGTCTGACAAAGCATGCTGTGTTTGTAGTTGATGTAGAGGTGCAAGTTCAATGTCACAGAGACGAGGGTAATACCGGGCTAGCACCGGGGTAGTTTGCCTCTCCCGTTGGCTCTATAAACCTCGGGGATCATACCAAACTTACAATAGCCACGCGTGATCATATCACAAAACAAAATTCGCCCCGTCAAGGAAAAAAAGAAAGAAAGAAAACACAAGCGTCTATTTAATAGTTGGCTATCATAAAATGAAACATTCAATAATGAAATGAACTGGGAGTTTGTGGGCGGCGGCAGCCTAAAAGGGGCCACCTTTGGCCCCGGTCTATTGTGGGTGTGATAGAGGGAGAAGAACGGCGTTCGGGGTTTTCTAAGAGAGACCGACCGAGTGCCGATAGGGTACAGGCCTATCAGATATCCCACCTCAATGGAGCTGCATGGCCAAGACAAACTCTCAAGTTTGTGCTTCGTTGAATGGTCCTATAGAACACCGGATAATTGGCCTCTTTTTGAGCGGTGCAAATTGGGACGATTCCTGGCCCATGCAGCCATAACACCCGAGCTGGTCTGACCCGTTGTCTAAGCAAGTGGCCAGAATTATACCGAATTACACTCAAACGAATCAAATTTATTAAATGCATGAACAGTATCACATGCTAGGAACAAAATCGGATGTGCCTGATACATAGCAAGACAGGCTTAGGAAATATTCAGAATGATTTATGGTGTCTTTGAAGTTGTGAATAGATACAAAGAACTCCGCCGCAAAAGCTTCCGTATTTATGGCACTGTTATGATTTGGCGGTACTCCAGTGTGTAGAAATTATTCACGTGAATAGTATCAGCGCTTTTAATGATAATTGGTTAGGAGCGAGATTAAATCGGAAAATCTGTCACAGAAAATTCGTCATAAATATCAACACTCAGATTGATTTGTTGTGCTAGTGAGATAGAGTTGAGATTGAGAAACGCTTTGAGGTTGGTATTTGAATTTCCTCTCGTGTTTGGGACCACTTTATGTCTGTTTTAGAGAATTAGCAGTTGTAGTGTTAATGTTGAGGTAGTATTCCACATATCCTACCGATATATATTCAGAGATCACACTTAAATGAAATATAATATACTTCATTCTCATGAAGGTCAACAGAAGGTCAAAATGTTAAAATCTCTTATTAATAAAGGCTTCGATTTACATGACCGACTTGTTCCTCAACACTCAATTTCTATACAATTTAAGCTCATAATAGCCATTAAAAGGTTGCTGCTTTGGTTGTTTAGATTTAAGACGATGGAGATGAATCATATTCCCTTCGAGAAGAAGAAGGACAAAAATTATACCGAGAAAATTGTTTCTACCCCCTCCCCTCCCACACACCCACTGCCATTTTCTTCTTCTTGTTTCGATTTTTTTTTTGGTAATTAGTCACAGTTGACTATTTTTGTCACACACTGTTTTGCGAAGTATTTATTCACATATATTCTCAGCGAGCAAGTTTTGGACAAGCCGATTCTTTAACCAATATGACAAATCATGGATGTATCCCCGGATGTATATTGGGCTTTTTACAAGTTCATTAAAATTCGTTATATTTCGTTTAAGTGAATCATTATTGTTAAAAGATATGCTAACATAAGTGTATAGTTATTCCTTTTTTTGCAATTTGCTGAAGCTTGTAATAAAGAATGAATATTCTCTGAACAGTAAGCTGATTTGCTCAGAGCATTACATTAAACTTTGTAAAACTTGCTTGTCTATATTTGCCAGAGATATGAGACAGTATGATAATAATCACTGGTCATCTCTGGACATTAAAAAACGAAACATCAGACCAGTTCTTTGGAGTTTATATACTAAGTATTACCCTATACTATTCAACTTTTTAAAGTTATTATCGTTTTAAGTATTATGAACGAGGTCAATCATATTAACTTTTGTATGATTTCAAGTGCCTTTCAGAAAATATAATGTTTGAAGCCCTTTTAATGGAGATTACACATACCTTACGCAAAAACGTCTTTAGGATGGTGACGTTAAAGGTAGGTCCCAGACGTAAATAATCATGTCTGGTTAATACATGTCTTAGAAACTCAAGTACACCCACACACAGATGCCATGAACTTGTATTAGATAAATTCATTGTAAGGGTTTAAACTTTATCAAGACCATCGAACCAGTTGCAAAAAAAAACATCAACCATAACTTGTCTGGTATGACAAACGTCTCGTTCATGCATATGAATGTAGTCAATGTAGTACAATTTAATGCTGCCGACTAAAACATATCCTAATCCATCTTTTATTTGTATCACAGAAATTTACTCCTGATAAGGACTTATTAGTGATTAGTAGTTAGCTTTTCGGATGGCTTTCACAAGAATATCAATATGTTCAAAATGAACTCTTTAGAGGGCAAATATCCAAACGCCAGTGCTTTTTCTTACCGACGCCATTCGAATGCGGCCTTTCACTGGTCATTGGACCAAGGACCTGGGGCTGGAACATGGGGTGCTGTTGGGTTGGTGGAACGTGGCGATCAGGTGCTGGTAAGGCCCCCTCTCCATACATGGGGTTGCTGTAGGCATACTGGTAAGGGTAAATGTGCATCGGGTATGGTACCCTGGCGCCACCGGGCGGTTCCATGTGTGATGGTACCGGTGATCGACCGGTGTTGCCGCAGTCGATGGTCAACCTCGGCGGCGATGACGACATCCCCACCCGCTCCAGCTTCATGGGCTTGACATTCAAATTCTTGGAATCCTGTGGAGAATGTGATTCCATCTTGATTTCACGACTAGCAAGATCAGAAAGTGCTTCCATGTTTACAAGTTACAAGTAGAAAGTGTATTGTGAAGCTATCAATGTCCAGCCGAGGAGATACCAGTTTGAAGTCCAGCTGATAACGCTGTTCAATGTCGGATCGACGCTGCGGAGAATGCGATTTGTGAGAGTGAGTAATCATGTGCCACTGCTTGACCGGTGCTGTTGATCACTCTTAGTAATGGTACCGGAGTACCCTTCCGTGAATAGACCTTTTACAAAATCCTGCTATTCGAATGAACACGTGTTGAGTCCATTCAACTCATTCACGCCGGCCACTGAGTATTCGCGGAAAACAAAACTCCTGCAAGGCCCATTGTCCGTCCACAACAGACATGTTGGCGGACAAAGCCCTTTCTTCTCGCATTCCTACGTAGTGGTAAACAAAAGCTCGACCCGCATCTTGGAAGGGCAGTGGTTCTTCCCTATCAAAAGACTCACCATTCACACCTCATTCCGTGGGCAGGCATAATCTTACGCCTACTATATCGATCAAACAATGGCATTAGAATGTGACTACACACATCCTGCTATGTTATCTCATACATGAACATCATGTACATCTCTGCTAAACATCGAACAAACATACAGACATTAAACCTCTTTAGCATATCATAGGAGTGCCGACACCATTAAACGTTTATAAAGTTTTTATTGCTGTTGATACAGACAGATTTAGAAGTAAATGCCCGTGGGAACATGTTGTTTTTTTCTGAATAATGTTTGCTTTACTTCTTTTCAAATGGTCATTCACCTGTACCTGACAGGAAGAGGGTATAGCTATTTAAAAAAGAGGAGGGCGATATATCTTTGACCGACCCTCTTATATATTATGAGCGGTAGCACAAAATGGAGGCATATCATCTTATAATGTTAAAATACAAATGATTTTAAGTATTCAAGACGGTTCAATAAATTAGTTTGATGAGAATGTAGAAAAACGCGAAGAAATTATAAATGTTATGCCTAGAAGTTCCATCAAAGTATGAATAAATTAGACCACAATTTAATTCATATCGTCATAAAGCTTAATGAATCTCAAGGTTTCCACAGTCTTACAAATTTAATTCATCCGAAATATCGATTGTATACTTGTCATACGTTTTGTTCCATTTATCTGTAATATTCTATGTCAGGCACTTTGTTATATTCACTCCCTGTACTTGTTTTTATCTTTCAATTATATATCTTTACGTCGGCCACACATAAGGGGCACTTCCTTTCTGGCTGCTACATGCCAAACAACTTTTATAGTGTTGTACCAATGTATATACATAGTATTCTTTTCTTTTATGTGACAATGTTTAGTTCTATGAATGGAATTTATATTTTTTTGTAATTGCTTTGTTGAATTGATTAATATCTTATGTCCAAAATAGGGGTCTTGTGTGTATGTTATTCACAGAGAAACAACAACTATTTATAAAGCATAATTATAGTAAGAGAAATGAAAAGACGATAATGTAAGTGTTGATGATGTTCAGTGATTTCTTTCTCTTAGTTTTAACAAATTTACAATTCCGAAGTTTGATCTTTAGAATTAGCTAAACACTAACAAAATAATACGCCTTGCCTTTGCTTTGGGGTTAAGGTAATCTAAAAGAGAGACTTGTTCGTAATCACAAATAACGCGTGTAATAATTCATAACGTATTGTTTTTTCTTCTGTACTATTAGGTATAAATTCAGTGTTCTTAATCACTCATTTGAAAACTTTTTTTTTCTCCCTCAGTTGGCTTATTGACTTATAACAGTCAACAAAAGACATGTTTCGAAAGGAGCATGATCGAAATGTCATGTTAACTGGGCATTTAGTTAATATTTGTATTAACTTCAATATCAACATTTTTCATGGATATCTTCTCTCTTTTAATTGTCAGTTAAGTAATCAGACAATTTGCATAAATCCCTATTACATAAATTATCTCTGAACAAGTCGCACTTTGGCAAGAGGTCAAACAGGGAGAGCTTTCTTCGTGTCCATCTACATGTCGACCCATCTCCTCAAGGATCACAAAAGTGAAATCGCAGATGACACCGTTTACCAAGTATCTTGTTCTTGCGTCAATTGTGTGAGTTATCTCCCGTTCTATCATGCTCCCTGGGGGCTCTTGCATCTCCACTCCTCCTCCTTGAAATCCCCTCTCAACTCGAGGGCCGTTACCGTCTGCGAGGACGTGTCGCTTTCCGCGCTTTCATCATGCACGGTGCGTGTCGACATCGAAACCCGACTGCACGGCCTAGTCGCATTCTGGCCGACGATATGTGGTATCTCGATACCAGGAGGGGCTAAACACTGCATCAGCTGTCTCAGATCTGGCTACCCGTCTCAGTGGGAACGCCCTCATCTGAAGTGAGATGACACCCGTATCCTCCTTAGAGGGGATGTCAAGAATGGTGTCGTCTGGAAAGATATCATCCATCTCGCATTCTTGATATTAACAGTAGAGACGGATATCTATTCCCCGTTTGGATTTTGTGTAAATTTATCATAATGACAATTAAAATAAATTTTAAGTTAGAAATTTATGTTTACATTTCAAAAGAATTGATTCCTAGATTCGGTGTTTGTTTGTTAGTAAAATACGATGTTCAATTTTCCAGGAAAAGACCACGTGATGATGTCACCGGATACAAAACATAAGAATGGTCTGCACTATTACTTTTCTATCAGGAAAAAATATTGAACCGTATCCCATCTACGATAATCCCTTCAAAACCTGCACAATCTTGCAGGGATTCCAAAATAGACGGACTGCATACGTGTATTACTATAAACAAAGAGAGCACACAGCGTAATCAAAGATTTTTTTTTCTTGGAAACAGTAAAACCTTCAAGGGATTCAAGCTATCAAACCTTTTTTCATAATAACGACAAGTTTTGTTTCATGAGCAACGTACTTTATGCAAGCATTGAAATTTTCAGCTAATGTAGTCGCTCTATTTATTTTGGATTCAATATCAGTATCAAGTCCACAAAAATTGCACAAGCGTGTTTGTCTTCTTTAGTGATTCAAAAAGAATGAACAGTACTAATACTTTTAATAATCTACATTCATTGAATTAAGCAGAGATAGGAAGGAGGTGGTTCCAAATACAAGCCTCCGTTACTTTGAGCTGATGACAGATCAGGCAGATCAAACCAATGTTAATCCGACTTAGAACGCAGAATGGGATCATAATAGAAAGCTCATAATCGCCATCATGGGATTAAAGTTATCTACTCTTTGACGCGTGCATTCGATAAAACATTTCGATTTTATAACTATTAGAGAGGTTAAACTCGCCTCACTCGTTTTGATTGTTTGTATACAGTGTAACCTGGCTCCGTTTAACTCGTGGCACAGATGTGTATATAATACACGTATATAATATGGTTGGATTTCATTTTTATATTAGACACAATGATAAAACAGTGAAATGGAAACATGTACATATTAATATTTCAATCATCTTGGAATAAAGGAAACACCAGGTCCAATAGTTAAGATACGAACTATAAATACACCATTGACTAATTAAATTAACTGGTGCGAACAATGTATCTCGGCATCTCGGAATAAACGCATTGTTCTCCTTAAGGAATATAGAAACATTCAAATAGTTTGATTTATAAGTTATTCTATTCGCGTGGGTAAATTTATAAATAAGAAGAATACAAATTCGGATTTATCGCCCCGAAAATTTCCGAAAACAATTGTTATCACCACACCGTTTCACATAGTACACTTCCGTGTATCCTAAATATTTCACAAATCAAATGTGAAACATAACTGTGATTCATAAGAACTCGTTCATTTGTATTCAGAGAGAAATGAAGTTTTAAAAATAATTAATTGTTGAAAATATTCATGACCTCTTTTCTTCCTATTGTCCCGTTTGACATCTAGACATGTTTCGTTTTTCTTAGGACATTATGTAAAAGTTCCCAGTCATTTTCGTCACAAGAATGTCATTTTAAATGCAGCAGACATAAATAAAAAGTGTATTCTGCTTATAGTTATCAATGTCAAAGTTGTTATCTTAACATCACTCTACTGACATAGGTCACTAGACATTTTGCATTTTAATCGCATCCGTCTTCATGGATATTGTTGTTAAAATTCGAGATGATACCTGAGTTTGAAGAAAAAAAACGAATACCGTTTTCGCATGCATGGTTTAAGTCGTGCCCGATACATTGACACTGTACGTAAATATTCATTTAAATTACCGTTTTAAGTGTAATTAGAGTGGCTTTGCTGATACGATACTCCCGGTTCTATCTTGAAGGAAACAACTCACCTTTTAGCGGATTTAGATATAAACTCTAATTTTAACTACCCATTAATCTTCTTTTAAAGGCTATTCAAGATTTTTACAAACTTATTCTTAAGTAAACTTAAAAATGATAGCGTTTGTTGTGTCACAAATATTGGACCGAATGTGAATTATTCACCCACTTAGCATGAATACTAAAAAGAAAATGACGTTTTAATGCAATCAATTAGTAAGGTAATATCAGTGATACGTAATATTGAGTCGCATTTACTGATGAAGCACCAACAGACTGTCTTGTCTTATAATTTAATTGCGTATCGTATAGTAATATATAGTAATGTTTCAAGCGGGTCACAAGCTTATTTTCTATTTCTAAAAAATATGTATAGAGTTGAATGTATATATGTTACATATTTTCTCATCATGACAATTTCCCATTGATTTAATATCTTTCAGCGAGTATTTAGCTTGACGTTTTACTGAGTTTTGCTCTTTGTCGTTCATGATTATTTGTAAATATGTTTTGTATTTTCTTCCAACTTAATGGTTTCTCCAGCTATTGTAATTTATCAAACTCTGATTCTCTTATTTTATCAATTGATTTTTTTTATATAATTATAATAGATTTGAATATCAACGATCTTATTGAATAAATGTGAACGCATGTTTGTTTGTCAGGAGGTTGTTGATTTCTATTTTACGGAACAATAAATGTTATTTGACTTCGATTGCAGGACACTACCCTTCTACTCTATTGCAGTGGGAGTCGTGTTGTTAAAATAATTGCTACTATCAGATCGATGTTCCATGATATTTCCAACTGCGGCCAAAGGACACAGCTACACCTCAACAAAGATACGAGAGTCGTAAGGGAGGTACAGATAACTTTCATTTAAAGATTGCAAAGGATCTTTTGTGACTCCACATGGTGCATTGGGGGTGAAAGGGGTGGTAAAGAAGGCAATGGGGATCGATATTTCGTGAATAGGGGTGCAGAAATGGCTTATGTCACGGTATGGCGTTGGTTGATTAGTACTCGACCATCCTGGTTAAGAGTTATTCTTTACTTCACTCGCCACAAAACCTTCCCTTTTGTCCCCTGGACCCCAACCTCAAACCCACCGTTCTATTTGGCCCCGAACAAATCGATTTTTTCCCTTCTGTGCCGAGTTTTTAACGATGGGGTGTTCCGTAATGGGACGGTATAGCCCTGGACCCTAATTTAAAGAGGAACAAAAGAATGCATGCATGTGGGCGATTACTATTCTTCTTGAAGATGGTATAAGGTATAGAGAGAACAAGGGACAGGACTGAGCACTGATGCCATTGCCCCTTTTATTCTTTCGTGATGATGTGAGAGAATGTTTACGGAAACAATGGCCCTTATCCAGGACTTAGCATTAAGGCCAGAAAACAAGTTTAGCTGTAGTTGGCATTCCAATAATATAAATTGATTGAATAAGTAATAGCTTTGATTGCCGACCTTAAAAAGATCACTGCGATTGTGTTTATAGTAATTATTGACACAATTTGATGAAGTTTTTTTTTTTTACATATTGACCCCTAACAAAAAAAAATAATCATAAGTCAGACAATAGTAATATATAGTTGTCATATAAGTGGTACATGTATTAAAAGAAGTCGATGTAGTAGAAGTAGAATTAGTATTATCAGTAGTAGTAATTATAGTAAAAAAATAACATAGGAGTTAAATTCAAGGTTCACGAATTAAAACTGACCTCATTTTCCAGAATAATCTTGTTAACGTTTATCATAAGAAAACAGTGATTATATTGGCACACATTCACTGATTTAAAAATAATGATAGGGAATCATATCGAAGATAATATTAGCAAACTGCTTCACTCGCCCATATCGTTTGCTGGCATGTATACCTATTATGTTGTGTTGTGACGACTGCATCCGATCACTCGTTAAAATAGCTTATATTTCCATAACAAGATTAACTGATTAATCAGTTGATTTTAAGTCCTAAATATCAAAACCATGAAATGAGATAGCAAAACCAATGCGATGCAACTGTATAATCCGTAGATTAATTATTTCCACTTTAAAATATATAACGAGGAAGCAAATTTGTGAAAGGAGATTATGGAAGGTAGATTTTGAATAAGCATGATAAGAGGTCAGTAAGTTTAATTAGCGTCAATTTCTTTCTGATCGTTGATGTAAACAGAAGAAAAAAATTCAAGACCTTGATTTAATATTCACAGTTTCCGAAATGCCATTAGAGCTTCAAATATTCTATTTCTTCCAAATTTCTTTTGGACTTATTTTAATATGATGAAAGATTCCAAGCTGCAGGCATACAATAACTAGCAAGAATAAAGACAGCAATAAAACAGCAATGATATAACGAGGTACATAATTATATTTTAGGGATGATCAAGGAATAAGAATTGTACTCTTCTAACTACCATCTACGTTAGACTTGAATTGGATTTTAAGATTTTAATTTTTAATTTTTAAATAATCCTACTCCTGACGATTTTATTTTAACACTAAGCTTAAATGTGTATGTCTGTCACTGATTTCAAGAAATAATTGCACTATCTATTAACAATTAATATGACCTATCTAGTTGGAATGTAGTAGCATTAACACATTGTCTTATAATTGTATATTTTGCCAGAATATATTCAAATTGAGCTATTAAGCGGTTTCTTCAAAATGTAAAATGTTCTGATTTCTTCAACATCGACAAATATCAATTGGATAAACAAAGTATCAATATTCCATCGCCACTACATCCATTGGATTAAACTCATCAATAATTTCTATCACTAATCTAGTAGTTCGATCACTTAAAATCCCCCCAAAGATATATACCGCAATTCGTGGAGGAGTTTAGCGTGCTCCGCCGAACGAGATCTCCTTCTATATACATCTTACAGACTTTAAGCGTCTTAATGTTAATGATTTGAATCAACACAAGTTGCTATATGTACACAACAGTGCATTGCTTCTTGTAGATATCGATGTAGATCTTCATCACAAACAAAATTGTTGGAACTGCCCTAATTCACGATCATCTATTTTTATTGACTATATGTTTATCAGATACATTTAAGATCAATTGTTAACCCTCAGAATGTAGCCGACACAGGAACCTTGCTTTACAGGCTTTTTACACTTTAGGAAGAGTTGGATTATAATATTATAACGTGCATGTTTCTTGGTAATAGTAGGTTAGATGTACTCAAAATTGGCTAGTATATACTTAATAATGGGTGTAGTATTATCAAACAGACATGCGTGTTCCATTTCTAATAATGGGTATATTTAATCCAATTTGTTGATTATTTCTTAGAGTGATCCTTTCTCCATGTATACTTCCACTATGTTTTAAAACTCTCTTGTAAATATATGTTAACTGCCCTAAAAGTTGTTTTAAAAAAACTAATGGAGATAATTATGTGTGCTGTGCCATTGAATTGAAAAATCAAATTAATTTAAAATCATTTAAACAGACTATTCGTGTCTGATTGCGTTTGGAAAAACACTGGTTAATTAAAAAAAAATGTCCAGACATGATTAGTAATGGAAAGTTTCCTAACTTTTCAATGGTAATTATTTTGATTATCGTCTTTGCACTATCCTCACGGAACACAATGTACCTGTCATATAACTTATTAATGGTATTATACCAATGTAGCAGGGCGACACAATGCAATAATACCGTTAATTATTTAATTAGTAATACCACGAATACATACTTACTCCCTAAGGGTTATTTCATTACAGAGGCGCCGCTGTCATTGACATTCGTTTTATCGTCCCTTTTGCCAACACTTCCACAACTATTTCACATAGGATAATTCTCAATACAGATATAGATAATATGGTTTTTTTTTCCTTCATATATGCAGATATTCAATCTAGATAAACATTATCTCGTTAAAATCGTAAACGATTCATAAATGATGAACTAACCGCAATGCATTTTGTTTCGTTCCAAAACCCGCATAATACGTAAATGTTATCGCTTCATTACTGAATGTATATCTATTTTTTTGAATGACCTTATCTAGATCACTTGTTCAAATATTTATGATTGTTAGTATTCGTATAGTCGAAACAATGATCCTTGTACATAAGCGATGTGTAATTTTGTAAAAGAAATTGAAAGATGATAGGCCTATATGCCAATAATTATGCTTACGCTCTTCGTATTAGTGGTACAATTAAAAATAAACAATCTGTAAACTTTACTGTCGTGTACATCCTATAGCGTAGACATTGAGTCTATTTTTTTTTTGGGGGGGGGGAAGGGTGGAATACAAAAAAACATAGAAGGAACAAATCAAGAGAATATGACTTACTTGTATATGACATAGCGGGATGCATGAGCTCAACGTTCGGCGACGCCAGCGAACGGCCGTTGACGGAGTAGGGAGAGCCGAGTGCGTTCATCTTGTTCTGAAGGTGGTGGTGATGTTGGGGAGGCACGGGCGGAATGGTGTAAGCCATGCTCGCTACCGGGAAGGTCCGGGGACCTCCTGTCAAGGCAGAATGATCCAGCTTGGCGGAGGTAGGGTCGAACCGCCTCACGAACTGAAATATAGGATAAGATTCCGTGATGAGAACACCCTGTCAATGTCTGGTCCCAAAGCTGCTCTACTGTCACCAATTCACTTAGAGATCATAGGAAGATAATCTTCGTTAAAACGTATTAGTACTGATTCTCGAAGTGGTGAAAATATTTAGTTTGGAATGCTCTTCTAGGGCTGTTATTCACAATATTTCACTCAATAGATATCTCACTATGTTGATTTTTGCTTGAAGTTAGAAGTTTAGGAGATGTTCTTATCAATAGATATGCATGTCCAATTACAAAGCAAGTCTTACTAAAATCAAAAGTAGACAAGAAGTGCAGAAAATGTTCCAGCGACGTTCCTAAAAATGCCAATGAACGGCAAGTGTGATAGGATTATCTGACGATAATTAAGCGATGTTCAATAGACGTTATGAGATTACTCGTTAAGCGCACATATTCGGATTAAGTCAGGTATTAATATTAGCGGACAGTCGGAGAGGAAAATCGGGTTTGTGCTGGCCAAGCGGCGAGTACCGGTCAAGTCTGATGCCCGAAGCTCTCAGCGTTTATACATACCACCGCCTGACAGAAATTGACTGTAAAAATCCCGAACAGAGGAGAGAGAGAGAGATAGAGATAAGTTTAGTGAATATGACGACGTCACGCTTTGAGAAGTACAAGAGCCATTCTTTGACCGGCTTCCTTTCATTCTCACTGGGTTCCTATTGACCAATCACAGACGGTCTCACAGTGTTTGGTCACGTGACTCATATCTGCCAATACTGATGATGCTAAGTGTTTCGTGCGGTTCATGGTTTTTTCCCTTCTCAGCGAGCTCTATCGGCCTAATGGCGTTGGAGTACGACCACCAGTAGAAGGGTAAAGCTCGAAAAACCTCCTCTTTTTTTAAAAGAGCGGATTCTAACGCGATTGAAAGACTCAATCCGCTGATCTTCGAATTCGTATGTTTTCCTATTCTCCCAATGACTCGTTCTCGGAGCTAATTACAATAAGATCCGCATTGAAATCAGTAGACATGATGTCCAGAAGATGCGTTAAAGAGAAAGAAAATGAATCATTGGCGTCAGACTGGTCAGGTTTCCTTCAAACCACAACTCTCTTGATTTGGACCCCATCTTAAGGCTCCTTACTTGGATCCTTAGTAAATTTGTACCTTGGTGTACTCAATACCCCGAGGTAATTTCCGAAAACCATCATATTCCCTGATAACATGCATTATCTATTTTTCTCCAGGGGACAAAACGACCTTTACTACTTTAAGTTTTAGTATACTCTATATAAATTCATACGTTGAGATCATTCAGCTATGGAGAAGAGAAAAGGAATGATGTTTGTCACTCAGGACTGTAAGTGAAGACCTCTAAAGTCTTGAACAGTTTTTTTTTACACCCAGCTTTGCTTCCTGTTTACCATGACTCTCTGTTTTCTGAACTTGAATACCTTCTCCATTACGTCATTCATCCTGACTAACAATGAAAGGAAACCAGTCGATCTTCGCCAATGTAGCTATATTTATTTGATGTCAATAAATATGCCGTTGTTTAAAATCTCTTTGCTCCGACGGCGTTTGCTTTCAAAGCGTATCAAGAAATAAGGCAGTTTAAAACCAGAATAATAATAATAACGATATTAATAATAACAACAACAATAATTTACACAGCGCGGATGTCCGTCACGCCGTATAGTAAGAGTGGTTTAATGTCTTGCCAATATACTGCCGGGCTGGGATTTGAACCTCAACCCTTGGATTGAGAGCCAAGTGGATGAACCACTACACCGTGACACATTCACACCTCGAGAAACGAATCCTACCAAGTAATCACTTACTACACCTGGGTTGTGAGTAGTAAGTGTAGATTAATATCTACCAGTGGAACATTAGTGCCGAATTTCGTGTCGTGCTTACGACCACATAATCATGAGCGCCTACATCTGCCTAACAATATGTTTTTAGTAAAATATTGTTATGATAAAAAATAACAGTATTTCTATTTTTGAGAAATCCCCAAAGAGTTTCCAAATATAACTTAACGTATGATTTTAGTTCATTTGTACGTTTCTTCTAAGGTTTATCCTTCTTACATTGATTGACCGAGGCCTTACAATCATGACTTACTACTCTAAATGCATTGTAAGTTGATGTTTCCAAGCAATTTGTCGTTTGCATTTTGAATGATCGGATTCCTGTTATGAAAGTACAGTTTGGGGTTTAAGTGCAAGGTATTTTTTTCCGTTTTTGTTTTTTGTCAACCTGATATATTCTGGGGGACTCTGAGAAATAAAAGAAAGTGTAAGAAAAAGTAAATTAGGTTTTTATATATTACATCTTCAATCTCTTCCTCTTCCCGTCTAAATGACTGTATAATATAAACTTATTAAAGAAGGCTACTTTTCAAATAGAAAATAAAAGTAGAATATATGATAAAGAGTTAAAAGTGATTGAGATGACAAGATGTGCAACGACCAAATTTGTTAATTTACCCACGAGTAATATATTTTTACATGAAATCTTTAAAGTTCTAGTGGAATCGGTTAAAATGTATGATATCAGTTGGGTAAATTATTATGGAAGTCGGTACCAGTCGTTTTAATATATTGAGTCATGCGCTGAAAAGCCGTTGCACACGAAGCGCTATTAACATAATAAGGTGTATAACGAAGTAAATTGCGTCTGCGACTGGTGTGGCCTTTGACCCGCCGTGAGGGTGACATCTACGAGGTAAAAAAAAGTAAAATAAACAGTGCCCTCATTGCGATGAACTTTTTTGTTTTGTAGTATTCTTTAATGCATTCATTCAGTACAAAATAAATAAATCATACATCTTCATTGACTTACATATCAAAATGCAAAGAAAATTGTACATCCCTAATTGCCTTCACATATTCGATTAGCGCATGTCTTGACGCAATCGGATGCCTCTTGTGCAACGGGTATATAAACTTAACTGCCAAATGCTGAATTGTGGATTCAATGTCATAAACTGAGAATAAACATCACCTATCACCGATTGTCACTTTCGTTTCAATATTGACTTTTTATGAATACTCGTTTAGAGTGGAGTATTGCCTACTTGACCCCGTGTAAATACAGGCTTAACACAGGTCAACTACTGAGTATACTTGACAGATATGTATCTAGAGTGGATGATTACAACAGGTGTAATAATAACAAGAACAAACATTAGCACAGTGAAGTGGTTACATCGAGAAACACGAGTCTTGTATTTCTTCTTTTTTTTTTTCTTTTTACTTTTTATCTCTTTCGCAATTCCCACATTGGAGACGAATGGATAAAAGGAAAAAAAAATCAAGAAAAATTTTCCCCAGATCGGCTATTTTTGTATTAATCGTGTGCTGAATTAAAATCCTGTCACAATTTGAAATACAATTACATAATTATTAACGACCGAGAACTTCCGGTATAAATGATTATTCAACAAACCTGTCGCGATTTGTAAGAAAGTGGAACAACCTACTAGGAAATATAATGCTTTGGAAGATCACATGTTAAATCTTGTCACTACTTTAATTTTCTAGGGGCAAGGATAATTTAGACACAATTAGAGATATTAGACATGTGACATAAGTTAATGATACTTATACTAATGATACTAATTAAAATAATTCCAAAAATAAAACAAATTATGATGAAAATTATGATGAATTTGTTTATCCAAGGAAGCCTTGTCAGAATCAATGTTGTTTTTTCCTCAGAACCCTGCCATTATTATTACAAACACTGTTGTCCACTGTTGTCCTCTCACACCTTGGTGGACAGTGGCAAATGCGGATTAATGTCTTACCATAGTTCAGGGCTGGGATTTGAACCTTCAACCCTTGGACTGAGGGTCAAATGAATGAACCACTGCACCACGACACCCCCACTCTTCCAGAAGTGAACTAATGAACACCCGATTTTCAATAAGGAACTATCAAAACCGAGTTTACGTGGGCATTCAAAACTTCAAACAAAATGAATTATTACAATGGTGTTGATAACCTTTTCGTAGGTGTGGTGAGAAAGGTCACTGCACTATCTTAACAATATCTAACTATTGTACTAAAGGCTGTGTTGCCTTTAGGGAGGAGCATAATAGCTTGGTGACTCCGCTAAGGAAGATAACCGGTTTGATTGGGACTTCTCCATTTTGTTTTGCGGTGGTTAGAAAAAAAAGAGGGAATGATATATGAAAAAAGACTTTGTCATGTACTTTAAAGAAAATGTTTGTGAGATTTTGAAATGTGACACAGAGGGTTGAATTGAGAGGTGTAAATGCATCTCTATGACTCCTCAATGTACTATGGGTCGGTATTCATGATACAAAATGTGATAATGAACATCTCCAACGCCGTGAAAGTGATTAATTTAATCTTGGACTCTGCTCCCGGTCGAAGAAAGAGTTGATTTGCCTAATAGTGCCTGACCCGCTGGGGGAAAGGGCGAATCGAAGTGAAACCTATCTATTTGAATTTCTAGAATGCCTGACGACCAAGTGGAAATAGTTCGGGAAAACTCAGAGGCCTAATCCACCTAGCAGTGATCCTATTAATATTTAGCGCACCGTTGAAAGTTCACTCACCCGGTGGTAGCGGGCTGGCCACTCGGGGCCAGTGCGGCTGCGACAGCGAGATGGGAGGGTAAGGGGGAGAGATAAGAATGGGGGTAAGATCTTAAGATAGATAGTTTCACCCTCTATCTTCTTTTTCATCTCCCCCACTCCTCCTCATTTTATTCACTTCATGGTAAACCTCGATGTACTTCTGTTTGTGGATATCGTGCGCAGATATTTTTAGCATTATTTTCTTTGGGGCAGTAGAAGGGGGCGGACTGGTTTTGTTTTTAAGCGCAGATGCAAGCCAAGTAGAGCGTAAAAGCGCGAGAGGTCTGATTTCATAAAATTCCCTTCCATCTGTCTCAAGAGAAAATACTGAGTATATGCATACGATTGTAAATGAAGATATGAATTTTCATTTTCAATCCTAAAAAGGGGGATTCGTCCACGCTGTGCACAATATTTTTATTAGTCATCTATGTATACGAAATAGACATTGGCAGAATTTAAGGGGAAACATTATTGAACTTAGGTGAATAGTAATGTAAGTTCATTTTATCCCCTGATGACTCTCACTTCTCCATAGGAGAAAGTGAGTGGAACTTATAAAATGTGCTCCTGTCTGGTATCGATTATATTCATGATATACCCTTCAACCTGATTTAACTAGACAACAAGAACGGAGGAAGAAGAAAAGTCCTGATTGTTTATAAACTGACTCCTACCCCAAGGATCTACTCTTGATGTTAACTGATTGAGTCTCGCTGCCCATTGGAATGTGACTAAATCAGTTTCACGAAGAGCCGCGCTCCTAACGTCTCTTCCCGTCTCTCTCTAGGTTAGCATCACACACTCCGTGTCAAATTGAAAATCTCGCGGCGGCTCTAATCCCATTGGCGGGAACGCACTTCACACAAATTATTATTGAGGCGACTAATGGCGTATCGTCTGCGAGGAGCGATTTTCAACACTTGGAGACAGTGCGATGATAACGGGACGGAAAAGTCAGGCATAACACAAAATAGTGCTGAGAGAAAAGGAATGTAAACATTTCCTTACAATTATTGCTAAATAAATAGTTTTTTTGTTCAATGTTAAGGAAAAACATAAACCTAAAACGAAGAAAATGAATGTCATGAATAACTGAGTTGAGTTTACAGAAAAATCATACACACAATAGACTTTTCAGATGCAATAAGAAAAACACCCTGATTGTTTATCATTTTCTCTTTTTTTCACATTTATGATAATATACAATGGATAGATTACATGAAGAATGATTTGAAACTCATGAATAGAACTGGAAATAAAAATGATTTTCAAACCCCAACATGAGCTCAGAAAAGCCTATAGCTACTAAACTTCAATTTTCAAGAGATTTTGTTTTTCTAGCTTAATCGTTATTCATAAATCCCCTTTCACATGAATGGATGAAGTGCAATAAAGCCCTCATGACAAATTCACCTAAACGTTATCTATAGAAATAGTATATGTCACTGTTAGTTACGATATATAAGATGGCAAATCACATTAATCCACAAATTTTCAGGATACGTTGATTAAAGTCACAATTACGAAAGAAAAAGGAACACACAACAAACCTCTACACAGCCACAAAACACCTTGTCGTCTAAATTTCAGTCAAATGAATCGTAGTGTACCTGTTGAACTAATTGTCGTCTTTGTAGCGCCTTGATCGAAAGTTTAAAGTCTTAGTTACAATTATTGTCATGACTGTTTTTGTCATTTAAGCAAACTTTACAAATTTGTTGCTACTACATAATTCAAAGACACCATACTAGGCCGATTACCTCAGTAACACCGCCACACCAACTACATGTACACACCGACTCCAAACCGACCAATTATTAGCTATTCGGGGGTAATGTAATTTTTCGTCCTGTCTGTTGTCAGTATATTATCGGTCTTGGCCCTGTTTCATTAAACGTGTTAATAAAAGCAAGTCACAATATCTGTTAAAAGCTAATGAAATCGTGGCATTTAATTGGCTGAGAGCAAATTTGCCATATAAATTTAGCATTTCTTATTGATAACAAGTATTATGAAACAGGGCCTGTGCCGGTCTCATTAGGGACTTTTAGATTTGCACGACGGGGAACATGGACTGCCCTTTTAAGGCAATGTGACGTCCTTTTAATACAATAATAATAATAATAATAATAATAGCCTAATAGTCCACTCCAAATTTTATTAAACCGAAACGGAAATTCTTTTTGCCCAATTGATCGTGAGCCCGGCAGGCACTAAGCAGCGCCAGGTCGACGTTGCTCTATCCCTTATTGTTGATCGCCAAACAAGGTAGCAACAACTCCCATCTTTTAACGTCTGTTGGTATGACGCGGCCGGGGTTTGAACCCACGACCTACCGGTTGTGAGGCGGACGTTCTACTGACTGAGCCAACACTCCGGTGCACTGGCACTGGCACTGGCAGTGACGTCACATTGCCTTAAAAGGTCAGTCTACGTTCTCCGTCGTGCACATCTAAAAGTCCCTATTGGTGTGACTAGGGTGCACCATCATCAGGTGAAGACAATTTCAAAATGAGGGTTTTACGTGGGACCGGGCCGAGGTAAAGTACGAGAGAAGTCATCCCGAGTTTGATAAGAAAGAAGTATGAGGGGATTAGTGTCCTCACGATCAAGATATTCATCAAATCAAAGATTCGAAACGATAGATACCTCTTACTGCTACTACATCTACGTTCATTATCATAATTTCGAGGGCACACGCGATGAAGGGGCGGTAATAATATCCCACTTAGAGTACGGTACTAAAGAAAACGGACGCAATTCTCTTTCGTCGGAATTTTGACAAATAATAGGATTTTAGAACCCACAATAATAAAGCTAAAACAATTTCTTTTCATTACTTTCTTTTCATGAATGTAGATATCTGTCAGTGTCGTGGTGTAATGGATCATTAAAAAGAATTTAAATTATATGAGGTCGATGGTTCGAATCCTGTCCCAGCACTAATGATCTACGGAAAGGCAGTAATCTATATTTCTCGACCCAGGTGAAAGAGCTTGTTACCGGTACGAATTGATTCTTTGACTGTCAAGCATATTGGCAGATGAGCAGCTTGAACATTTCAAGACAAGATAAGAGTGGTAAAGATTAAAACGCACAATTAAGTAATTTCACAATATTCTGTGCTCTGTAAATCAGAATTCGTTGGAAGAAAATATTATTCAGTATAATTTTTTTTAAATTTTTTTTTTTAGTGTTTATTTCTCTAAGACATCGTTCGATTCACATTGTAGCTACCGGTACATAGTGAAGATGGATGAAGACAGTGATGACAACGTTCATCCAATGTTAATGTCGATCCCCCCCCCCCCCAAACAAAGAAAAAAGAAAGGTGTCCATCATGACACATATTATGGGGCGTAGGAGTGATACCTTGTAAGTGCATTTCTTTGTAAGACATCTCTCCCTGTATTTGCAGAAATGAAGTCTTTCTTTTCATCTCTCTATCTTGGAGGATATTTGGAGAATACTAAGTAGTGGGTCAGCCTTGGGGTTTGGGGGAATGGGAAGGAGGGAGGGGGGGCGATCAAGCACCCTTTTATGAGATCAACGTGAGCTAAGCCGGTTTACAGAGATTTACTCCTCCTAACCTAACCAATGAATGGTTAATGAATGGTAGACAAAGAATGTCCCGACGTGTTTTAACGCACATTCATGCTAGCTCGAGCTCGTCAGTGCAAACACAAACTGAGACCTTGGTAAGTTAGTAATACAACACGCTTTATGAAAGTGTCCCACAAAAAGTATGGCGTGCCGCATTGACATAATAATTGTTAATGTCCACATTACGAACAAAGAAAACCATGAAGTTGCTATAAATAGCATCCTATCGAAGAACTTGAAATGAAATGTTCTGCCGTTGTTGAATACTGATTGAAAGTCTTCTTTTTAAAACCATTGTCCCACATATTTTTGCATAAGGTAATTTTCTATTTAGATAATATTTATTCGAAAACACGGAACAATATCCACATTTCCATCATATAATGAACCGTGTCTAGTCTTTTTAAAACGTAACTTAATGCGATTCACTAAGTCTATGTATTTCATGTTTTTTCTTCTGAAGAGGTGCTAAGGTACTCGTTGTTTTGGCGCTCCTAAATTCTTCTTATTCTTTAAAATTGTATCATTATTATTGTTAACTTAATAATTATTTTCATTATAATCATTATCATTACTAAGATTATCGTTATTATTATTATTCATATCAATATAGTATTCCTTCGAAAAAATTGATTTTCAATCTAAATCTTAATCTTTAAATGTATTCTTATTTCATCAAATGTGTCTATGAATTCAATCTTTGAAAAGGAAGACTGTTCAGAATAAAGAGCTCTAGGCTTTTACAATATCAAGATAACGCCAATGCATAAGGTATTGGATGGATAAAACGTGTAGTATTTCCTATAGATTTTGAGTAACTAATCTATCATTAATAATTTGCAGTAAGCATTTATAGAACCCTACATTTTCTAAAAAAATCTAATTTCCCTCTTACTTTACTAGCTAGACGTAATGGACGATTATGATTTCAGAGTTATGTGATGAAAAGCAAAAGTTTACCTAGAACCGGATTGATTCCTTTGATTAGGATACGATGTTTCATTACCATAATCAGATAATGGACCATGTTCACAAGTGAATTCTGGTTTGAAGTGATAAATGGTTGTAATCAAACAAAAATACCCGCCTCTTTCTACCTTTCACTTTGGTAATGGAACATTTTAGAGGATAAAGAGAGTGGGGGGAAATGGAGCTAAAAAGACAATAGATAGATAACATGCACTCCATCAAACGCAAGGGAAAATCCCCACAGATTGGAATTCATATTCATATATTGATGTAATTGGGCTGGGAAAGGAAAAGTACAGTGAGCTAATCACTTAGAGTCCTTTATTTAATTTTGTCTCTTTCTTCTTTGGTATTAGGATCGCAACCAAGTTTTTTATCGTCTTATTTTCCATGAAGTCACCAGTATCTCTATGTACCCTTCATTACCCCGAGCAGATTTCCCCGGCACACAACAACCCCCTCAAGCCCCCCTCCAAAGATTCCCTGGTGCTAGATGCTCACTCAAAGCCTAAAAGCATTTCACGGATGATTCTTCTCCTTTTTCTTCCACTTGTTTCCTTCTCGGCATTTTATCGTCGTTTCCAGAGTAAATGCATGAATCTCATCTTCTCGATTCACATAATTCAAGTCAAGTCATGGTCTCTATTCTACCAAGTCGTATGTGTCTCTTAAAGAAATGATGAGTGAAGGGGAACTTGTTATTCTGAAATCTTTCAGGTGTAAAATTCCTTCCTACAGCGATTCCCGCCGTGCTGTATCGTTTGTGTGGGGCATCTAACCCAATTAATTAATCATCAATCTCCAGTAATCAGGTATAAACACCGTGAGCTCGTTAACAATTAATTCAATTAGGTGTCACAGGCACGGTATGATCATCGCTATGATCGGAGAGGCATATGGGACCCCGAGCGAGAGGGTAGTAGTGGCGCGGAAGCTAAAGGCGTTCTAACCGTTGGCGAATAAATCAATCGTGGGGTAGATTCAAGTAACTCCAATTAATTATCTTAGAAGAGATCCCCCATCCTCCCATCTCCCTCTCTCTCTCTCTTTTTCTCTCTCTCTTTCTCTCTCTCTCTCCCTCTCGCAGCTCGATATGCCGTGGTTTGTGTTTTGTGTCCCAACCCGCCCATATCCCCAGTTGGAGCCGAGATTTTAATCAAGCCAGGGACGGTTGGCCGTCTAGCGGGCGGTGGAGCGGGTACGAGGCGGGCCTCACGCGGGCATCCAAGCATCCCACTGGCCCAGCGATGGGGAATTCGTTGACAGATGATCTACTTTGCTAAAATGTCAGCTCATTTCACCCGACCATTTCCCCTTCTCCCATTCCCCTCTTTCCCCTTCATATAGCTTCGAGCAAAATTAAATGCCAACGTACCAAAGACGATAACATTCAATTTCAAACACATGTCGTTTTTTTCTTTTTCAGAAATGGAAAGGAAAAATGTTTTTCTTGCCTAATGATACATGCATGCACTACCCTAAAAAAGCCCATAAATCATTCATCATGATGTATTACTGGTAAGTTTGACTAGCGACATTATTAGCGATAAAGCAATATGTCACTATGTCACTTCATTACACCATGTTTATCAACGTGATCAATGCAATCCTCGTTTTGTACAACGTGCACAAGCAATCGGGAATATAAATAGAAATCTTTTAAGTTCTACGCATGTACGCGTTTAAATTCAATAATTCGCAATAATTGGAGCTATAAATCAACAAAGGTTGACTATATGATGCATTAATTTGATAAATGATGTATTATTCTAACTCTAAATGTCACATTATCAAAATTTTGATGACTTTATTATCATACTTATGGAAATGAAAATTCTTTGCCGATAAACCTGATCAATAGTTAATGTAGGTTTACCAATTTTGTTTTCATTTCAACATGTTTAAATGCAATGTCGTCAGTACAACTTTAGTCAACTGCATATTTACCTTCTTTCCTCTGACCACCCCCCTCTTTATTCATTTTTTTCTTCTTCATTTGATATATTTAATTGAATATTTCATTCGAATTTCCCAGCACATGACAGTATAATGTGCTACACAACAACCTTGTCACTTTTACGTGATTAATATATATCTTTACAGATTCCAACGCTTTTTTGATTATTCCCTCATACTTACTTCTTTATCCATTTTATATTAAGTGCATAAACTCAGTTTCGTCACAAAACATTCTGGTTGCAAAAATGACTAGAATCACTCTCTGTGATTTTGTTTCGTGGGTTTCTTCTCTCCTCCATCTCACACTTTACCTTGATGTGCCGCTTGGTTGGCTTTAGATTTGTCAAAATTTCGGCTTATTTTGGAAATTCAACTCTGGCAAAATGGCGGCTCTGTGTGTCCACCTGCTAACGTACAACCTCGTGCGCGCTTTGCTCTCTTGTAAGAAGGCGATTGGGTTACATTTTTATCTATCATTCTCATCTTTCAATTATTGCTCACAAGTTTCCCTTCCCCATGTTCAAATCGATGTTAGACATGCATGGTGGACTGATAGATGCCCGCACCCCCCCCCCCCCC
>BEXV01000044.1:194780-213774 GCA_003118195.1 Hemicentrotus pulcherrimus | reverse complement strand
CCCCCCCCCCCCCCCCCCGTTTTCACCGTTGGAATCTTCTCCATCAATTTTATCCTCAGTAATATCATCAATGAAACAATAGAATAAATTGTAAGCTATAGAATCTCCTTTTAGTAGATCCACGGTTAAACATACTCCAAAATAGCGGGACATCGTAAATCACCGGTTGACATATCATGAGAGAAAACAAAATTGTGGCTTCGTTTGTATCTTTACTTTAAAATCACACTATGTCAATTTATCAAAATAACTTTTAGAATATCTTTTCATTTTACCACGCTCAGTTCAGTAACACACCGTAAACAAAGGGACGAGACCACAACATTAAGCTTCAAACTTAGATTTGGGTCTTTTATTCTTTCTGGTTCAAATCAGAATACCACAATAATTTATGAGTTAACACAATAACCTTTCATTTACCACATTCTTCAACAACTTGTAGAAGATGAATTTAAAAAAATTCAACAAAAAGTGGCCTCTCTTTTGTCTGTTTTTATTTAGGCCACGTACATCACTATAATAGCTTTCATTTCTACAATAATGACTCATTTAAAAGAGTGCTTTTTGGTCTTAAGTCATAAGTGTGCAATCTGTAACTGTACACAGGAAGTTAGGATAGCTTAAGACAAGTATCACCCTCTATGACGCTATTCTGCATGTGTGTAACCTAAGTTGTAACTCCTGTAAGACCTAACAGAGCCGAAGGCTTGCCCAACAATGCCCTTACTTTCTAGCTTCCGCGTGACACGGGGGCTGTTTTCATTTTTTGACCTAACCTTTGAAAAGAAATATCTTGTTTTCCACGCAGAATTCAGGTGCTTTGTAGCGTACATAATCCACGGAACAACACGCAAAACAGAGCAGACAGCGTTCTTTGAGAGAGAGGAGAATTGTTTGTGAACCTTTTAACATCAAGTTTGAATGTTTTATGAGAAGCTTCTAGCAATTGGAACAAGAGGATATGTGTAGTACAAATGAATGTTCCAACATTTATATCATTTACAAAACAATGTCGTGCACATCACTCTTTTCAGAAAACATGGACTCTTCCGGACGCAGCCAGTTTCATTGGTTTACAGATGAAACAAGGTTATTATGTGAGGTCAGAAATACATGCAAAATGCATACTCTTATTCATAACAGTGTGGTTATGAAGGCGTGTTAATGAATAAAGACTCGTTACACATTCTATCCATTCTTTTACATCGTATAAAATATAGAATGACGATAATTTTTATTTATTATGAAGAAAACAAAATCTTGTTTCTTTTTTCTTCTTTTTTCTACTTCTTTCATTTTTCCGCGAGCAAGCACAATGTGTGGTTCTAATTTGACCACGTCCTTTAGCGTTTCAAGTCCAGGTTGCGGATAAACAACAAATCAATGCAAATTTGTTGTGATGACAAAAGTGGACGGTAACTTAGTTTTAACATAATCAAGAGAGAGAGAGAGAGAGAGAGAGAGAGAGAGAGGGGGGAGGGGGTAGAGCGGGTAGTCAAGAAGAGAAAAGAAAGGGAAAATTGAGAGCTAAATATAGAACAAGTAGAAAGTTCTTTCACCATTATGTTCACAAGAGGGTTCGAAGGCATGCGCTTCTCCAAAAGAGAAAGAGTCTGCATGGTAAGGAAATCAAGACAAGTTTTCAGGGTGAGACAGGGCCTAATTTGCCCCGAACAAAGTCGCACGAGTCCTATTAGAGACTACTTTAGAAATAAATTAAGATAAATTCCATAAATTGTCAGATATTACTAAAAAATACTACAATTTTCATTTTAAAAATATACGTAATCATGTATAGACATGGCCAAATGAATGTTTATATCATGTTTAGATTATGGTTCATGATGTATATACTATGCTTTATCATTATAGGCCTATATATTCATGAATATATATATATATTATTACAACATACCCATAATAAGATCATTTGGAATCATAAGGTATATCAAGACTCTTTTCAGCTAAAATGACATAGAGAGATGTTTGGAAATACTGAACATAGCTTAGTGTTAGTGGATATTGTTAAATATTGTGGTACTTTTACATCGAACGATGACGTTGATTTAAGCAACGGAAGAAGATGACTTGTGGCGTACAAAAGGGGGCCTATTTCTTGGAGCCATCTAATAAAACTACAACATTCACCCTTGTATGCACACCCCGCCACAATCATTGCACTGCGTTCATATTTGTTTGAGTTGCAGACCCTATTACGCAAACACTCCCTCGGTTTTTGTTTAGATTGTATACATTGACAACGCGATTCCTCACCGAGTATGCATACATCATTTGGTCAGTGGTCCGAAGCGCCATTATCACCATTACTGCAATGGTCCATGGCGATCATGAAGGCTATATACCAATTAGACCGTTTTGTTAAGGGTGGTCACAGTGTGGGTAATTGTGAGAGAAAAGACAAAGTCATAAATCTTAAACGTCTGATAACGCATCGTTAGCGGTTACTTGCAATACGATTTATATTAAAGTTACGCTTAGGTTGGTTTAACCTGACAAGCGAATTCGATTAAGGATGAGATAGATGGAGGTGTAAATCAATTACTTAACCAATTAACTTAATTGTTGAAGTAATCATCGTGTTCCCTTGGAAGTCTTAGTCAAGTAATTACAAAGTCAATTACATATTCTATTGGGCTCAAATCATGAAAGACAAAATATTGATTCATAACGTTTAAAATGTCAATAATCAACGTGGAGAAGTAGTAATGTAAAAGATAAAAATTCAATTAAATAAAGTTTTAAAATAATTTTGAATCTATTCTTTCATGAAAAATCGGTGTCTTTCTTCTGTGAATGAAGCTCACTACCAAAATGTTAGGCTATAAATGTATGCAATTGACAACTCCACGGTAAAGTGTTATCCTATGATATTTTGCCATTAAAAACTTAACATTGATCTTTCCTTAAGATCTTAACTGCTAACCTGAAACAATAGACCTAGAGTTAATTAATGATTTCCAACTATCATCGATTGTGGTGGCTCATTTAGACCTGTTAAAATATTGACATAGTTACCTAATTAGTTTACACGCTACACTGGTAGAAAAGGTAAGACCTTGGCTATAGGGCATACAAGTAGCTTCCGCGCTACATAATTATATTATGTATCTTATTTCAATAATTTACAATCAAAATTATCATAAATCATTGTACTTCCCACTCATTAGTTATCAGCAGAAGATTGCATTTTGAAGCATCAATTTTATTACCTTTTTCATATCAATTTTGAAAGACATTTTTTTGCACCAAAAAAAGGGAACGGTACATTTCGGTAATACGTTCTAAGTTTTACAATTATATCTCTTTTTTCATTATTTTCCTGAAACTTGTAGTGCGATCCTTTTCAATTTCAGGCCTGCGGAATTTCGAGCGAAATAATGATATATAAAACGAAATATTCTTATTTCTATTTAACTATTGATTCAGATTCCTCATTTTTAATTAGAATTTTCCTAGTATTTATAAAAAATTACCATGCCAACTTTTATCAACCAGCTTGATGTTACCACTCTCAATGTCATTTTGGCTATGGCGATTTAAACATAAATCCTTGTAAATTTAGAATAAATAAGTAAATAGTTTTTTTAAAAATAATTATTGTATTCGTACCATACAAAGACTATATAAGTGTACAAAATGTTCTTGATACAGTTCGTTATACTGTATACTTCGTTTTAAAACCAAATTGACGTCATCCATTCTGTGTTACGTAACTGTGCAACCATCAGATGTGCTTGCTCACACATTCGTTGATAAAGTCGTGGTTAACCTGCTTTTGTTTAATAGTTATCTAATAAACGACATTTGGTCAGTTTCTACATAATACAGTATCTATTCATGTGATATCTTACAATATGGTCACATCTCACGATGTAATGAGCAAATAAATGTTGTTTGCTTCATTTTATGTCATGTGACACTAATATTGGAACTTCAAAGGGTCAAATAAAAAATAATAGTCCGTCATTTTTAAACAATGAGATATAGATATAAAGGGGGATCATAACAAAGTACGTACACTTCATTAATGAAAAGCCAAATACAACATGCCCCAGATGACCTTGGAGTATCAAATCTCTAACTCCAACATCGTAGCCACACTCCTACAGAAATATGCAGTGGAATCGATTACGACTTTTCCGACAAAGAGAGAAAATATTGTTTTCTTACTCCTTTTCTAAGTCTCTTCCGTCATTTATTCTACAATAAACGCGATATTATAAGTGAAATGTTATATTCCATTCGAGAGCGAGGTACACAAAAGGTTATAATCTACTTAGCAGGATTATCCTCAGATTACGCCATTTTGTATTGACAAAGTAATTTTCCAGCCACCGGTTTGGCTGACAATGGCTCATGTCGAGCAAGGCAAGAGGCAATATGTCATAATCAAAATAGATATCATTATGATTAATTGCGATGATACAAGAGCACTGGTGTGCTCTAAAGATACGGAATCCCCCATAATAAAGCAGGACACACGTTGTAGAGAGCCTCAAGTGCACAATCATTATTTTGTTAGCAAAGAAACAGCGCATACATTGACACAGCACATTATGTCTTGTATAGAAACAAACAAAATAAAGAGATTTTAAGCAACAATGATAAAGATTTCATTATATTTATTATCTGTATGTATACTAAACACTTGTCAAATTGTAATGGTTCATGTTGGTTGATTTTTAAGAGTCGCCTTTATCACCTAACTGAATAATTTCACACCCTATTTCCTTAACCCTATGGCACATCACTTATTGTATATTAACTGAAATTTTCCTCTATGAACCTCTACGAATTAGGCAGCGTCGGTTTCAAATCCAAGTACTCAAAATGCGACTGATTTCCATAACTATTATAGTTTCTCTTTCAATATATGAATAATAGTTAAAATATAACATATTGGTGTAGATTAAAACAATATNTAGAGAAACAACTGTTTCATACAAAAATAACATTAATAGAAAAGTTTGTAAAATACTGGTAAATGGGATAGAAATTGAACGACTTTATGTATTGGAGCATCTGAGGTGACAGTCAAAAGTCAAGTGTTAACTATATTTCTGTACAGAAATTAAAACTGACGCATGTTATTAGCATACATCCTAGAGGCTTAGACCTAGTAAATGTAATTATATACTTTGAATGCTATGGTAGATGATACCCATATGTTATGTGCTTTTTCCCTCACACCATCGTGCCCACACACACCCGAACGCGCACACACATATTCTAACGCACACCCGCCTAACATCGTTTCATCAGATTAAGTTACACTTCCTATATTAATCTTCCGACAGATATTCAGAAAATACTTTTTGTTAAAGTTTATTTTAATATTCGTACTGTTTAGTCAATATATCTTCTCTCAATATTGTTCTAGTCAGACAAAATAGGCAGTAAATATATGAGTGTGAATATTTTACCTCCTAATGTCACATAATTACTCCATGTACTATCTTCCCTACACTAAACTCACACCCACACATTATTAGTTGGAATGAATGCTGCAATATCTTACCTTTTTGTTCAAGGTGCCGACAACTGATCAAAATCACTTAGGATTCCACGAAAACTTCTTTTCCTGCCTGTTTTTTCTTTCTGTTTTCAGGTTCTCTTGAAAGTGAAACAAATGAAAACATTTTTAAAGGATACAGATTAACGCACTGATGATACTCAACTTGAAGTTATTTATAATTGTTTCTTGGCTTTACATGCGGGCATTTTCAAAATCGATTTCTAGATGCAGTTATCGTGTTTTTTGTAATGTTTTAAAGCTTCAAAGCTTCAACGAGTCACATGTTTTTTGTGTGTGCAACATCCTTTAGCATTTATTGCTTCTCGAACATCACCATGTTTGTAAAAATGTGAAAATATCTTTGAACAATAGGAAAATATCGTATCGCACATCAAAATAATGTCGTGTAAATTCTTCTACAAGCAAATCTAAGCGACTTGCTCTGCCGAAGTTTCGGTGCGAGAGCGAAGTAGTGATTGACTTCTCATCACGAGAAGTTAACGATCGACATTTTACTTCAAACAACCATGTCATTCCAATAAACTCGATTAAAAACTTAATGCAGTATTTTTCTTAACTTAATGATACAAATGCAATCAGTATATACTTTTGTCAGTTTTAACTCACCCACGTAAGAAGCGCGTTAAAGAACCGAAAATCTTTCAACTTGGCGGCTAGGGGTGTAGAAACGGTGGAGTGGGTGTATTTCTGCACCCATTGGTTCACAAATCGGAAACGGGCTGGTGGTATACGCTGCTTCAATGGACACCTCGTCCTTTCACGACAGCTATTCAATATGCCCAGGGCGTGCATTCATGGAGTTTGGGAGAAAAGCACCAATCAGGAAGTTCGTACCATGGCACCCGATGCAGAACATTGGGATTCCTTCTGGTCTTTACAGGTTGTTGCCGCTGTCTTAAAGACTTAAATAGCACTTCTTACTAAATATGTTTAGGTTTACTTGTTTAAAACAGTATCTGTTAATCTACCATCATTGCTACATGCACCTAGTTAGCCATTCCTCCAGAAGTTATATTATACAATGTACCCATTATGTTATACACTTAAAGAAATGGAGAACTTTGTGGAATTTAGTGTTTTCTTATTAAATGTCTACTTTCTTCTTCAGAGAGTTTTGTCGGCAATACAAAAAAAAATACTGAGGTAATATCGTAGGAAATATTTTATAACGACGTCTTTCAGCACACTTCGTTGTATAAATAAAAGTCCCATTATATTAGATCCATATACATGGTTATAAATGAACAATGTAGACAACGGTATACCTCCGTATATTTGCCTTAATATCAATAGCCAACAAACTTTTCCGACACTCTGTAGATACAAAATGGGCAGAAAAGGGACGTCAAACCAAAAACCGTCCTCAGAAAGCCAAGGACCGGGGTTTCACGCTAAAACCACGAGCATTAAGAGTTCACAAATACTGCCCTTTAAGTTCCCTGGCATTGTGGCTTGAAGAATTCTTTTACTCGTGCTCTGCTGACGTATCATAATAGTAACGCCTGTAGAATGGTTTTCTATCAAATTTCGCCTTTTATTAAACGAGGTTATACCGCAATCTCTACACAGCCCCAACACCCGAGCACACCTGTGCTACCCCCAAACGAGTTTACTTTGGCATCCGCTCATTCTCCCAGTCTTCGACTTCAAATCCCACAAAAATAAACCAGCCACAATCATATTTTGTCTCCGAATTAACAAGCTCCAACGCGCTTCTATTCATGACATGACAAACCCTAACGCATAAATTGTCGATTTCTAAAGCTTCATATTTATCAATCGGACCTGAATTGATGTCTATCCGTATGTAAACTTTGTAAAAAGGTAACAGGGGAAGTGTCTCTGACAACAAACAAACACTTGAGAGTTTTATGTATCGGTTGGCCCGTCCACTAATATTTTGAGGTTGTCTAATCCTGTATAAGAGGTGATTATAGCTTAATGGCTATAAATTCATGTCAGGATTACAAATCTATACACATTGGCACACGCTGCTAAGAGGATTAATGAATATTGATACAGTTTGTGTTTGTATTGGACGTATAGGGATAACAGTTTAACCCTTGTAAAGATCTTCATGAAAAAATGGAATGATATTAATTCATAGTAAATAGAAGAACACCTGCTGTTTGCCCTGTCTATCAATAGTTCCTAGCCACAGTTCGTGCCTACCTTTTTACACGCTAACAAATAAAATAGGATGATTCGAAGATAGTCCGTATTCAGAGTGCCTATTATTTTATTAGTCTTAAATATGGCCAAACATTAACAACTTTAATTATTAATGGTCCTGTATTCCATTTGGTACTGCTCTCCTTTGACCATATATTTCCTTGGCCCTAAAGATCATCGGCCCCTTAGCCCAGTTGGTCCCATGTCTCATTGGCTCTACTTCCCAAATGGGCTGTTTTGCACGATCATAGTAAATATTGCTCTTACGTCCACTTTGTCCTTCAGTTTATAGTCCTATATTCCATTGGTCCTATGATCCAATTTAATCTTTCTCATTGGTCCTATATCCCATAGGTACTATGGTCCAATTGACTGTTCCTCGTTGGTCCTATACCCCATTGGTCCTATGGTCCATTTGACTCTTCTTCATTGGTCCTATGGTCCAATTGACTCTTTCTCATTGGTCCTATATCCCATTCGTCCTGTGGTCCAATTGACTCTTTCTCATTGGTCCTATATCCCATTGGTCATATGGTCTAATTGACTCTTTCTCATTGGTCCTAGATCCCATTGGTACAGTACATTGCCCATTGTCCCACAGCTCATTCGTCCTATTGATAAATTAGTGGTGTTTCTGTGTTTTAGTCCTATATCCCAATTGGTTCTAGGCCTATTGCCCAAAGATCTTCTTTTGTACTACAACCTGTTAGATGTATACTGAAAACTGTCTATAAACAAATATATTTTCCACATGACAAGTAGTATGTTGTTCACAGCATCTTAATGCATCTCTCTGCTCAAGATGAGGTTTGTTTGCTTAATAATTCATTACAAACAAAACCAACTTAACTTAAGAAAGTAACAATGTCTCGTCTTTACATTTTACTGCCTTTTATCATTACATTCTGAGCATACACATTTTACTTTACTCACCGAACTGCATCATATTTCATTCAACATTTATTCATTCATTATATTAAATCAACTTCACACTATTGACCGATCACTCAACTAATGTTACCTATTGTTTTCTTTCTTTTACTAATGAACGTGTACATACTCATCATGCCCATGTAAGTGTGGTCATTTTAATACTCCTACGAATCTCTACATGTACATTAATTTGTGTTCCTAATGTATTGCCTACATGATGCTTAGAACAACTTTTGCAAAGGATAATCCTTGTACATCATGTGACTCGAGAAGCACCTTTAGTGCTTGGGTGAATTGGTGTTATAGATTCTTCAACAGCATGCAATATTGAAGGGTGTATATTTTCACCTTTTGTAAACCGCTAGTGTTAAATCAGTAAAGCTACAATATAACATCAGAAAGCCTCCATCTTTTCCTAGTACGTTACCATGTTTTCAACATCAGATGAATTTTATGCACAACTAAATAAGTCTTATAAGTACTGGACATCTCATCATGGTAATTACCTGATTACATAGACAGAAACTGTTAAGTAGCGTTTTTTCTAAAGAATGATTGGGCAATAAAGTCGAGTAATCACGTGTAATGCAGTGGTATTATCACCTACACAATTGTGCTTTAAAAATTAGCCTGCAAACAATGAAAAACACCGCAATTATACACGTACGGTGCCGCATAATTACATAATTATGTGTCTGATGCTATATGTAGGGCAGCAACAAAATTNAGTATTCAGAAGGAGTACATTGTTCCTTGTTTTTAAGTGCCCCGTGCATTTGTTGAATAGAGCAGAACTTTTCCCTCATTTTTCTTCAAGAGAATTGTGGAGAAGAAGGGCGAATGAATCGGTGCGGATCGAGAGCTAGGGGAGGGTGGGGAGAGTGCGGAGGGTGGGGAGGGGGGGGGGATGAGAAAGCTTATAATCTTTTTCTCCTTTTTTAGTATTCAACACTTTTCAAATATTTTTTCTGAAGCCAGGTCCAGTACAGGCGTTCCATATCGCATGGAGATGTCTATACTGGGTTCTATAGCCGGTGAGAGTGTAGTAACCTTGGTCTAGATTTTAGTAGATTGAATTATATGCCATCAATTTATGATGCACCGTATATCGTACAGACATTCCAACAACTATGTAGCATAGGACTAGGATGTGCTATTATAAGGTAGTTTTTAGATGTTTTTTTTTTTACATCCTACACTATATGTGAATATAAGAAGAAGTAATGGCGGTTGTGAAATCTGAATGTTTCTTCTCTGTTTGTTTGTTTATTTTTTATTTTCACGAGGCCATACATGTTCATATAGCTTTCTAATAATACTAAAATGAATACTGGTGCTTACATAATATAACTGCAGCCTTACAGTGAATGAAATATCATTACATTTCCTGAAACTTGTAATGAATTTCACTTTCAGTAAACGGTTTCATGAATGGCTTTTCAAAGTCAAATTCAAATTTATTTATTTAACCTCTCTTAAAATATACAATGTATGCAGATATAAACAATCTAATTTGAGAACAACATTGTACAGCAAACATACATGATGATACAAATGAAGAAAAGATGAGTACACTGCGATGAATTGGATATGAGGGAGTAGCAAAGGCTATTGACCTATTAACGCTACTCCCCGTATATACATGTATATTCATCATGTCAAAATCAAAAGTTTCAATATACATGAATATAAAAAATTAAATTATCAATGATAAAGAAGAAACCCACAAAACAAACATTTTATTCTAGACATCTTCATTTTGAGTAAGAATGAGTCAGGTAGGCATATTAATCAAAATTAAAGTGAAAAGAGAATCAAAAGTTTAAGATTTTCCAATGACCACATTTCCCTTGAAGATATTAGAAACTGGGTTGTTGGACCCAAAGGAAACAAAATTGATGAAAAGGATCTGAGATCTCCCTATCCCCATTTACTTTCACGATGGTGCCAAAAACCTTAGAAATGCACCAATTCACTGATCATGAATAGATGGGTTTTTGATGTCTGGTAGAATAGGGTTGCTTGGTCCTCAATGAGGAGTGGAAGAGTGCATTGTTGGGTTTGAAGAGTGTGAGGAGTGCCTGCCATGTTTCTTTTAGTTTGACCAGCGGGGCATGCTACTGATAAGAAAGAATGAAGGGATTCAAGAAGCAAAGAAACGAAATAAAAGAAAAGTAGAGAGAGAGAGAGAGTTTTGCGGTATTGGGAGTATCGTGAGGTATACCCCTTGGCAAGTTCAATCAACTTTCCTGTCAGAGATGGTATACCATGCCCACTTCACAATTAAAAAAAGAGTTTTTAACAGCACTATTTTTGACCGAGTTATATTATGTTCGAACATCAGGTATTATTTGTATGTGGACCGGTGTCTCGATTTCTCGACATCAATTTCATTTTTTTAACTATACATTGATTATATTGTAAAGCAACTCGATGAATGCTTGTTAACATGCGTATAAAGTCTTCATGATTATGAAAATGCATTTTCTTTTGTTCATGTTATCATTGGCTTCATTATTTACCGATTTTTCTTTCATTTGAATAAAATATCAATTTACGTTAATTAAGTTCAATAAATAAATGAATACAAATGACCACTCAAATATTTTGCACAGCATCTACGAATCAGCATTGTAATTTCTTATGGTTATACAGGTCATTTCATATATAGAATACCAGTGAAAAAATTGGCAATTTACAATTTGAATTAATAAACAAATAAACAGGATATAGGATAATGTGGGATTCGTGGGAGTGGTTGCGTATTTGCAATATAGTTTGTAAGATTTCAAACGCCCTTGTTTAATTTGATGTAATATACCGGGAGTTACCACGAATCCTTAAAGCTTTTTTGTAATGATGATACAAATAGTAACATTGATATAGCGCTAATGTTTCTAAGCGCTGTTCTATTTCCAGTGTAGAGAAACATGAATTTCTTTACATATGATACAAAGATTCTATGCTGTGTCATTAACGACGTATTTCAATTTTCATAGCATTTTTGTGTGTATTTGTTACTCATCTTTATACAGGCCTGAAACTGATCAGAGTTTCCACAGTTCCTTGTATTCAAAATGGACATGGTAAGACATCCATTTACGACAACGCTGTCCTGATTCATTTTTTGAATAATGGTACTTTTTCAAAGTTGAAGTAAAGAGGTACCCCTTAAGATGTACCCCTGATTTTTTTTAAACGAATATCATCCCGCCCGTATAATTACTTTTCTTATGTGATTCGATATCAAGGGATAGCTTCCTGCCTGTAATCAGTGGCTGATTGGAAACCAATGAACCAAGACGTTATAATGAATACAAGAAGATGAATGATAGAAAATAAAAGAGTAGCTAAAGAAAAGGGTATCGTCATCGAACCAAAGTGAAAGGGAGTAGAAAAAAAACTTTGCAGGATATTATCTCACGACCCACTCTCTTCACCGCACCACAAAAACTCTCCGGATCTTTTAGAATTCGGGAACAATAAAGCTTAAGTGGACTGCGTATCTTGTTAACGTCTTTTCTTCGTCCATGTATTCTCTACGGGAGCAAAACTCTAATGGAATCCGAAGCTTAATTAAGGCTTGGACAAAAGCTTTTATTTTGACCTTCTTTTAAAGCAAAAAGACAAGCGTGGGAGATGCGAAACCCTTCCAGAACCACATTGAAATTGCTCTCCCTTTTATGTTAGTTCACGGAGAATACACCTCGTTATTCCTTCGTTTCACCTTCTCAAATCCAGCCTGAATAACCCTGAAATTACACTTCACAACTAGCTTTAATCCTTCTCACATCAAAGAGAAAGATTAATCAGTGCGTCTGTTTCACTACAGAATGCATCATGAGCTTTAAATGAATTATATACATTTACTTAAACTGACTTTCGGAACTAAGGAATTCGCATTTATTGAAGTATTAACATTTAATGTAGTGCATTTTCAGTAGATTTTTTAAAGAGATACTGTATCATCATTATGTCAAGCAATCCCTCCTTCCATAATTAACAAAATGATAGCAAAGTTGAATGCTCGATATAGTATTTAGATGTGGTTATGTATATAGACGTTATACTGTCGCTTTGACTTAGGTCAATTTGAATTACACAGTGGGTAGGAAAGTGCACGCACTGAGAAATTTGATACGTAAAAATATGTTGTAAAAATTTAAGCTATATTCCGGAAATGTGGGGGTTTCAAGATCAATTCTTTTCATGGAATATTTCATGTTTTTTCATTTAGGGATGAAAATGGAGAAATTTCAAGCTCAGGATAAATCTCTCACCCTTGCCAGAAGTCAACCCTCACTTCAAACGAGCATGACAAGTAGCTTCGTAGTGTTTACCAATCTACTCTGGGCCTGACCAATAGCAGACGATGTCCACCTTCACTTGGAATCGATCACGTGGTGTAGACGAAATCAAAGCAAGTGGCTTAATTTCCCGGAGGATGCCGATCATTACAGATGAACACACCGAGTCCCAACCCTATAGTCTGACAAAGATGCACACTGATTGTTTCTGAGACGAATTTCTGCGAGGCAGAAGCCGTTTTCTAATGAGAGCTACCAAGATAGTTTGCATAACATCGGCTGAATTTGTACTGCCAACCTTTTCGTGCCTTTTTGGCGTTGTAATCAACCATGATGGCTATCAATCATTGTAGACAAAATTTTAGACCATGCCAAATTAAAGTGCCTGTATGTAAAAGTATTATCGAGATAGAACGGCCGACTAAGGCGTCTATCTCAATATTTTTTGTTTTTGTTTTTACTCGAAAACTGAGTATTAATTAGTTGCACATGCTTTTGTATAAGAATTGGACGCTGCATTGAACAGAATCCATGTGTTATTATCCCTAAAAAGGCGTATATATGTTAATACCAATTTTCATTTCATTTCTTTCGGCTATTCTTTGAGAACCATTATCTCAATACCCTGGCCAAATCTCAACTACTCGCATTTTACAACCAACTTTCTTCCTTATTATTGCTTTACAGGTTTGAATGAGTCTATCTATAGGTATAATTTCACAACAGATACTTAGACATGTCAATGATAGCAGTGAGGTCATTATTCGCAGAAGATGAGAGCTGGGAGAAAAAAGTAGAAAACTTTATAAAGCGAAGAAAACGAGAAGAATAGATTTGTTCTTAACTGGCTACCCTGGATTGGGAGTATTCAGAAGGTGTACATTGTTCCTTGTTTTTAAGTGCCCCGTGCATTTGTTGAATAGAGCAGAACTTTTCCCTCATTTTTCTTCAAGAGAATTGTGGAGAAGAAGGGCGAATGAATCGGTGCGGATCGAGAGCTAGAAGACGCCAAACATTCCGAGTTTCCAATGGCAAGAGGTCATCGTTAATCAGGATGCACTTTCTGGAATCGTCCCACTTCAAAACCGTCCAAGTGGTTCGGTTAAGGATCGTCGATGATAAACTTTCCCCTGGCCGCAAGCGATGTCAACACTGGTATCGTACTCAGCGCAACAAGTATTGAAGTAAAAGAAACCACCGATATTATATTCCAGAAACTCAAAAGTAGAGTCTATTGGTATCAGTATACTAGAATCATACTCAAATCTACAAACGAAGGAGCCCACTGGTATTATAATAAACATAACTCCCCCAAAAGAGCACCTCTGTCATACTCAAAATTACAGTCGTACTCAACAAAACAATCAAGAGAGACAGGTTCCTTCAAACACACAATCAACATGATCGAAGCAGACAACGTGACTGTTTTATGATTACATTAATACTAAAAAGCCATGACTTCTAGGACCCATTTTACAAAGCCTTTTTTTTCAATGACAAATGACAAAAATCAGTGACAAATCTGCTGATAACCTATCATAAGCAAGGATTTCAGTAGCTTATAACAAAAATTGTTATTTGTCACTGATGAAAAGTTTTGATAAAATGGCGCCCTGGTGTCATGCATACTCAGAATAATAATTGAAATATGCCATCGATGTTTATACTAAAATACAAATCGAACAATCACACTAGTTTTCATACTCAAAATAACAATCAAATGATATTCAACTCGTGTTTATGATCAAATCAAAATCGAAAAAAGCATCCAAAGAAAGTGGCAACCTCATAGTCTATAAGTCAATAACTGAAACATATTCTTCTGTCATGTCTTTACTCTTGTTGCGCACGAAATAGACAAAAAATAGCCTACTAATAACAATCAAACGAGAGAGGACATACGTGTATATCATATCTATGGTAACAAAACAAAATAGTGATTTCCAGTATCACATTCAACAACAATCGCAGAAAGCTACCAGTTTCATATTAAAAACACCAATTATAAGAGATGGTATCGGTTCTGTCTTCAATAATAATCAACTGAGTCTTCCATTGTACTAAAAATAACAACCAAGATATTGTTAGTATCAATTCCACATTTGAATAGAAATAGATTCTCGGTATCAAACAAAATAGCAATGGAAACATATTCTAGGTTCATACTATCAGTAAAGTTATACAAATCCAGAAAGTTACTGTTTTTTATATTTCACCCATTACATTGCTTTAGAAGGAATAATACTTCTCTAAATCTATTTTTAAAATGACACTAAAAATATCCAACTACGGTTGAATCTGCATTAACTCTAGTAAATACTAATGATTAAACAAAGCCGTCAGTTCAATTGAATTCAATTAATTCAATTCCAACTACTTTTTTTTAATGACGCATTGAGCATCTTTAGTTGTTATCATCATTCTGTTATCACATTAAAAAAAATTCATCTTTGTCTTTCATCATCAGTAAAATCGAGAGTTAAGGTATTAATTGCAATATGTTGAAGAATGTTTTGGTGTGTTTGTGGGTAAATTGGCGTGGGTGTGTATGTGTGTGTATATATTTATATCTGTCAAGGGGGTAGTAGATCAGAGATCAGATTATTTAGTATATTTTACATAATTACTATTATGTATAGTAATTCCTATATGGTAAACATCTGCTTCAAATAGATACGATTTGTTATCATAGCAGCAACATTTTAATACTATCAATACTATGAGTGGCACGCGAAAGAATCTTAACCTAGGGGATCGTCAAACATGATTGTAAGGAACCATGTGGGTTCGCACGCAACTCTCGTGTCAGTTTAAGCTGTTAAGGTCTAAACCATCTAAATCCGTGTTTAACATTTGATTCTAACAATCATCTCAACAATATCCCGCCATCCATTGAATTACATTCTAATCTCGATAAGCGATTATCTCTTATTGAAATTAAGCCCTAAAACCAAACGGAGACAGCAATGGCGGAATTGTTCGAAGTGTGGGGTCAACACAGAAAACAACCGTTAGCGGATTTAGCTGGGATTTAGGGCGGGAAAAAATAACCCCGGTCTCTTTAGAAACTCTTTTCATTTCTACGGAGTCGTCTTGATGCTGTGGATATTGGAGGCACGTGTGATTGTTGTTTGAATGGTTGTTTACTACTCATGGAGGGCAGATCAGTCCATTGAAGAGGACACCATTCGGGGAGACCAGTTAAGATAATGCTCCCAAGCTTACCCAAAATCTATAATGACGATTGACTGTAATCGAAAAGGGAAGCGATTTGGCGGTTGTATTTTTGTTTCCCGCCCCAAGGCTGGGAAACGAGTGAAGAATGTACAGACGACAACAACATTTAACAGCATGAGATGCGAAGGACATATTTGTTGTTCTCTGGTCATGGTCTCTCTCTTACACAGTCACCTCTATACTAATCATATCAAAAGGAAGCACAGTTAATATCAATGATATTAATTTATGATGACTGTCGGAGGTACTCCAAAATGAAAACTAATTGCAGAAAACGTACAAGTGAAACGAACAGTTCAAATTTATATTCCTCGCGACATTCAAATGCAATATTGTTTTCGGAAAAAACACACCTGAAACAAATAACAAACGGAAATGATGAGAAAGATTAAAAAAAAAGAATTTGTTTTCAAATAGAGATGATTTATCTATATCTCTGCCGGAATAGTTTATATGTTACAATATTTCAAAGTAAATTTTGATCTCAAAGATATTGCCTTGATTTGAATATTAGAGCATTTTAAAAGCAATGCTGCATGCGACGTTGCTTATTGTGAAACGGGAAGCTCACAAATTATTTTTGCCTTTTACCAGGAGCCAACCTTCTCTTTAACTGGATGATGATTACGGTAGTAAAGTGTTATTCAAATCCTCATTAAGAAGTTCGAGCAGACCGGGTGTCATTACCTGTATTATTGACACTGGTCCCGTTTTTCTACTTTCACCACTTGACCTTGATGCCAATTGAACAGTATTTTCATCGGTTCACTCAAGACATCCCTGCTCTTTATCCAGCCTCCCCAGGATCGAGTCTTTGATGAGCATGCGAGGCGACGTCTTGGCAATCAGGGGATGCGATCTCTCGACCCCCCTGTAGAGCGGGAGAAAAGGGAGGATGGGAATCAGCGAAGCGAGGTAGAGCCGACGAGATAAACATTATGACATCATGTTTCTCCCTTGAGCCCACGATGATAAAAACAAATATTTAAGAGGATATTCCCGATAGGTTTGCTCCAATTCCAAATGATTTAAGAATTGCATTTCCCACTTTTATTGTAAATCAATTTTGGTTAATCTAAAGTTTCCAAAAGATGATGATGTGTAGATACATTATATATCATAGAGTATCGGTCATATTTATTCATTTTCAAATCAACATGTTAATTTCACGTCAGAACTAAGTGCAACAAGGATAAGCATTGAAACTTACCTGCTGTAAATATGGGTAAGTCCTTTCTAGATGTTTCTTACATGTCTAGAACCATCGAACACAATTTCTGATGTCATGGGGTATTCAGTGGACACAAATGCTCACGTGGTTATACAGTTATAAAACATTTAATAGCTATTACAGTTGCATTCAGGGAGGTTTCCTTAATATAATGTATTTAATCTTACCTCCTATCACTACTTTCTCTCTCTCCTGCATGTCTTCAAAGATGGGCTCGTCTGATTAAAAGCGCATTGAGATGCATTTATACACCGCATGCAGGAGACAGGTTGGTCCGTCCGCGATGAGTATCTAACCGTAGTTCGATTTGATTGAGGTATATGGATGAGGATGTCGAGCAGAAGGAACAGGAAGAATATGTAGCAGCACATCACAAGGACGTTTTCTTACACAACCTAAACTTGGGTCAACACTGTATCTATATCTATGTACTTCTTTTCACTTTCATCTTCTATCCCTCTACTTTCTCTTTTTCTTTTTATATTAATTTCTCCATCCTCTCTGTCTGTTCTTTCCCTCTATCAAATTTGCTTTCCTTCACCTCACCCTCGCACAACTACGGTTACACTACAAGCTGATATTATACCCTCTTCCCCCCTCTCTCTCTCTTTTTATATATATATATATACATATATATAGAAGATGTTTCATTTATTCTAAAAACATTTTTCCACAAAGCTAAAGTTTATAGTAACATCATACCGAATCGTTATTTTGAATATTTTAAAGCGACATTATACAAGTATTTCTACTTCCAAAATGGTTAAAGCAAAGTCTTTTTTAATATTTTTTTTTCTTCTCTATATGTAAACAAACGTTGGAGACCTTGTAATAATTTGTGTTTGATTTGATACAATTAAACCTCAAGGAAATGGTAATCATGTATAAGCGATTTTAAAAATATGAAGCAAAACAATTTAAAAGATTGACTTATAATTCAGTTTAGACGTGTAATATTAGAATGTAATCTTATGAGAATATTTCATGGCACCCAGTTTCGTTTGGTGTTCATGCTCATGCATATAACCCAATATTACTTGCAATCATTTTATTCTCAATGACCGATGCTATAGACAGAAGAGATAAAGCGATATTCAGCATATAGTAAGCCAAGCTACATGCAAATCCATGCATGTTATTGAAGATGGTTCTAAATTCACTGTAAAATTATTTGCGAAACTCTATATTCTTGTCGTATCGGCGTAGCTACCTCCATTAAACTCATGCACGGTGATGGAAAAACACAAGAATCTCCCAAGATTGGTGAAATCTCCCAGCGTCTATAAAGTATGGTGCAACAGTGAAATCATTTTCCGTCATTTGCATATAAAATAGGCACCTTTTTGATATTCATATACCTCTAATCCGTCGTAAAAGCCAGATAATCCCTACCCATACGTTGCCATTAAAAACCGCTGCAAAACCGAGCGACACTTCCCCCCCGAAAGAGGTTTTCTGCCGTATGATATGAGGAAAAAACTATGAATATTTTATGATTTGGAATTCCACAATATTAACCATGGCGAAAAGAAAGCGCCATCAGAATAAAAAAAAAAA
>BEXV01000044.1:170257-194719 GCA_003118195.1 Hemicentrotus pulcherrimus | reverse complement strand
TAATGTTCTGATTTTTGTATGTGTCATTTTGAAGTTCGATAGATATTCAAATTATGTAAGTAATGGTCTTATCTTTGCTTTCTTTGGGAGAGTAAAGTAAGCTTAATCAAGAGATAATTATGTAAACGCCAGACGGTGTAGGCAAAATTAACGCAGATGTCATTTACTTTAAATCTAAATATACGAAATGTCTAGCCCTTTATTTCCTGGCCCATTTGATAACTTTACACAGCAATGATTTTGTTTAATATAATAGGACAAATTCATACTTTATTATGTTTCTATATTGCTATACAACCATATCCCTTCGTTTTAATTCCCAACTATCTTACATAGACGGTTAACGTATTATGTTTAATTCATATGCATTATATAAACCACTTAAATATATATATGCCGGACCGCAGGAATCTAGTGGGCTTTTTTTACATAATAATGAATATTGTTTGAGGCATTGCGGAGCTCTTAAAATTAATGTCAAGCATTGGTATGTACCCAAAAGAAATTGACAGTTATATGCATATAAAATAGATACGCAGGAAGTAAAATGATGACTCTGAGTGCCTCTCGCGAGTTCAAACTGTAACAAATATAAATCTAAGCTCGTCATGTTCGTGATTTGAATTAGCTCTTTTTCTGCTCTTAATTATTATTCTAGGTAGACAGAAATATATGCAGTCCATTTCAGGTGATAGGCCTATGTTTTTGTTATAGTCTACCTAATCCTTAAATTAAAACCATCACCCGGAATATTTTTGACACTAATGACGTCTGCTGATATATTCACCACATAATAAGAGGTTTATAAATATTCCATGAACTAGAAATTGGGATGAATATTATTTGACGTCGGTCTTGACCCAAAGATAGACAAAGATGCTAGGCATATTATGACAGGTCGTTGTCCTCGAGAAAATCAACAGCGAAATTATTACTATTGAAACTATTATAGAAAAAGGCTGTAAAATAGAGAATCGTGAAACAAATATTAATTGATTGCAGAGAATATGGGAATGTTTGCGATTAATGGCGCTCTAAATACATAAATACATACGCACACATAATATACATTGTGAGTGCGCGTATGATTGTGTGTGTGTTTCAAAAGGGGGACAGCAATGGAGGGACTTTAATTTGAGCTGCTCTACAATTATTATAACATTTCCTTTCGAAATTATATATAAACTTGAAGCCAAGCAGTATACCAACTAAGGTCTAGGCTTACATGATATTATTGTATTTGATAATTTAAAATTCAATAATATATTTTGTATATGATTAGTAAGCCAACACATTTTCACAAACACAAATGAAATATAAAATATAAAAACGTATACAAATCAGAATAAGAAATAGGCCTAACTGAAAGCTCCAGTGTAAGTTTTTGAGAACTCAACTTCTGCAATACCAATCTCAGACAAGAGACCTATAGAACAAAGAGTGTAAAACAAGAAGTAGAATTTGAAATACAATGATTTACTGAAAGCAAAAAATGTAGCAAATCTGAATATGTATACTGCGCTCGTTTCGTAAAAAAATCATCGTGAAAATGGAAGAGGTGAGCTCGATAGAGTATCATATTTGTTCAAGGGTCCCTTTCCAATCCCCAAAGCTAATCGGTGAATTAGTTCGTCTGTCTTTGACTTTCTCGGCATTTAAACAAATCCGTGCACTTGAAGGAATTTATGGAGCAACAGAGACCTGCCCCAATCTCACTCCATGTGTATCGTAATATCGATAATTGTAACAATTCTCTGATGCGATTAACTTCCCCTAAATCACGGTTTGAAATCTTCAGCATAAGCCTGGTTAATGCGCTTAGTGCTAACAGTCGCTAAAACAGACGGGACTGTACAGGGGGAAGTTGGCTCTTGTAAATGTAAGAAGAAGGCAACAGTTTTTAAGGCGAATACCCTACGGTAGCCTTGCAGCGTGTGCTTGGCTGGACTTGTGGGCTGCTTCAGCGGGCTGCTCGAGCGAGGATGAAGAGAGCATGGCAGTGTACACATATACTCCTCGGCCGATTACTCCTGCGAGCTTATAATCTGCTTTCTCTCGGAAAGCCGATCGTTTTGCCTAGCCAATATTCCCCTCCTCCTCCTCCTCCTCCTCCTCCAAATACTCGCTCATTGATTATAGCTAAACAAATGTATACTAATTCTAATGACAATGTCATTACGGATGCTAAATCCGAATTAGTCGATGTTCAAACATGCTGTCTGTTTCCGATCTGTAGGTTTAGGAAGTCATTTTAAGGTCATGTTATGGTGTAACACTAACAGTACTCTGTTTACTAACATTTTCTTCATGTGATTAACGATGAATGTTACTGGTGTATATATGTTCTTGAGATTTTAGCAATGGCTGGTTGCTAGACTGTAATCATCTAAAATACCAGGTAAATCTCTACCCGGAACTAGGTCAAGGCACACCCGGGGTATTGGTACCTTCAAGATGAACATGTAATGGGAAAGAGAAAAATCAAATAATTCAATGTTATTTTAAAGCGATTTGAAGCGATTGTAGCAACTGATTATAGCAATTTGTAGCAATTCATTTTAGGAGTGGCGTGCACTTTGAATCTTATAATACTTCGCCATTATTATATCGAAAGAGATTGGTGAATCTTTTCCTGTTCTTTAGAGAGTTAAATGAAAATAACTATTAAATTTCAGATTCGTTTTTTTATAGATATCAATCTCTTATGGTAAAGGAAACACATGGCAATTATCAACGAGTAGACATTTTATTAGCAGAAGTTTTATTATTGTTACGGAAAAGTAAAATGTTAAAAGAAAACTAGATAAGATCTATGTTTGGCGAAGATCAATATACAATATTAGTTTCCATAGATGTAACGTAGTGTAACATAGCGGATGAAACGACAATGAGGGATAATAATATACTGTATGACATGAAAACAGAGTAATAATACTTAGACCTAGACAGTAATAGCAGAATCAGCATTATACGTATTTCCGATATGAATATTTCAGTCTTGATAATAGGGTGTTTGTGTTTTAAAGAAGGAGAAAAGCCCTACAAAACTATAAACAACATAAAGTATGTGCAATTATCTCATACCTATCTCGAAAAAACAGAAAATCGTGACAAATTAAACAGAATCTCTGAAATACGAACGGCAGAATATTCACATTTTGTTTTCAATACCGATGATGTTTTTCTCTCTTTGCGTCTAAAGTGAAATGCAGGCTTATTGATTTTCCTTTTCTTTCGTCATATTACACATAAAAACTGAGCTTGTAAACAAGTCTCCATTAATTTTCGCATGAAAAGCAAAAGTAAAAGACTACCTTTCACAAACATTTCAATGTCTGTATTTTTGACTCTCCTATTTAAGTTTCGCTAAAAGCTCACACTATTCTTTTACAATCTCCCGTGGTTGCTTCGCGCTTTTTTTTTTTCTCGATCGCTTTCAACGCTACTCAGTCCATTAAAATTATTTTCTCCTCATATTCTTGTGTGTTTTCAGCTCTGACTGTCTGTCTCTTTTCCTTGTTTTTCACTCAGTTTCTTTATTTCTCTCTCTTTCTCTCTCTCTCTCTCTCCTTCCCTTTCTCAATCTCTCTCCTCTCTTTTCTCTCTCCTTGTCTCCGTTACAAAAGTGAACAGCCCTCTCATGGCGCTCTTGGCCCGCCGATTCCCGAGGGAAACGCGATAAGATCGCGCGCTCATGCTTGGCAGAGCCCAAGACACTGCTCGTCTTCCCTCTTCTTTGGCGAGTGTTTTCTTTAGGCACGCCATCATAGAAGGAGGAGGAGGATGAGGAGAAAGCAGAAGTGAGAGAGATACATCGGAAGACGATCAATTGATGTCGTACTTTATGCAGAGTTTATCCCCGGGGAGAATGCTCAGGAAATATATACTAGTCATTTTTCCTGTTTTATTTCTGTAGAAGGCGGAAATAATGCATGATACGAGAGTACTTTTTTGTGTTGGTTCTCACGAAAATTAGCCTGCGGTATGCCGTGATTGTCTAACGGTTCTCAAAAAAGAGTTGCCAATGAAAGGCCTCACTGGGCCGGGTACAAATGAATGATATGGCAGCGTTCCTATTCCATTTCCTTTAGGGGAAATACATAACTCAACCCACAGAGACCCTTTCACTAATTTGTCAGTTTTTGTTAGATGAACTTCCTGACTACATCTCAATCAAATATCAATCCAGTAAAGTTTTCTTTAAGAGGTCTTGTTTGTCTGAAACCTGAAAAGTGTCGGCAGTGTTCAAAGCAGTATTTAAAAGCATATTCTATTTGTAGGGTTGTGATCTCTCATGACACTCGAATTTAAAAGTTTTCATTCAACATCTTCTTCATCAGTACTATATTACCTACGTTCTCCGAAATTGCTTATCTATTTTATTGTATGAAAGAAGAACCAAGCAAAAATAACACCTTGTGGAACATTCCAGTTCTAAAACTGTACAAAATGTCTTTAATAACTATTCAAGTTTTGTGAATAGAATTCCTGTTTATTGTATTTGTTAAAAGATCCTTTTGAAATGTAAGTCTGCTTCGCTGCTTTGTCGCATTTCGCAAAAGATTTTTTTGAGGTGCATCTCTTTGCATCATTTTGAGCAATTTGCCTTAAATAATTCTACATTCTCCATCAGTTTGCTTGAGATGTGATAAGTGATAGGATAAAATATGCAAATTGTGTACCGCCTCTTTACACACTTTATGTGAGTGGCTCATAATGATTTAACCAATATTCTTCAAATTTATTATAAAAGAAATAAATTTATTTGAGTTAATCAGAAATAGTCTTTTCTTCTTTAATTAATCTTTTAAAATGACCTTTAAAAAAAAAAAGAAGACCACCCTAAGAAATGCTGAAAAACAAGAGCAAACACGAACACGTAATTTCCTGCAATAACAAATATGATTTGCCACCGGAATTATAAAAAAATCCTCTAAAACTGATTATGTTGCTAAAATAGTTTAAAGATAACAATGTTGGAATATCGTCATTAGGTACCTTATGATGGCTAATTTTTGAGTTTCGGAGTTTCGTTGTTTTATAGCTGACGAAGAATTCCGGAGTGATAATATTTGCATAATTTGTGCAATATTGTTTTTGTACACTTGGGGTAGTTTTTGTAATGTCATTCTGAATTTTGTTTGCCCATACCCTACAATCTATTAAGTTATCAAACAATTTCGAAAGGCAAGGTTATTTTTTATTACATAAAACTGAAAAGTATTTTATTCGAAGTCAGTTGCATATCCAGGGATTGCTATATTAAAGCAATCACAGCATGATAAAGTATTATCATCATGTGTTATATATTTTATGTATTTTACTATTACTTAATAATTGTCATGGCAATCAAGGCTTAAAGCTTTGCTTATTTTGGAGCCCTGGTCAGTTCTGTTTAAATTAAGTTTATATTTGTCCATGTATGTTTCAATGTACACTGATTTTATTATGTATTCAGAACTATATAAATAAATAAATGAAATGTTTGACATTCTTCTAAAAACCACAGGCATAAGGTATATACATGATTGTATACAAGGATTGATAAAATGAAAATCAAAATAAAACACAGTATATGACAATACACTTACGATACAAAATATTGAAGGGTTGAATACATTAGAATAATACTGCTTAGTTCCAATTACAAAAAGCAGTAATGCTATTCCCGAGGCACATCATCTTTTGGTCGTCGTCACAATCATGCATTATAACAATAAGTTTACAAGGAAAAAAAAACATAATTGATGGATTGAACGTTACTACAATAACACTCTGTGGATTAAAGATAAGATAATAAAAGTGGATGCATAGATGCAATCCTTATTCCTCTATTCCTTAACAAACAGATTTTTCATTTACAAAATATGATGTTTATCTAACTTTTATAGCAAAAAAAAAAAAAACGTTGTAGATTTAAAACTTCTCCGTATATAGAAGGCGTAGGTGCGAGTGGATGTGTGCGTGGGTGTGTGTGTGTGTGTTTTTGTACATGTGACTTTACCTACAGTATATGAATACATGTATATAGTAAATAATTATGTGTAGGTGTGCGTGTGTGTTTGCGTGTATATATACATGTATATACACACATTTATATTCGTATAATATGTATGTATGTATTTGTGCGTGTGCGTGTGTGTGTATGAATTGTGTTTATTATTTATTTATCGTAAATGTATGTATTATATTCATTTATATGGGGCCTTTCAAATTATCAATTTGATACAAGAGCGACGTTACGTGGAATGAGGAATGTAGAACCAGGTGTGTCTCTTTCCAAGATAGTGGAAAGGTTTGCTAAAAGGATTTCGTTAATCCTGCAGATAAGTGGCGCGGCAAGGAGAGAGAAAGATAAATACCACTTCGCCGCACATGCACCCAGATAAGGTTTACATATCCACAATTCAAATCTTCTACCAGATATGGCGAATGCCGAGTGTTGCTCTTATTTTGAGTTTCGATGTGTATAAATGAAGAAGGTTTTCCTCTACGCTATAGTTCTTAGCGCTTCAAACGAAATTGTTTATGAAGGACAGATCAATAAGTAGAGGATAGAACTAAGTGGTAACATTGGAAAAAAGGAAAGACAAAGTGATCAAAAATGTATTTCTGCTTCGACTGGTGTCAAAAAGACATTAAACCGTCTCTGGATTTATAATAACAGAAGAAACATAATGGCTGATCAAACACAGGACTTTGCGCCTTTAATTTCAAACACTGAATGTTGGACAGTTTCACACTTGTTACATTGTATCTTTCCTATCTTCCTAAAAAATATAACAAAACCGGAAAGTGAAAACTAAAAAGGCGTTTCCAATTACAAGAAGATACTACTGAAATCTTTTTAGATATGAACCATTCAGATTCCTCATTTATACAGTTGTATTTGCTCTGCCTTGCGGACTTGCTTTCCCCATTCTATGCGACTTCAAATCCATCTTCCATTAACTCATATTTTTTTCTCACATTCGCAGTTCTTTATTCAGATCCTCTTCATGCCCAAGTCGAAACAAACAAACAGCCACATATTGTCACCTCCTCGCACGCTTCTATTGAAAACAGAGACACTCTAAAAGCATTGCCTTTGGTACGATATATTATATTAATAACACCGTGATCCCATTAGTGAATCGTCCTATTCGCGTTGGTGGCTTGCAATTTTTGTGAACCTCACTTTGATATAAGAAAAAAAAAATAACGAGGGGAAAAAAACGAGAGTTAACTGAAAGAAAAGCTGAATATAATAGTTGTGGTAAAGATTCATGTAAAAATTTCAAAATATTGAAAACGAGACTGCCTCCATAATGAATGTTGTGAAGGTTATCAGAAATGCTCAAGACAGGTCATATTGTTTTATTTAAATAGCAAGAAATAGAACAGATTATTGCTGAATTGCTGAAATGAGATGGAAGGTACTTGTTATACCATACCATATGGTGAAGTATGGTCATAAAGTAGATTTACACGAGAAAGTTGTATTTTAAAAGATGTACCATGCTAGGAATAGAAACCTTGCCATCAAACAAAATAATAGAAGCTGTATAAAAGCGTTCGAAGTTTGAAGCATGAAATTTGCTTCATGATTCCTCACATCGCACGTTGGTTATAGTCTGCAATTTTTTCTGATTTCTCACAGTCCTCCTAAATTTACCTTCTTCTTTTGTTCGTACTTTTTGTTTGTATTGTCATCAGAAGGTCAATGGAAAGGCGATGGAATTCCCGATACAAAGTTATTACATAACTGATCAAGGGGCTGAAACGGATGGAAAATCTTAGCAACCTATTTAGAGCGAAAATAAACAGATCGAAAAATATTAGAGAATGGGAGAAAAAGAAGAGGGGGTAAAAATTAATGGTTTTTTTTGTGGGGGTGGTGGTTGGGAAGAGTAAACAACAAGGGAGATGACATAAGAGGAGAGATGGAATAAGAGTAGTTAGAACAAAGAAAAGAGGAAGAAAATGCCAAAAAGGAGAAACTGAAAATGAGAGTGCGGTTGTATTTGTTGTGTGTGAGTGTGTGTGTGTGTGTGCGCGCGCGCGAAAGAGAAAGGAGGTTGGGGTTGGACAGAGAGAGAGAGAGAGAGAGAGCTGTTATGAAATCAACCGTGTCACATTTTTAAGTTTACTATTCACATTTTAAATAAAAAGTATATAAATACACCGCAGATATTAGTCTGCAGGAATCAATACAAATTAAAATGCAGGGGTTTTGCAACTACTTCAGTTTATCAGCATCTCTAACTTATGAAATTAAACAAAAAATTGTACGTAAACCTGTAAACGATATATACGTACGGTCTACAGTTATTTAAAAAAAACAATTGTGTCATATGAGTGTTTACAAAACGTTAGTCCTCTTCATTGATTTTCGATTCGTCTATGCTAAGACGAAAATGGACAGGTAATATTTTTGAGTGGGTAAATTTTAGGAATTTGTTAGAAAATGTTCATTTTCCACATAATATTTGTATTGTATAGATACATTGGGGCAATATTTGTAAAATGAAGAGGTACATGATTTTTTTAATTGTTCTTATTATAGAATGACCACCATTTGAAGAAAAAATGGATGATAAAATTGCCGTTACAGCCAAAAAGTATCTACTTCCAAAGCTCCCGCTGCGATTTGTACTTTAAGAATTTCACCAATATATTCCTCGAATGTTGCTGAAAAACAAAAACCTGCTGTACAATATTTTCCATTCTCGATGGAAAAATGTAGTGTAATAGACCACCATTCTACATAATGATCATGAACGCAGAATATTTCTTTTTTCTTTAGACTTTTTTTCCTTCCCTTGTATATTACTATTTAAAATATTCATACTGGAGTCGTCTTGCCTTGCATTATTGCAATAACCCGAAGGTGATGTTTCAGAGTACCACGTCGGAACAATATACATCAATTCCAGCTTTTCACGACTTCCACGGATGGCTTTCTGTAACAGATTGACAAAATACCGCCATTAATGGCCACAAATCCGCCAGATCCCGTCAGGCTTTTAAACCATTGTGAATGTATGATGGAGTAACAAAAAAAAAATGAGGGTAAAATATAACTTTGTTCCCCTATGCATCGTGGGGGAGAAGGAAGAGAGAGACAGAGAGAGAGACAGAGAGAGGGGAGAGACAGAGAGAGACAGAAAGAGACAGAGAGAGCGAGAGAGGGAAAAAAGAGAACGAGAGAGAGAGAGAGAGAGAGAGAGAGAGAGAGAGAGAGAGAGAGAGAGAGAGAGAGAGAGAGAGAGAGAGAGAGAGAGAGAGAGTGAGAGAGAGAGAGAGAGAGAGTTGGGAGAGAAAAGAGAGAGACAGAGAATGTGCGTGTGTAAGTGAGTATGTGAAGGAAAAATAGAAGGGAAGAGAGATAAACGAAATTTGAAAGAAGGGAATATGAGGGAGAAAGTTTTGTTGAAGAGAGGTGAAAGAGAGAGAGAGAGAGAGAGAGAGAGAGATATGGGTAAAACCACTCAGCGCGCATTAAGAAGTGGAAATGGCGTCCACCAATGATTATCACCACCCGCTGTTACGCGCGGGGTCTAGGTAGCTGAAAGTATGGCTAATTGCTAGATTATGGAGCTTCTAACAGTGGGACAAATCAGCCTACGATGCTTTATTGAATATTATAAGTTCAAATGTAACGAGAAGAACAGTATTCATGAGGAAAAGATTTGAGGCGCGTCTCTATTTGGTGCCTTCTAAAAGGTTGGATATACAAGTGTTTTTTGAAGATCGCGCCACGTGTATAACAGAGGCGCCACATCTGCGTGTAATCATGCACTATAGGCCATATAGAACTCTCAAATAAAGTTGCAGAATCGTTGATGGGCGGGGTTTTATTAACGGGAAGTGATATGGAAAACGTTTTTTACAATATCGAAAGTCATAAAAGCTAAGCATATCGTTTTCAAAAAAATCAATTTTTATTGAATATAATTATACTGAGGCGGACTTTCAGGTTCCTTATCTTGAGGAATGCTTATTATTACACCATATAGACTTTAAATTCGTAGCAGATCTACTGTGTACTACATCCGACGTCCATCTGTAAGAAAATATTTGTCAATGATTTAACAATTTGTAAAACGTTATCTAGAACGGTATAGACAGGTCATTATCCTTGAAGACTCATTTTAAGTCTCTTTAGTAAAATTATGTTACTTTGCCTACTTTAACATGAAAAAAGAGTGTGTTATGAATACGATATGTTTCTTTATTTCTCGTGATATTATGTCTCAGTGTAAAATAGATGTCATTAGTTAAATTAGATAATAATTATATGCTGGTCCTTGTATCAATTACAAAAACAAAGACAATAGACCTATATCAAAAATGATTAAAGCTTGAGCCAAGTCTTATTAATAATCATATTGAAAAGTAAAACATGGACATTACATCATGTAGTATTGCAATGCTGTAGCATAGCTTTGCATGAATGTAAAAGTGATAGAAAAAAAAAGATTACAACATTGAATTAAAGCATGTGTAATAGAACTGATTTTTTTTGCAGGAAATAATAGTGATCCAATCATATTCAACTATGTATTTCAATAATGAACAGAATCCCAATCCTCTTATTCATTTATTTATTTGAGCTCGTTACTTTATTTACTAACTTGTTTATTTATTTAATTCGTTTTTACACAGGAACATCTAGATGACAAGAATTGTTCATAGTTTCATCATGGACACCAATAACATTCCTGCACGTTAAGACCAAGTATTACAAAGGTGATTAAAACTGCCTTAAAAGATATACAAACAGAAATGAGCACTATCCCGTGCTTTAAAAGAATCTCCTTGATATTACTGACGTCCTAAATCTCGTAAATTCTTCTTTTTTAAATTCTTCGTTTCCTCTCGGAGGGCTGGGTAATAAGATCAAGATACTTACGCTCTCCTCAACGAGGATTTGGGCTTCTTTCCTCGGCTTACTCCGGCTTGGACGGATTAGAAATGGCGCGGAATAGGCCGCGTGCATGCATGCCAGCCAAATAAAAACCTTATATCCGTACGTCTATATCAAGATACCAAACCGCATTAAGAAACAGTCTATCCGATCAAAAACATAGCCTGAAATAACTCCAGCTTGAAAGACAGACAACGGTAAGGTAGTATTTAAGTCTAGAACAAAGTCGAAAAATTCTCAGAAAAAATATCCCGTTTGCCATTGGTGTAAGGTAAATTGAAGCTCAGCTAGCTCTGCGTGGAACAAGGGAGATATTTGTAAAAACTCGATGAAAGTGTTCTTGGATTTATAATTAAGGAATAAAGAATAGGGAGTAAAAAGTAAGTACGTGTAGTTGTCTGTGATAATTATGATAATGTCTTCTTCTGATAGCTTATAGTGAATGATGTATATTTCTCGATGAAAACTGTTCCACTAGAATTACAATATATTACTTAAAATGTCCCTTTTAACATCAATTTTCAAAGACATGTTACTTCTATACATATTGTGAAGAAAATCAAAAAATTAAGTTAGTTTCGTTTAAAAGGGGGGACAAGTCTTTAATCATAAAAAGTCAAAATGTTAACTATTTTTTGTATAAGAGGTATATGGTAATAAGAGGAAATGGCTAACCATTTTCGATTATTTGTTCTTTATTGTGTGACATTAATTGCCAAGAGCATAATTGTAATTTTGCAACTTGTTTGGCTTTGAAGCATTGTTACTATTGTGACTATATATTTATGTTTATCAGTTAAGGTCTTCCAGGCTTGCCCCTAAGCGAGTAAAGGTAACATGTACAAGGTGGAAAAGCTGTGCTTTTTAAACGCACGGATGAGGTACTGATTTAAAGAGGAAAAGGGATGAAAAACAAAAGTCATACAGAAATCGTGGGTGTAATAATTATTATATCTCTCACTATTAAAACGCAGGAAATCAACAAATGACTTTGATTATGTTTGTAGGCAATCGATTGATATCCGCCATATTTATATCAATTTTGTGTGCGTGGTGCGCGTGCAGGTGTGTGAGGGTGTGTTTATGTAAAGTACTGGATATTGTAGTGAAAACTGGTAATGAAAAAAGGCACTATATCCTGTTCTCAAAATTCAAAATAGGCTGCTCAGTGGTTCTGAAAAAGTTCTCCTCTCGGTTAATAGCATGTAGAATCTTATTTTCATCTTTTGATAATTATTCACTCGAGAGCTTGAATGAATTATCGTAAAATTAATCACTTTTTCAAAATTAAATTTAGCCTTGTTGTGAATGCTTGGCGAACACGTACAGAAAGACAATTTAACTGTCATTTTCTTGAGAAATAGTCTGCGTTCGGTATTCGGTATATTATATTTTATGTAAACCCTGAATTTTATGTTACGACATTTTGCATCCACGTTGAACGTGCCATATTATTCATTAAAATTTTTTTGAAGTTGATATATTATCCATTTGTGTGTCTCTCTTTTTGTTTTTGTTATTTGTTCACATTAATTCTATGTAACATGACGAATCTTGTTTCTTTTTGCTGAGAATTTAATCAAACAAATGTCTCGAGTCCAGTCAATTACATCACCATCCGAAAGGCGCGACTCAACATTTCTATGAATATGATATTCTACCTCCATTAATATTGTGGACAGTTACATGCAGTTTTTGAAACTGTGTGATATATTGGTCATTCGATAAAATGGTGCAGACATAACCAAAAAGAGAGAGAATAAAAGAGAAATAATTCAAAAAGTTTAAGTTCATTTTTTTTTTGTATTTTGTAAAAATTACATGAATTCATAAGAACAAATATCGCTTAAACTAGTGAAGCACTATTTTACGGTGGAAAGTACTAAATGTCGAGTTATCGAATCATAGGTCCCTTGAAATTATGTAAAACTATCATTTAATAGGTTCAAGCTCTACAAATTTCAAATTAAACAATGTCAGTCTGATACAAAATTCAGATAGCAAAAACTATTGAATTGAAATGTTTCACCATCTCATCTGTAATACCAGAGTTTAATATTTTGACTCATCAATTTAACACAATATGCGTAGAGAAAACTATCCTTTCCAAACATATTATTTTACATTTTAAATTCTCATGATTTGCCGCCGGCATGGCGGGTAAAACTGCACAAAAAACAGCCGTACAAGAAAAAAATTTGTTAAGTTAGTTAATGATATTTTCCCGTTTGTTGTTTTGTATATATTTGCAATTCTTGTTCTCCTCGGTATGCTAACTGGATTAACAAGTAAATGCGAGCTGGCAACTACTTCACTCTTTTCCCTCACTCTGCTAACGCTCAGGCGGAGAAGCACGTCTGTGTTCCGTTCAACTACGCGTGCTGTCAAAATGCTTCAGATTTTGCTCGAACCTATTTTATTAATCACAATTCGTCACTGCCAAGTTAAAAGTCTGTCGCGCTGATCTAAACTCTTGTACCGTTCTTTTCAAATTGTTCATAAACGTGGAAAATTACTTGCCGCTAAATAGTGCATGGCTGCATGGGTCCTTTCAGTCGAACACACTGCAGTAGGTACAGCCCCCCTCTCAATAATAAGAGAAATATGCCCCCTTCAGCAAGTGGTGTATTGGAGTCAATGGCAAAAGCAAGAACGTCATCTTTTTTAAGAATAGATATAAATGAAGGGAATACAGGTCACCATTAATTGTTAAAATAGGTTTGGATTACATTTCATCCTATTTACAAGACATGGCTTAGAAGTATATTCCTTTTGCATAAAGAAGGTAATCATTGCTGCCAACGCACGGGAAGGCCCAGGCGCCATGAATTTCCAGGTCTCGGTGAGCGAGCACGCGGAAATAGGGGTAAACAGGAACGACAAATGAGTCGGAAATACTAATTTATTAGGCACATAATTCTGCACCCCGCTCATATAATGCGATTTAGATAAATTTGATGAAAAGCACGCGCACCGATTCTTATCAGCTTTTGTCCAATTAGTTACGGGCAACCCCCTTTTAATCAAGCCTCCACATCAATGCCACTTGTTTTAGCGTGCCATATTTTGCTAGATGATGGAGAAAATACATACTATGCGAAGTCGGGAAATAATCTAAGGTTTTCTTTTTTCTTTTTGTTTTGTTTTGGTCTTTCTTTGATTGAATTCATAATATGCCCAGAGCTATTTCTGTCTTCTCAGTCCCCGACAAGCAACTCTCTGAGGAGAACAGACGACATGACTGTATGTTAATCAATCTTACTCCCTGGATTCCCGCCATGTATACTGCGACCATCTCATAATGTCTTCATCCTACTCCCACACTAATACATCAAATCAACCCCGTCATTCTGGTCCTTTATTTACCACACCATTTGCTTTCCAAGCAATCTAAGTGAAACATTTCTTTACCGGTGGGGCTAAATAGATGGCGAGAAGAGGGAGGAGGTGAACAAGCACCAAACATAGAAAATAACCCGAAGGCATTGAAAACAGATCCATGACATACAACATGAGCCCCCATTCTCTAATTCAGACAAATTCATTAACTAATTCAACCGTATCGCTAGCACTTCTTTGTGCATGATACATCCGCGCATTTTTATGGCTATGAATTCAATTGTGGAATGAATCTAGAAAAATAATTTTGCAATGGAAACGGCAATTGTGTGATTGGAGAGGGGTTTTTTCCGCGGTGTTTTCATCTATATCTCAGACACCACCCATGCGTGCCCCTATGAATGGTAAATGAATTTCTGCCCGCCGGGTGCCCGTGGAAGGAGGGTAAGTAAGTGTATGGAACATCGCGGGGCAGCGTCGGAGAAAAATAGGTGGTAGTGTGCACCTCATGCCTGCATCTTTTATTTCCAGGGCCGAAAGGGAGGGGGGCTATTCAGCACCCATAGAAAGAGCGATGATTACTTGAGGTGTCGTATCGTTGCCCATAATGTGTTGCTGTATTCACGTCCCGTATGTCGGACTTGAACGGAATGTATACTTCCACAAAATGGTCACTAGAATAAGCTTCCCCTCTCTTTTCTTCCAGACTATTATGACACGCTAAAGAAATGATTCTTCCCTCATTGGAAAGGGTGTCAGGTTTACGTTATTGTGGTTGGGGGCAAGTTAGCAAACGCGATATCTGGGGTGGCGTTACAGAGAGCGATCTAGTCGGAGTGTGATTAGTACACGTATGGCGTGTGTTCCACCCCAAGTCGGCCGGCTTTGAAGTGAGTTCCCTTCTTGCAGGAGTAATAAGTGACAGAAGGCCGCGAGTCTTAGATGTATCAGAACGAGATTGGATAGAAGGGGGTGCGATGTGTATAACCTGCCCCCATCTGACCGAAGTTCAAAGCCGTGCCGATGTAAAGTACTGCCCTCGGAACCTTACGATCAATCTAATTGAAACTGATATCCAGACGCGAACCCTGGTCCCTGCGTGTTAATCACTCCCCAAGAAAAGGGATCAACTTCAGTGAGACCTCGACGAGGTTAACAAGAATTCAATCTATTTAATCACAAGTTCAATTAGATAAATGGATATTAATTGGTCGAACGCACAAGATTTGTATCGCCCGTTTGTTATCTCCACTCATCTAACAAAATCTTGCCTGTGGCAATCGACATGGCCGCATTTGCAAACACAATTCAAGTTTCCATACCATTCAGTGTTCCTTATTTCATATTTCCTCAGACATTCTATAAAAATATAAAAAAGTAAAGCTTTCTCTCAATTTGCTACGAATCATTTCCTTTTCCTTCGTATTTTTCTTGTCAAATCACCAATGTCCACAATGGATGTATCATCTTTTTTAATCATCCGGTCCCAATATCACATCCAGATCTTTATCAAAAGTAATCAACTTTATTTTTATTTTCATTTTCAAACAAAATGTTGATAAAATTTACTTATATTTCCGTTCTTTCATTTCTCTTAGTTGTCATAGAGTTGCCATAGAAACTGTGGACAGGGAAGTCATAATCTCACAATGGACAACCTTTATTACTGTGTATCATATTGATGGGTAATATCTGAAAGGTTTCTCAACAAAATGTCAAAGGTCTTTACTCTCTCTCGTTTCTCAAACAGATTATACAACCTCATATTTTCTGACATATAAAACAATATCCTTACGGTAATATTTTTTGTTCATGCATAATTGATTAGGGAAACTCACAAAATGGGATTTGTATAAACCACAGCAGACAAATCTCTAATATGAGGGGGAAAAGAATTTGGTTGTTGTTGAAGTGAATATATGTGAACCGCCATAACTGTATCATAGCAACAGACACCAACACAAGAGAAAAATGGAGCATTAAAAACCGTCTTTGATAGCAATATCTCCAACCACTTTTATTCCTTATTGCAACTGGACTGTGCTTGCATGCTAAGTGCTGCATACAATGATAATACACAAGGAGTACAGAACTATATATACCTTAATCAGTGACAACACAAAGCATTGACTGAGCTCCTTACTTTAGAGCTAGCCTTGAACGAGAGTTGCTACTCTCTCTCTCTCTCTCTCTCTCTCTCTCTCAATCATCTAAACATGACATATCACAGCAAGTGATAGCTTATCAATATGCACAATAATTATCTAATTCAGTCCAATATTACAAAATGTATTTCATGTACCGGTACTGCTATTGACTCGAACACTCATTCTAGATTAACTGATTACTTTTTTTCCCCTGAACAAATGAATATGTAAACATAAGTGTAAGGCAAAATAGTCATTATTGTATGAATAATAATGTGTGTTGCAAAGTATGTTTACATTTTAATCATATATATTACATAAGAAACAAATGGGTTTACAAGCAACGTTCAGTAAAGAAGAAGTCATCATTGAGTATAAAATTGTTATCCTATGCAAAGACAATTAACAAATTTGGACGATTTTAATAAGTGAAAATTTGCAGACAGACTTCTCGAAATATATCAATGTTTTCCTCGAGAAGATGGTACCCGAATCATAAGCACAGAAAGACAAACGGTTTATTTTTTTATCCATTACATATTTCATATTTAACGTGACAAGAACTACCTAAACGCAAGTGCTAACTAGCATTTTAAAGCTTTTACATTTACTATTCCTTTGTACACCGAACTAATTATGTTGTAATCATGAACAGACTAGTCTTCAGTATTCAGTTTCCCTGCATTTAAACTAAACTACAATGTTTGGGGAGGGACTATGAGATGCAAGTGGGTGTTTTGGTATAATCAGCTCTATGTCTTTGCATTAACATCTATTCTGATTGCCCTTCTCAAAACAAAGTCACATTTTTCATATGGCGGCGTTAAAGGTTAGTGCACAAATGTAAAGATTCTGAGTTGAATGATGCATATCTGTATAAACCAAATACACATGATTCAAAAAGTACAAGAATAGCTAGTGAAAAGAGCATGTGTTAAATGAAACTCCTTCAACTAATGAAATGAACCATTGTATTCAATGTTTCATTCTATCTCCTTTAGATTGGTAAAGTAATGTGAGAGAAGTAGTAACAGTGGAGAGGTTAATACAATATTCAATCCAGAGAATTGAAAAAAAATAACTCAAACTAAACCTTGAAAAAAAAAATGGTTCTAGCCTCAAATGTCAGGCCAACCTGACAATTTGGAACCAAAGAAAGGTGATTTCCATAAATCATCGTTAGTATTCCAAGTTAGTTTCTCTGAGCAAACACAAAATACATACATCGAAGACTTCTTAACATATTCACATTTCATATGCTATTCATGTAATAGAGACCACATCTTCACCCAACAATGTTATTTAGATTAGTCATACATATATAAATATACTATAGCAATAATACAAACTTGACAGCCAAGGAGTTTTCATTTTGTAATCTCTACCAAAACTGATGCTACACTGGGAATCTTAATGTAAGAATGTCACCCCCCATAAAAGGATTGGTGTTTAAAAGGAAATACACTCACTTGATGTTAGCTTAACATGTATTCTAACGTTGCTGTACCTGTATGAACCCAATTACACCTGTTACTATATCACCAAAAAAAAAGGATAGATACACACACATTATCATGGCAAAAGGCACAGTTTGGTTGGACTTGTGTCTTCATGAAGGGCTGGTCAAGATTTTTAACCCTGGTTAACTTTCATCTTTTAAGTTCTTTTTGAAACAGCAGAATGAAATTTACATTAACAAAGAAACAAAATGACCACCAAAACACACACAATAATGATGGTTTCTCTGCTACTTAAGAGGGTGAGAATATTCAAGCATCTACATTTTAGATGGAAAAAGAAAAGCTGTAACTATTTGTCACCAGTAACCCTGTCAATTATTATATGAAAATTTACACAAATGATGAAATAAAACAGATCAACAAGAGTCTAGACCATGCAGGACAAATCAAGTCTATAGGTAATTAAAACACATTGTAAATTAAATAATGAAGGAAAAAATGATTTCTTGGGCACTTTATCTAGATATACAAAAAAATATGAAGTGATCTCTCTCTCCCCTCATCCTTTGTGGGGGAAATAACACATGGCAAGAACTATACAAAATATTGACTGACATATTTTCATGTAAATGTTTGCTCATCATAGAGATGTTTTTAGATTTTTTTTATCATACCACATACACAACCTGCATACAAACTGACAGAATGGTTCAGAAACTAGAGTTAATTTGTATTCTAAGAATGAACTATCACAAATCATAATGTAACAGGCATTACTTTGAATATACCTATTAGTTCATGTTCTAGTCGATAACTAAGTCATCTATTGTAAATTTATTATTTGATCATATATGTTTGATATGTTGACTACCAAGAATAAAAAATAAAAAAAACCCCAAAATGCCTAGGTTATGCCTAATACTTTCAAAACATTGAGTTTGGTCAAAGATGGCTATCAAATTTGGCATGGAATAGAATATACAATATCAAGATAATGATGGGGATTGTTCAACTTTGATTATTCATTCAATTACTAAGTTGCATCTTTCATAATCTAACCCTCAGCTATACTCACTAATTTAAAGCAGTTTCTAACTAAAAATAAATAGCTTTTCATTTGTTATTGTTGCACATTTAGATGAATACATTTTCAGCAATTTACATTTAACAAATGTACAGCAATAAACTCATATGTGCTCTCTTTCTCTCTCTCTCTCTCTCTCTCTCTCTCTCTTTCTCTCTCTCTCTCTCTCTTTCACTATCTTTCGCTTTCTTACTCTTACCACACTACATGTGCTGACATCAATTGTCAGCTTATATCACTTTTTTTTCTCCCATCAACAAATATAGAGTATATTATATACAAAACTTGTTATGATATGCACCTATATCAAACATGAATATATGTCCATTTATTTAAATACCATGAAAACAAATTTAATATTAATATCTATACATATATTTCCTAACACAATATTTGTTATATTATTTTGCTCTTAATATTTTTCTCCACAGAAACAAACGTTAAATCCTCTGAAAGCCAGAGCCGTGTACATAAAGCCTATAATGGTTAGATCTAATCCTTTTTGTTTTCTTCCAAGAAAATCTGTGGCAATTTGTAAAGCCTGAGCCAAATGCAGAAAAAAAAAATGAAATTTAAAGTTCATCTTAACATCTTATGTTGCGTATATCTATCAATAATATTAGACAGCTCAGAGTACAAGGCAAGTTTATAATTCTTTAAATTCAAAATTCTAGGGTCATATTGAAACACACATGTATGAGAAACATATTGAGATTAATAAGTTTTTCTTGAAAATATTTGGTTTTAGTCACATGAAAAGCAAAATGGGTCTATTTTAGTCCCATAAATAGTCAGAAAATACTTTACTACCATGTTCTATTTATAACATGACCCTCGAAGTAAGACATTGAACCAAATCATTGTATAAAATGAATCACATATACTAATACTCCCAATGACATGTCTTAAAACTTTTACATTAATACCATAAATGTATAACATTAAACCAAATCCTATTCAGAAAAGGCACAAAATAATATATAAATTGTACAACTGATGAAAGAGTTAATGAATTAAAATCAAAACATTTCCTTGGCTGTATTTTGGAACATTGTACAAATTCCAAATACCGAACAAAGTAGAAAACAGTTAATCAAAACATCAAAACAAAAAGTACTTCACCAAACTAAGAAATTAATCTTTCAAAAGTACAAGGCATTTAAATATCTTTTACCATTTTATGTATTATATACACAGTTTCACTTTTCTTCAAAGAAAAATGTAATAAAAAAAGGTTCTTTTAAAGTAAAGCTTTTCAACAAAAATTATTTTTAAATGGCATTCATCAACTGATTTAATACCAGCACTGTTATAAAGTTTTATCAATTGTACTTTGTTCTTCCATCCTTTTCCACATCTTTAATCTGAACAACACCCAGTTTTTGTGTGTCCCTAAACTCCCTTCCACTCTCTCTCTCTCTCTCTCTCTCTGCACATCTTTTGATGCATTTCATCATATTTCTCTGGCTTGTTAGTACCTCTAAAGATAATGAACCACCTTGCACAGAGAAAAGTCAATCTCTTCCTCTTTCTCTGCACATTCATATAAACATGCCCATCTTTCTTCATTCATATATTTCACATCACTCTCGTCTTTTCTAACCAAAGCCATAAGCCATGCTGATGCTACCATGATTGAGCCTCATTCACATGCAACATAGTAAACTGCCTCAAACACCCATCGCAGCAAGATAAATCATCACAATCGCAGTGCCCCTCACATTTCAAAATCGTAACGCGCTGCCAATCGGATTCTCGTACATCCTATCGGCTTAACACAAGAGTCGACCAGTTTCAGTAGGCAATGTGTTAACTGATAAGCAAGTATTCTTAGCGGTCTTTATCGTATTCTCTTTCTCTCACCCTCACTTGCCATTCATTTCCATGTAAAATAGTTTTTATCTTGCCGCGAGGGCTTATTGCATCACATGTGAACATGCCTTTAAGCAGTGGGAGTTTACTATGCCGTGTGTGAACAGACCTCTGACACATTGACCGGTTCGCTTTCCTCACTGAATACTGCACTTCTCGTCCCTCACCCCTCCTCCTCCTCCTCCTCCTCCTCCTCCTTTGTTGCGTCTTCTCATCAAAGCATTCTCCAAGTATTCGGCTTCCTCCTCAGCCCTGTGTAGAGAAAGATAGTATCAAACAATGAAGAAGATAAATGTGGAAGACATTTAATTCATACTTTCTTTCCATTCTATAACGTGACTTCACATGTAAAAAAACATGTTGTTGCAAATATTTGACATCTTATTTTTCTTTAATCATCTGAGTAGGTTGTAAAAGGCATTTAGAATTTAGAAACATATATATTTAGAGAAGAGAAATATTTCATATGATAATTCTTAGGGATTATCATGTTGCCTTTGTCTGAACCCCCCNAATTGTAAGATCAACATTTAAGTGACAAACTAATAATTTGATTACAGTCAAAACAAACACATTATAATAAATGTATCCTTACTCAACTCAAAATTACATATGAGCGGGTATTTTTTTAAATTTGATATTTAAATTGTGCAATTATATTTGAGAAAAAAAGAAGAGAGTCAAAGGACTTGTAGTCTCTAATCAAGAGTTGTATGAATATTCTTTATAGTGATGATAAAGAGGTTTCCTCCCTTCCTACTCAAACACCAACCATTCTGAATAAATATTCTTTCTGTATAAATAATATTTCTGAGGAAACAATATTTTGAATAAACAATATTCTGAATATAGGCAATTTTCCAAACAAACAATACTTTTAAACATACAATATTGCCCAACCAAGCACAGGCGATAATAAGACATCTCAAGGGTACTTCTAATTCAATCTATCAAGTCAAGCAAAAGAGATTCTGGACTGCATCCACTTACTCTCGTTCCTGCGCATCAAGTTCCATCACCAGTTCATCCCTTTTGTTGACAAGGATCACAAGATCTTCCAGCAGGAAAGCCTCCCGTTGTCTCTCCTCCTCTGTCTTTTGCCAATCTGTCCATCATAAGAGAGAGAGAGTTATAGAGAGAGAGAGGTATTAATGTCTTGTTTTGCAGATAAAGTGATTTGTATAATGACATGTGTATATGAATTTCTGAACAATACATAAATACTGTAACCGAAAGGGATGTATACAACTTTTATTTTATCATGGAAAAATTTATGACTAGGGAATAGAGTTGAAGGTAATGATGGTCACAGAAATTATGATGCTGATGATGGAGATTAGGGTAAAATTGATGTTTAAAATAATTGAATGATGGTGGCCATGACAGTGACGGTGACATTGTATATGTTGTTCATGAAGATGTGATTGCAAATAATGAAAATGATGTTGTACCTATGATGTTGATGACTATGATTAAAAATACTCCTAAGATATGAAGATGACGCTGACTTCCAAAAAGAAAGCAGCGTGACTTGGTGTTCACATGGATACTTGCATAAATACATGGAATGGAAACCATCATTATCACAATGCTAAAAATATATATTCCACTATCAATGACATCATATCATATTATATCACAGTAAAGGTGTCATGGTCTAGTGGATATTCCACCAGACTGTGTATCATCTAGTTTGCGGTTCAAGTCCCACTGCGGCACTAACGCCCTTTGGGAAGACATTAATCTACCTTCGCCACTCTCCACCCATGGGTATCCAGTAGAATTGGATGTTTATGTGCTTGGACTGGCATGTGTGCTCTTGTTAAATGGTGCCTGGCTGGAATACTCCCCAGGGAGCAGAGCGTGTGCACTATCATGTGCAGATTAGCAATTGAATCCAATGACCAGGGTAACAATAATTCCAATGTGAAGCGCTTAGAAACATAGTATGAAGCGCCATATAACTGTGACTATTATCATTATTATTATCATATTTACTTACCTTCTATCTCCATCATCTTTCTGAGCTCTTGATTCAGCATTTCATATCTTCTCTCAAGATCATGTTCCTTCTCCCTATCATGTACAGAATAAAAGAGAAGGGGATGCATTATGTTAAATTATTATCCTAGACTAGAAAAACCACAAAGATAACATATAAATGTATTCTAATAGATTTTAAAAATCGATATTATAGAAATGTGCATGAGCATTTTGCATTCTGACCAATATGTACCCTGACAACCCCAAAACCAGGATTTAAGAACTTAAGATATATGTGTATCCTTGATATTGTAATGTTTTACACTAGCAAGGAAATACAATGTAATCTTCTCTGTGTTTTTGATAAATTCCCTCAGAATACACTACATAGAAATGTATGTCTCCTAAAAAAAGGAAAGAGAGAGAAAGAGAGTGAGAGAGAGAGAGAGAGAGAGAGAGAGAAAGAGAGAGTGAGAGAAGGGATTTGCAAACAATGCGTCATTGATATAAATGAATTTAACCTCTTTTCTTAAACATAAGAAAACATCAGCTTTAAAATGCAGAGTTGCTAAACAAAAAAGACTGAAAAAACAAACAAAACAGATCTGACAAATGAATCTTGCAATAACTATACTTAAGCTATTTAATACTAATTATTTTTGCATGATTTCCAATAAACAAGCACGATGAAGCAAGCGAGGACGCAATAAACTCACATGACATTGAGCTGTTCTTGGCGTCTGATCAGAGCATTCTTCTTGTTAACCAATTCAAACCACTCCTGCATCAGAGCTGCTTCATCATCAGTACCTATGAGAAAGCGAAAATAATAGAGACAATACTGATAGTAATAGTGATAATAGTAATAAGTGTTCATATATACACTCTACTGACTGGCTTACAAGGAAGATATGTGACCATATTGCATAAGAACATTCAATGTAGATGATACTAATTTTGGTAATGTAGTATTATACAACTTTTTTTTTTTAATGAGACAGTCCATATTATCACCAGTCCAGAGAGGATGAACATTGAATAATATATTATGGACTACCTGGTACAACATCCATGTCAAAGGGTGATGAATGTATATTAAGTCGTACAGTGCAATATTCACATCTCTAGATCAAGCAATAAATGGAAAGTTTTCAAATCGGTTTTCTCAGTTTTACACATTCTGTTATCCCGGAGATCTATTTTCAGACCCCAATTGAAGACCCCCAAAAGGCAACACATGTAGGTCTAAATCAAAGCCCTTATTTACAGTTCTATGTCAAGCTTTCACAAATACTGCATTAAGAAACCACTTTTTCAGGGTTGTTTGATATAAGTTTTACCATAGTGAGCAATTATAGAAGTCCATTTTTAGCACAAGTGTAAAGGCAGTCCACTGTTAGAATTATGTAAGGATACAATCTGCCCATGCTTTCTTGAATGGCTTCATGATCCGTTTCTACTGGCTCTGCGGAAACCACAGACACAGCATGCATGAGGTTCGCCAATTCCATGGGTGCAGGCTGCAGCAGCATGTTTAACAAATATTAAACCAATATTTTAAAGGTTGTTTTCAAAGTTTTTAAATATTGGTGCAATGGCCTATGAAAGATGGAGGAAGGCCACAAAGTCCTAAGTCAAAAAATGATGTTCTCAACCTTTTTTTTTTTT
>BEXV01000044.1:142283-158429 GCA_003118195.1 Hemicentrotus pulcherrimus | reverse complement strand
CCCCCCCCCCCACCCTAGTATTTGATTTGTCTCAAAATAAAATATTTTGTTTTATTTGGCGTGTTTGAAAGGCATGTGAAAAAACAAATATTCTATGACTATCTATAAATTCCACATTTCACTCTAACTTTCTTGGGTATCTACATGTATAACACTGTAGACTAATTTTGCATTGCTAAAAGCCTTCATTAATTCACCAAACAAGTTACACAAAACAAATATGAAAAGAAGAATTCAATTTATTGAACTCTACAGTTACACAAGAGGATAAAATTTAGAAAAAAATATGCTCAATCTGATACTGAAAAGTTTCAATTTCTCATCCTGTGCATTAAAAATGCCTCCCACACTCTCAAACACACTTTACAAAGCCATGCCTCAAATGTTCACTTCTGCATACTATAGAAAGATTACATGCGTCACCATTCTGTAAAGTAAGTCTAAAAAGTGCTTAGGTCTAATCCTCCCTCCTCTTCAATTTTGTTTTCATTTCCTTCTTTATTTCTTTGTTGACAATAAATAGTTAATGGCTTCCTTTAAGAAAAGGAACAGGTGTTCTCCCACGTTTTAAGTTCTCATTAATATCCATGCAGAAAATAATTTGTTTAATTATGTTTTCAAGACTATAAAAAACATTGAAATTATTGTTTATGTTTTCGTGGTTTCTTGTGCTATTAACTACTGCTATAATACCTCAATCTGTTTGCTGAAAGTACATTTTTTTGGGGTGATAATACCATATACCAGTATGTTTATGAAACAATATAGAACATACATACATCGATACATTCATAAATGTATTGACTATTAATGTATTTACCATAGATGTACCAATTCACAATCAAGAACAGAAGGAAATCATACAAGTTAATGAAAGCAAAGAGTTCGGTTAATATCAAAAAGAACTGCCAAATGATCAAAAGTAAATTTGATATAAACTGAAGAAGTTAAATCATTCCTTACAAAAATGATACACTTTCAAAGTAAATCATATCACAATAGGAAAAGATTAAGGGTTTGTTAAAGAGTAAACGTGATTTACACGGAGAAAATTCAACCACACCTTACAAAAATGATACATTTTCAAAGTAAATTACATCAGAAAAATATGTTGAATTATGCATGATAAAGATTTAGTTCATGAGCCATTCAGCACATACTATTACTAGAATTCAGCAATCAAGAAGAGTTTGGTGAAAAGAAAGAGCTTACCTATCGTGGCCTGTTCTTTGACGGCTTGGGCCATCTCATCTATACCTTCAATCTGGGGTTTATTGATGCTTCCGCGCGCTTCTGCTATCAACTTTCTTGCTCTTACTTTCAAATCTTCTTTCCGCTTCTCTTCCTCCTGATTGATCACATATATATAGAGAGAGAGAGAGAGAATTAGTATAAATGTAAAGAATTTCCAATGTTCACCATCACTTGTAAATCCAATATGAAGCATCATGCGGATCACATTGAGATGTTTTATACAAGGATAACAATTAATGTTTTTTTTATGGACAATAACATTTAAACTAAAATAAATACATAAATAGCAAAATTGCCATATTATGATGACGGTGATGATGATGCTGATGGAGAATTTTCAAGACATAAAGATTGAAATTAATAATTGTTCATGCCAATTAAAAATGAAAATTGAGAAATTATTGAAAGCATATACCAACTGAATCACTTTAACATGTGCAAATTTTGGAATTAATTGATATGATAGATTTATTTAATTGGCTGATAAACAAACATATTACGTCAGATGAGACATACTAGTTACATTCCATCCCAACATTTTTTTCACACATTTAAAGCAAGCAACAAAAATATCCATTCTGAGATGAAATAACAATTGGCGACAAGACACACTGCAATTAAAAATATACATCTTCCTATTCCTATATCACAAGTATACAGAAGTAAACAAATTTCACAAACAAATAAAAGCCTTAAGAAAACACACACCACAGAACAGGACTCGAGCATGTCATAAGAGGCAGCACAGTATCTGTACCACGTATGAAATATATTATGAAATCCCTTGAAATAAATCAATTCATTAGACTAATCGAAACATTATACAATTTCATTCATATAATTCATGTGTACGATGTGAATACAAAAACTGAATTGCCATTGATTGCAAACCAGAGTCAGTTGCAAATCACTCCACTATTAAAATCCCACTTGTGTTTAAAAATTGAAAGCATGTTCCAGATTTCAAACAAGTCTTTTGACACAATACGAGAAAGTGCTTTAAAATCCAGTATATGGTTCACATTCAGCAAATATGATAAAAGCAGAGGGCAATTGACACAGAAAAGAATGGCATAAGAAGATCACATATTTTCCATGTATTTGAGCTGGGTATTATGTGCAAAAAATAGATCCAATTCGTTGCTACTACTTTGAAAATAACAAACCCACAACACTTTGCACTTTCCATCAATGAAAGTTTGCCATCTGGACTTTCAAGATATGAGTGAAGTGAAGGTCTATTCAATACAGAAAAGTTACTTGATGTTCCTGACTGTATGGGAATAATAGGTAAATCTCTTTGACCTCTACAACAAATTTCTTTGGCCTACATCTTGATATTTCTATCTTTCTATCTTTTTTTCCCCCAAAAAATGAAGGCAGCTGTTTGTTTCAAATCCCACACCATGCTCTCTATTAGCCTAGCATTCAGTCTGGGCAATTTTATTTTTCATTCCTTCTCATTAAAAAGAATTACATTTAAAATGTATTTAATCTCACATCTCCCCCCCCCCCCCCCCCCCCCCCCCCCCCCCTCTCTCTCTCTCTCCCTCTCTCTCTCTTTCTCTCTCTCATTAAGTTTCATACTATTTTCATTTTCATAAATCCCACTTCTCTTTGAACTTATATCCCTGTCACTGTCTCTCTTCTCTTTCTCTCTTTTGGGTTTCTTAGATGCCCCCTCCCTTTCCTTCTCTTAAGTCTCTTCCCAAAAGTATATGGCAAGAGCCAGAAGGGCACAACTCTTTGTTAAAGAATAGGAGTAACGCCCTTCTGGCTCTAAGCAGGTGATACGTTCTGAGCCATTACCTCATTTGCATCTCCATCTTGCTGCGACTGTTCTCTCTTTAGAGTGGCTCTTTTGAACGCTGCCTCCTTCCTAGCGAGCTCTAGTAATCGCTTAGCTCGCTCCTTTAAATCATCCTCTTTGGACTATAAAAGGTACAAGCAAGACAAGAAGTGCAATGGATACATCAGCAACCACACATCATCTGTTGAGAAGCAGGAGGGCGTTAACTCGACGGCAAGGGGTAGGAGTTAATGCCCCTCTGGCTCTCGGCAGATAATGGGTATACAGGGCAAGAGTGAAATCAAAGGTGATTTTTGCAAACTGGCAACTATTTGCAAACCTGTTCTCCGGAGAGAATGAGAGAGACCATTTATGGTAAATGTTGTCCTACCTGTAATCAACTATAATCGTCATTCAAGTCTTAATCGATAGAAAAGGACATTTATAACAGCACAAAGCTAGCTAACATTGATCAAACATTACAAACTAATCAACGTTCTAAAAGTTCAGAGATTTTCATGAATTCTAATTCATATATATGGTCAAACATAACAAACTATTCAACATTATGTAGCAGAGTCTCAAAGAACACATGATCGAACATACACTACTTAACATTCTAATATTCACACAGCAAATCAGGAAATCTATTTGATAATACTTGGTGCACTAGAAGTTCAATTGAACGTAGTTGGCCTACCTTTTGTGGCGCTTCCCCATCCCCTTTTACATCTTTCTTGGCCATGACAGATGCTCTGAGCCAGACCTGGTCTCCAGCTGCTCCTATAGGGCTTCCAACCTTTCTCCCATTCTCTGCAGGAGTATCTGTAGGAGTCCTATTCTTTTCCGAATCCACCACCCCATTTGATTCTGGCTCTTTATCTCTTGATTTCTGTTTGGTGAGTCTCCTCTCCACCTTGCTGCCTGCACTCTGCAGCTTGTCCGATAGCCCATGGCTATTGCTGTCTGAGTTCTTCATGTTCATGGTGTCCACCCCCTCCACCGTGTCCTCCCCACCCTCTGGGGAAGTCTTCCTGCTATTGGGTCCAGACTTAGTTGGTGAGCCAGGGCTCTTTGGTACACTAACCCCATTTGGAACAACCTCTTCCCCGTTCTCTGCCTTCTCTCCGTTCGCCACGACCCTGTCGTCATGGATGACGTTGGTTTCCTGCGCAAACACATCTTCTGGCATGGACTTGTCCGACGAGTAATTTCCAACAATGTACGTGCTCTTTTTTGTCGTATTACCAATCCTCTTGACTTCCAGTTCGTGGCCTGTGAAGTGCGCCCTCAGTTGAAAGAGATAGGTCATGACGGCGAGTTTGTCCGGTACGGCCATAAGGACCATGTCTTGAGGGTCCAGAAGTCTTGGAATGCCACAGGCAGCAGCGGCATCAAAAGCCTGCAGGATTTAAAAGTTTTATAAGGAAATACCAAATTATTTAAGATTATTACATTAATTGTGGCAGGATTGGTCATTATGGGGATCATTTTAAAAAAAAACTGATTGAGCTATGCATAAATTACAGGGGCATTTACATACTTTTACCAACAAGAAAAAATAATTTAACCTAGAGGGTTTCATCCTGTACAGGTCAGTTGCATAAACTAGCTGTTCTTTTTCTTTCATTATCATGTACTATAAATATAAATATATATATATATATACATACCAAGATTTAATACAAAAACTATGAAAACTTATAAAAATTGTATCTCCTAATTATTTAAAAATCCAATTTCAAGGTGTTGCATACATACAATAGTGACTTACATTAAACCCATTAAATAAAAAAGCTTACATGACTTCATTAAAGAATGATCTAAATGTACATGCATCTTACCGGAGCAAATAAATCCCATAGAATCACTTATATATATAGAGAGAGAGAGAGAGAGAGAGAGAGAGAGAGAGAGAGAGAGAGAGAGAGAGAGAGAGATACATATAGCTTTACCACCTTAACTCTGAAATTTACACAAGTTTAACAAAGTATAACCAGGAAATGTATTTTCTTATTCTCTATTTCATTAATACTAAATATTACATATGACACAAAATATGCATTTTTTTTATTGTTTTAGAGAAGATTTCTTGTTTTAGTTATAATATTTTTTATAATAAATGATAACCAAGTTTGATGATACAAGAGGCTTGAAGTGACAAGCTACAATGAATTGACATTAGGCAGTGAACTGCAAAATAACACATGGGAGAGGAAATGTTATTGTTCAGTGCTTCAAGCACCAACTCCACATTGTTATAAAGCATAAAATAATATTTCAGAGGCAAGAAAGAATAACAACTTTAATGGAAAGGGAATTTCTAGGACATCAAACACCACAGCTCCAGTGTTTATAATGTCAGAGTTGAACTGCACCTAGGCTCTAAAACCACACACGCAATATTACGCTGCTTCAATAAAACTTGACTTGAGAAAACAAACCTTCTTGTTGTTCCCCTTTATATCATGCGGTGACAGTGATGAAAACTCTCTGTAAGAGGACAGGCGGAAAAGGGAGAAGGGGAGAGAGACGGAGGAAAAAACAAGAACGGTTAAATATCAATTAATTTTGGTAAATCTTGCAAACACCCTACTGAGCTGTATTCTTTGTTAATGTCGGAGCACGCCCCCGGCGCCTCCTACCTCTTTGGCAGCTGGGTGGAACACACAAAGTGCAAGTGTTATTCCACCAGCCGCAGTCAATACCAACTCATCAGCAAAATCATTTTTGGGGAGGGATCATCTTTCACGCCCCCCTGGCGCTGGCTCGGCGCTGACTTCCCAAGCTCGGCTAGCTGCAGCAGCTTCGCGCTCTGTCGTCTCCGCTTTGCCTTTCCAGGAGGATACAATTCACTGGCATTACGCCATCTCGGTCAGCGTAACCGGATAGGGGGAGTTCCCCTGAGCTATTAGTTCGGTTAAAAGGACCTCATTAAGTAGCTCATCACATCACAATCATGGTACTGGTGCCCTGACTTACAAGGCTATTTAGTTAGGAATCAATCAGCGTCATCCTGTCTAGCTAGCTACCTGCTATGTACCAGACTTCCACAATAGTTCATGGGATTAAGTAATTGTCCAATGCAAGACCAAACAATTTCCAGGACTGCGGTCATACAAATTTCATTAAAAAACAGGGCACCATTACACAATGTTTCCTTAAATGAAATCTATGTCTTCCATAATGACATGTTACATGTATGTACAGTGTATGAACAATAAACACAGGAGATGATAAATCTCAGATCACAATGCTATATTCCAAAAATTATAACACATCAACGTAAGAAACAGCAGATGACCTGAAATCTACTTCACAACTTTCGCTCCAAACTTATTTTTTGTCATAAAGGGTTAAGGCTGGGTTACGATTAGGGTTAGGGATAGGTGTGGTGTTTGGGTACTAGAAGCTCAATAACCCGATGTGAATTTTGTTCTGCTTCCACTGATACAGTGATATGGGGTGTAAACCTTACCTTTGCACGTGCACAAAAGAAAAAAAAACATGCATTTCATGTAAATATTAGTGAGTATGCATTAAAACACACAAAAAACCTGTTAATACCATTGTGCCAAGGTAAATTTACCATTCAAGGAGCTTGACTGTCAGTTCAAAATTGTACAATAGTTTCTTTAAACAATACTTATATCAGTGAGTATCAGGGCAATAAAAATAGGATAAAAAGTCGATCATGAATTTGCATACAAGTCCCAGATTATACAGCGACTTAGGAAACAGAACTCCCACTCACATTAAGTCGGGCCGATGCCGATGAATGATTGCACAGAAAGCTAGCCCGTTCCTCCATGAGGTCGTCAGGTTGGTGACCTTGACCCCACGGTAACCTTTGGTGACCTCTTGACACCAGAGCAAGAGCTGCTGGCTGGGTGCATTCTTGTTCATCTTTAAAGGGCTACCACTCTCTTTGCCTGTTCTGGAGCGTCGGCTTGGACTGGCAGGGATCTGTGTGGGAATGAAACATTACCAGATTCCCTATGAAATTTTCTTTTATCTTTATTTTGATAATTTTTTAATACCTTGTCTTTAAGAATTGTATCAAATAACTATAGTAAACTAGTCTAACTGGATGTTTAGAATATTGATAAAAATCAATTTGAATCAAATAAAACCAATAGAATCTTGAATGGACTCGCAAATACTTTGAATTTTATCTTTTATGATGAAGGAATTTTAATCAGAAAATGATTAAAAAAGTATTTAATTGAATAAAAAATCAGATCAAATCAAATAATAGCAATGCAATCAATATCCAATGAACATGTTGATATCTTATTGTTCATTGAAAACAACAAATCAGAATAATTATAAATTTATGGTCTATATAAAGTTATATACCGTGTAGAGTTAGAAAATTAGGTATGATATTTCCAGTAATTTGGGAATATGTTAAACAGAAGGAATTTAAAAATATATAACAACATACAAGTACAACAATAAGGGGCTTTCAAATTTGCATTTATCACTTAAACTGAAAATTCATGTTCTACTAATTCAGTTAGACCCAACTGAGTCTAGGATCCTGATTAACGAAAGAAAGACTTAGAACTTAAACCTAATTTTTAAACAAAGTAGATGACAGACCAGAATGTTACTGTTGGCATAAGCTTTAACAACAATTTGAAAGTCATGAAAACAATTATTTCTTTCACTCATGGGACTTTTACCATTTTAAGCGAAAAATTGAAAGTGGTTGCCTAATGTAAATCAAAATGTTTCAGGTAATTTCACTGTCATAGAAAGAAATTAATTTATTTGTTTTCTAAGAGCATTCTGTAGAGGCAGTTGCATATGATTATGGTATAATTACCTACAAATTTTGTCTAAGAGAGAAATTTGTTATCCAGTTGTTGATTTTTTCAATTAGTTAATTTTGTGCCCCAAACTCGAGTACATTCATGACCATAGACCTCAAACTAAACAAAACGTTTCACCATTCACAAAACCAACCAGTGTACATCATTCTAAATTAAACACACTGAAAATTGTAAATGTGTTTGTAATAAATGTGAATCAAGAGAACTTAGTCACAAGAAAGATACCAAGATCACCCATATCGGTTACAGAAAATACTTCCAATAGGATGCAAAGTGAGATGAGTGATAAATAAGATGATCATATGTATCATAGAAACCTCCTGCAAACAAGACACATAACAAAACATGCAAATATATAGAAAATAACTGACACTGATAGGAATTGATGCAAAATCAATGAGAAAGTGATGGGTAATAACAAAAAAGGAGAAAGCTCAAGACAAAATAGGAAAGATGAACTTCTACAAGTGAAGGACATAATCATAGCCATTCCAAAAGAAGGATAAATCAACCAGAATGAAACTCCAAAAGTGTGCAGACAACCAAGAACAATAAAGATTAGGTGGACACTCCCATGCACATGCTATCTGTCTGTCTATGTGCAATTATGTTACCCAAGATCTGGGGCTGGGGGTCGGTTTCTCCCTGAGTTCTTCTTCTCCATCTCCTTCCATCGGAATGGGGGACTGTCTGGGGGCTGCCACAACAGAAGATGCAGAGTGGGTGGGGGACGGAGAGCGGCTACTTACAGGTTCTGCGGTTGCCGCGGCAGCCCATCCTCCATCCTTCTTGGGGGGCTGCGGAGAGGAGGGGGACGAGTTGGTACCCCCGCCTGCCGGAGGTTGAGGTGCTTTTCGTTTTCGCTGCTTCTTGTCTGCACTGCTGGAAGAATGCCATTAAGAAAATAGAAATGAAGGATATATGAAATTCTATACATGAATATGTATCAAAAGACGAGAGTTCTTAGAAAAGTATGCATACTAGTCTTGAAAGTTAACATCCAAGTGTTTTGGGTCATCTGCTTGTGAGAGCAACAACATTTACACACATTTTTCCACCTAGAGTTAACAATCTTCTGGCTTTCACCTCAGACAACTTTATGGGGATTATTGACATTCCTGTAAAGAACTTTCCCTAAATCTATTCTATTCTAATTCTAATGTAGGTACTAAAAAGACATCATATGGGTTCAGAGGAAGATTTTGAAGGTCATCTGTGATTATGAACATTTTAAAACACTGTACATGTAACAGTGTCAAATTCGACCTCAGAATGTCAAACAATAAACTATTATCATAACCATAACATGGAAAGATTTTTTAAAGGGGTAATGATTCCTCTTTACCATTAACAAAAAAGAATTATGGAAGAAATGAATCCTGTAACTCACTCGTCATAGTCTGCTGCATCAGCTATCACATAAGGCATTCCAAAATCACAAGATGCTACAGGTGTACTAGGGGTTAAGGAGACGGTTGGTGTGGTGGAATCAGACGAGGGCGATATGTCATCATCCCTTTCCCTCAGCTCCTGCTGGTAGTTTACTCCTCCATCGTACTCAAAGTCGTCCAGACCCTCGCCCCCATGCTCGTAGGAGTCTTCCAGGGCTTCGGCAGAGTCGCTGAAGGAGGCATCAAGGCGTGTCGGCCGGCCACGGGAATCACATTTTAGGAACGGATCGCCTGAATTGTGGGAAGAAAAATAGAAAATATTTTGTATTAATGATCTATAAATCCATCTTTATGCATCTATTTACCAAGAACAGGACAAAGTGACAAACAGTACTCTTTTTTTGGTTAAATTTATTATTTCCTTCATGTATAACAAAAGTTTCATGCTTAAAGTGGCATGTTCCCGCCAGTCTAGTTATCTCTGCTCTAGTCATCGCCATTTTGGTTCCGAAGATCGACTTCTAATTTGCATACAGCTGTCAATCAAAGTACGTGTGGCCTTGCTAGCTGCCTTCGCCAAGCCAGCTTATCACTGCCGATCGTGACGTCACGAAAGTGGGTGGAAACGGCAGCCGAATCTTAGAGCCTAACTGCGATTGGTATTACTTCGGCACATGTTTGCGATAATCTGCATTGTGCGGGCATTCGGAACATGCCATCTACGTAAGAGCCGTATTGTGTTGGTGCAATAGTCAGCTAGCACCGTCCGCCAGCGGTTACGTATTTTGAATGCCCTCTGGAATATGGGGAACATGCCTCTTTAAAAGATAATAAAAATCTTACATTTAAATGGAATGGCTTATGTGTATGAAAGAGCCCACCATAGAAGAAAAAAAAAGGTAATTGTCCTTTAGAAAATTGCAGTATACAGATCAATTTGATCATATTCTACATCTATCTCTTTTTTCTTTAAAAAGGTATGAAATATTCTCCTTTCCTTTCATGTTATCTTTGATTAATATCAATCTTCTAGATGTAAGTTTTCTGAAAAATATTTTATTAGTTTATAGACCCGTTTATTAAAGCCAGCCATCGATCCATCCGTTCATCCTTCATTCATATACCTATAAATCCATCTTTATGCATACTTATAACCACTCATCAGTTCACTCATGTACTTATATACCAATCGAACCATCCATCTACATATCCAATCATCAATTCACCCATCTACATATCCAATCATTAATTCACCCATCCACAAATCAATCTACTTATCATTCTTTTTCTACAAACTGAACAACCCTCAAGGACCCTTCACTCCGCCTCCTCCCGCTGCATTTCATTTCCATCTACCGGTATGTATCAGAATTCCTCTCGAACCTTGGATGTATCTAGCCCATGTTTTTGTACCCCTCCAAGAGTGAGCTGTACTTTTGCCCACTTGTTTTTCACCCCCTGACTGAAACCTGAGCTCCTGAGACCCGGTTCTTGGGGTAGGTAGGAGGTGCATTTCACCCTGGTGCTAGTGTTTCACCGCTTAGTGGTGTTTGTGTGGCTAGGTGGTGTAAGGTGAAGACCGGCATGAAATATTGCACTCTCAGGGAACTTTTTTTATTTCTTTCAAATTACAGTAAGGACACAACATAAGTGAAGGACTTATCACAAAAAGGGGAGGGACTAGGACGTTACCATGAAGAAAAAAAAAGGAATCAACATTTTATTAAAAGATATCAAAATATAGTATTTTAACATAATACATGTATGACAAAAAATGTAGAATGTGATTAAACAAATACATGTAAGAGAAAGGATTTAAAAAATTAGGGGGCACTGACTTTGAGAGCAACCCATACATATAGGTAAAAGGTATTGGATCCTCCTAGCACTCTTTAAGGAGCATGTGAAATACATCTTTAAGTAGCACTTGACACAATTGTATGAAAAAGGTGCAAAAGAAGGAGAGAGAGAGAGAGAAAAAGTGCACCTTTTGGAAACTTTTTCTTAAAATACCTTTCATCTCTGTTCTACTTAGCAACAGGGTTCATCGTACTTCAAAGCACTGCTTTCATTGCAACTCAACTGGCAGGAGTCCTAAAATCCATTTCCATCTATAAATCATAACTCCTAGATCTGCTATTATTGTAGACAAATGTACAACGCACATCATAATTTTGTAAATGAATCAATAATTGAAACATCTTTTCACCTATATCAAAATTGAAAATTATTTTTAAACCAGGTGTAACACTACAGATATCATCTGTTTAAAGCTAGAATGGTGTTAACTCTGTAAACATGATATCATTTAATGCCCTTCTGGCTCTAAAACAATGATATATTTGAGCATACACATACAGTACATAGTTGTACAAATAGAGCAATAAAATAAAAATGGCGTCAGCCAAATCTTCAAAAACCAAGAAAAAAGCCTTGTTAGGAAAATCTTTTTGGCTCATCAACTATAATACTATAAAAACATAATTCCTTGGTTTAATCCCTTTAAATATTTAGAACTCAAGATTTCCTGTAAATATATAATATGACCCCGTTTTCAAAACAAATTTAAATAAATCTATATTTCAACCAAATAATCACTAAGCCCTTCATAAATTGGTTTGCGGTGGAATGGATAAATATTAGTGAGGCTTAGTTCCAGCAATTCATTACCCAAACATTCAACTAAGTCTGGGGAAATTCTCATATTTGGTCACTTCACATCAGAAATATATTTACAAAAGAAAAAAAGTGCAAAGGAAAAACACAAACTTCCAACTGATTTGAAAATATCTTCTTCACCAAGATCATTCTATTGAATTATTTTTCTTCTTCAAATCAAAGAGCAGCTTTTTGTTGTAAAACTTGAAGGCAGAAAAAGGAGGGAAAATTCATAATGATTAGCACAGCTTAATTATGCTCTTTCAACCCATTTCATTATGGAGCATTATTTTGTTTTTCAAGAGCAGGGATTAGCATAAAGAAGAAACAATCGATTTCAACTTTCTTTATTTTACCACCGGTTCCCAGCTTTAAAATTCTGCATCTGTCTATCTCTTTCTTCATTTAAAATAATGGGGAAGGTATTATCTCGCTGATTTCCATGGTTTTCCATTTTTACCAAAACTTTAAGAAGCAGGTGACAAGAGGATAAGAGACCCGGGTGGAAGATGTTAGGACCCCCTTTTTTTAACCCTGGAGGGAGAAAAAGATTATGATTTAATGACCAAGAAGGATCAGGGTCGATAATGCACTAAATCTGAAAATAATCAATTTGGGTACACACAAGACATAGCGGACCAAAGAATAAACCCAAAGTGTTACAACTGCCTGGAGCTTTGCATGTCATGGTAGTTTCTTTACCCTTCTTTTTTAGGGGGTAAGAGAGAGAATCAAAGGAGGGAAAGAAAGAAGATGACAGAAAGTGTTGCAAGGAGGAGGGGAGGGGGGGGGTGCTAAGAGCCTACAATTATTTTTAAAAAAAGGGAACTGCAAAGTTTCAATCAAAGCCTTTCAAGATGAATTGCACAATAGGATCTAGTTCGCAGCAGCCTTAGAGCAATAGCCCTGCAGGGTAATTTGGGGCGCAAAGCCGCTTTAGGAGTGGGGATCATCTATTGTAATGGTCACTCTATGGTCCCTACAATCACCAAACTCAAGTCAAGAGACAAAGAACACGATCTGACACATTGTAAGCTTTGTCCGCTCAGTTGTAACTCTACTTGAGAAAGTAAAGAGGGAGGGGAAAAAATGGTTCTGATGTAGAAAAAAAAAAAAAGAAGAGATGGGATGAGGTGAAGAAGAAGAAAAAAAGCTTGAGATAAAATGATGAGGCCAACGCCTCCCTGTCTTTTGATTTGACATCTATTCAGAAGTTGTTGGATTGTATAGGAAGACCCTATAACAATAAGACAGAGCTAGGGATGATTACATAATGCTTCTCACACCATTGTATGCTCCTGACTAAATCTCTCCTATTCAATTTCCTACCATCACCCTCTTTTTTCACTCTTTTCATCTTTCCACTCTAAAAACTAATTTTCCTCTCAGAACCCCCCCCCCCCAAGAAAAAAGAGGGGAAAGTACATTGAAGGGTGAAAGACAAATCTACAGGGTCAGAATATAGGCCAGAGTATGAGGAAATATATGCATGAGATGGAGAGAGAAAATAGAGGGTGTATGGAGAGAAATAGTTTTGTTTAAAAATGATGAAAAGAATGTGAGAAATATCAAGAAAAATAGTTGAGGGGAAAAAGAGAGAGAAAGTGACAACAAGAAATAGTTTTACAGAGTCTGATAAAGCAGAAAGGATGGTAGAGCTACAAATTGCAAGAGAGAGACAGTGACAGTGAAAGAGAGAGAGAGGGAGAGAGAGAGAATAAAAGAGAGAAGAGAGAGATACAGAAAGAGAGAGAGAGAAGTAAAGGGAGAAAAAGAGAGAGGGAGAATGGGAGGACAAGAGCAATGAAGCATACTTCCTAAGTATGAAGAATTACAGGGGTATGAATTCATCTGATCTCAAATCCTCTTACCCCTCTGTCAAATCAAACTAAATAAATAGCTATGACAACCAGATCAACTGTCTGTTACAACATTAACTGACATCCCAACTAACTTCATTTGAACTTAAAAATTACAAGAAAATACAGTAAATGTCAGCAAATCCTTATAAATGGACATGGAATTATACACATCAATTATGTTACATGAAATGCTTTGTCCCTACACAAGACCATTTTTTTTCTTAGGCGTGTAAAATGCCTTAGAATTTCAGGATTTAAAGATCTGTAATACATTCATATAGGCAGATCAGAGCAAATTAAAGTGTCATTTATCAACAGACCCTGATTTTACATCATACATTAAAGTAGATCTCTAAATATCGATCAATCATTGACAAGAAATAAAGTTGATCAAATTTAAATGTTGATCAAGGTTACTTATTCTGGATAAAATGTAAGTCTTCTCTAGTTGGGCCCCCCCCCACCCCCCCCCCCCAAAAAAAAAAAAATTCTTCAATTAGCTTGAAGCTACGATAGGACAGAGGACAGTATTGGTCAGGCTTATCTGTCCGGCCAGATAAAGCATTTTGCCCATTATTTTCTACATTTGAAATTTTCAATTTTTTGTTTGTATCATGAGATTTACCAATACAAATAGAACATTTGTCTGGAAGTTCAAAAGACATTGCTTTATGCAAGATATTTACAATTGAGAGAATTGATCACAAAACTAGAAATCAATGAGGATAGGAGAATCTTAAAATTCAACAGCAAATATATGAAATGCAGGTGTATAAAAATGTCTGGTACTGTTATTATATATCCTACCTTATAGGTATTTCACAAAAATATAAAGAAAATAAGATTAGACATTATTCAACCCTTTCAGCACTTTGCACTGTCTTACAATTCACTTTATAATCCAAATTTGATGAATATCCAATAGGAAATTGAGAAATACACATCCACACAATTGGGGTATGAGTCACTTCTATTAAAGTCCGAGGTAGTTCTGTTTAATCAACATCAATATCAATTAGACTGATTTTTCAGTCATGAATAACGTCTTCACATTAAACTAGTTTGACTAGCCAAAATCACAAACAAATTGAATAAACCTTTATTCTTTTCAAATGACAGAACCTATCTTAAGAACCTATAGAGGGAAGTATCTAGTAATTGGCTGAAAATTGAATTACAGTAGATTAACTGAGAAGGTGAAAATTGGCAGTCAATCTTGTCACTATTTGCCACTTGCAGGAGGGACCCATCTCCTTAAAATGGGCATTCAATGCAACAAACAAGTATTGACACAATCAAGAATACATAGCTGCCCTGCCCCTCCGAATTAACACTGCTTATTGAAATCTGCGAGACCCATTTGACTCATTAATAATTCATAAGGGCTTTGCAGCTGAGTGCTAAACAGCAGTAGGCACCGATTTGGGCTTTCATAAAACAGATCAATATGGATTTCTGGGCGACAGCCAGGCCTGGCTGCTGATGTGGAATTGGTTGAGAACAAAGCACAACACTGACCAAGAAACAAACACTATTTAAGATAATTGTTGCAAATACAATGGCATCTCGGAACAGTAGTAGATAGCAAGACCTACTTGCAAGTAAAAATAGAACTCTTATTAAAAAAAAAAAAGGTTCAGGATCAAAACACATTCATATCTCTTGAACTAATCAAGGTATGTCAAAGAACTCTCTTTGTAGTTCTAAATCATTTTATTTTTTAATATTTTGCTGGAAATTAAATTAAATTGGTGTGTTTAAATATTGTGCGTAGGAACTATCAAGCTGGTATCTCTCTACGGAATCTTATTTTGGCATTATTAAATGATCATGGAAAGATAGAAGGACAGATTGCCTCTGGAAATAGACAACAGATGCATATGATTTGGGCTTTCATAAAAACAGATCAATATGAACAACAGATGCACATGACATCGTAGACACACGTGAAATACTACTAAATATTTCAATTTTGTTCACAGTGCTGAGGTAAATGTCATGTTGTGGCCTGCATCTATGAAAATCACAAGATTTAAGTCTACAAATCATTATTTCATCATATCATCAAGTGTATGTATAATCATCATCATAATCATTGTCCTCATCATCATCATCACACTACCAGTATCCCCATCATCACCATTCCATGGATGCCAGTTTGTTTTACTCAATTAGCCCTGTAAAGTGTCCCAAACATGTCAGAGCCTATATCTACTGACCAATATGCAGCCCGAACAAAGCCTGAGAAAGGGCAGAAAAATCCTAAAAACTGGTACCTCTGGTATCTCTTTTGTCTCCATATTCTTTACTATTAATATGATCATCACTACTATCACTACCAACACCATCATCCT
>BEXV01000044.1:114561-127684 GCA_003118195.1 Hemicentrotus pulcherrimus | reverse complement strand
GGGGGGGGGGTTGAACCCCCCCTCCCTCCTGTGTCCGCCCCTGCCCTTGATCATCCCACAGGTGTGCTCTCTTTGATCAGATACCGGTACTTAAATGGGTAACAAGATCAGCCGGGAGGGGAATTGGGGATATTAAACAGGATTAAGGAAATAGAAATAAGTTAATAACCATGACTTATCAATGACTTTCAGTAAACCCCGCCAGTATTCACGTTTTTAAAAAATTGAGGAAAGTCTGCTCTTCATGACAATAGAGATGAGATTATAAAAGAATTTATAATCAAATATCTTATTCTAAAGAAAGTATATTTCCATTTCACCAAAAATTAAAAAAGGAAAGGAATAGAAATCCACTATCTTTTGGCAAACAAAACAAAGCAATTGCAAAGTATATATCATGAGTTGCAAGTTCCAACAGAAAAACCTTCAACCAAAACTGATATCTATTAACGACAACAATTTATAAAAAAATAAGTACAATGATTTATTTTCTTAAAATAAATAAATACATGAATAAGAAAAAAAAAGAGAGAAAAAAAAGAAGGAAAAAAATGACTTATACACCTAATTATATTCCCCCTTAATTTGCCTTAGTTTGATCGATATAAAGATCATAAGTGTGAAATATATGAAGATATTAACTTTTCTTCAAAGAATGACAGTAAAGGCATCAATTTCAAACCCATTTCAATACTGTACATTTACATTTCATATCAAGGCAAATTTCATGGTGAAGCATTCTACTTTCTATTTCCAGACACGAGAGGTCAGTCTTCTTCTTAATCAAACAGCTCCCATTCTATCTATGGACTTGTATTGAGGGCACAGAGGGTTTTTATTGATACTATGCACAATCTGAACACAAGAGGGCACTCTTCTACAAAATGAGTACTCTTGATGAGAGTTCTGTATTCAGCTTGTAAAAAGAGTCCTGTATTGTTACAATCCAAGATTTATAATGTGATTAATTTCATAGTGTAAAGAAAAATAATTATTCATAAATATTCCTGACAGGAAAGTATCAGCGACTGGCTTTTGACTCATTCATTACATTCTGAATTTTTGTTTACTTTAACGGTTGTATCCGTCTGTGAATGTAAACTTGTGCACATTTTGAATGTAAATCACATATACATTATACCCTTTAAAATCACCTATTCCGATTTATTAAAAAAAAATCTTCTCACATGTACATGTACAGGTTGAATATATAAATCCTAATAATGAAAATAAAAGCTTCAGAGTGATTTATAAGCAAAAAACAACCCCAAAAGACTGAAAAATTTGAATCTGAAATCACTTCGTCCTTTGACCATGTTGAAAAGCATCAAGTGCATATATTGGTGTTAATCATTCACTAATGAGGATATGAAAGGCACATAATGATGTTTTCATTCCCATAAAAGCATCTCTTCAATCATTACCTTGCAAACAATTCCATCAATGCTCTATTTGTGTAATATCTAATCATTCATTTTTTTTACAAGTACAATCTCAATTTCTACTCAAAACTCTTCAGTGTATCATTACTATGGTTACTAGATTCAACTACAATTCTGCACTTGTGATCACATTCCTCATTCCCTATGGATTATTCCAGTCAGTCACAATATTGACAGGTGCAAAGTCACTGCTACTTTTGAAGGTCCTAACCGTCCCATCCGTACAGTGATTACAACTTTTATAAAAATTATAACTTTCTTATTTTATCTCTCCAAATTTTGTTAAAACTTTCACCATTCAGCTTCTCTAATTTAATGCTTTCTTTTAGAGTTGTATGCTATTAGGGTGGGATTGCCCTTTAATAAAAGATTTAATCTTGTAAATGTCTTTTTTCTTCTAACTTGATACTACAACATGCATTTGTGTCAAGCACACTTCTTTTCAACAAGCAGCTGAAGAGAGATGAAGTTAGTGTGGTTCTATTATGCATCATTGAATCATGGACCCTAGGGTCCATGGTTGAATGCTCAAAAGGAAAGTCGAGTATGTACATTTTTTTTATTTTTTAGAAGATGGAATATATAGATATAGTGATAAATTTGATGTCGAATAAACAATGTAGTTTAGCAATTTGGGGGGAATGTGCCTAAAATGCACCAAATGTAAGGTTTTAATGGACCAACATTTACAAAGCTAAAGTTTTTGCAATCTCATTTGTGTGAGAAGTCAAATTCAACATAAAACATGACACACCATGGAAGCATAAACATAGTCAAAGGAACTTCATTTCCCCTAAGGCTGTAATCAAGGCTGTGAATAGGGTACATTCTCCAAGAAAAATTTTGATAACTGTGAATTCAGCATCTACGTCAACAAACAGGTAGGGAAAAGTCCCAAATAAAACCAGTTTTTCATAACTCCCCCCCCCCAAAAAAAAAAACTGATTGTTATGATAAAATAATTACACAAGGTCCTCATGGTCAAATCAGATGGAAGCTTAAACACAGGGGAGAACTCCTTAGAAGTGCACTCTCTTCCTTCTACATGATTTGACAGGTTTATTTGGGGGAAATTGAGTAGAGTCAGCTGATTGAAAACCAACTCATTCGCATCACAGAATGCAGCAGGGAGCTATATCGGGGTGATGTTGGGACTATTTATAGGAGGTGGAAACTACCGAGCAATCTTGTTGAGGAAAGAAATGATCTTTATCACTCCAACCACGGCTTGCAAACATGTCAAATACAGGCTAGAGATGAAAAGTTTAGTTCCCTCTTAACCAAAGATGATAACACTTTCGATTAAAGGTACCACTTATGATTCTTGTGGTACAAAGAGATATCTTTCAGAAGTATCATATTTAAAATATCAGGATAACCAATAATAAACAAATATATATTGACTTGTGTCTTTACGATTACACCTTTGTGTGAGGTTTTAATTTTTTTCTCCACCAATTGTCTATCAGTGCATACTAAGAGAGAGAGAAAAAAAGGCAAATTCCTCTTCTTTAACAACAACTGAAGTAGATATCATACACTTAATCTTTCTAAACTATTTTCAAGCAGTTTGAAATAGATTAATAATGTGGATGAAAGTCTTAAACACTTTCATTTTCTCAAATTTTTAATAAAATATGTGAAATAACAAAGCCAAGTTTTATTCATGAATGTAGTTATCACTATCGGTTTAGAAGGACTAGGCCTGAAGGCAAAACAGGAAGAGAGTCCTGTCCGGCACGAGAATGCACCCATGGCAACGAGTGTAAGCTTACATTCGTTGTTTGCACCATCTGTTCTGGCCCCTCGGTTCATGTGAGAGTGGACGATTGGGATGACTGGAATCGCTGGCAAGGTTTCTCTCGCTTGATGTTGTTTCGCAGGCAGCCACACTAGCTGGCTGGCCGCAGAGTTTGTTTAATTCATAAGGCTAAACTGGGCCGTGTTGATATTACTCCTCTACTGCGTGTGATATGTATACATGTGCATTCTGTTAGCTGTCATTCACCACACTGTTGTAACACGGTCATTAATCGCTGAAGCTAATGGGCAGTGATGCAGTGTCAGCTAAAATCATGTTTTTTAAATTAAAAAATCTAAATTCATGCTTTCCCCTGGAAGGTCTTTGGCTTTAAATGGTAGGATTATAACCCAAGTCAAAACCTTTTAAATCTATAAATCCCACAAAAGAGTTGTTTTTTTTATAGCATTCCTAAACTTTGGATGATGTACAGATGAAAGTGTGGTGAACAGATGTAGTTTAATATCGAGTTTCCAAAACTTGAAAAAGCATTTTTCTATGAATGTACATCTGGTGTCTGCACATCAATTCTTGTCTTCCTGCCAGGTACACAACAATTCAACCCTGCTTTCCTGCCTAGAAATACTTACCACTTTTTGGTTGCTTCCACTGCTAATTCATGTAGAGAACCAGTGAACTTAAACTTGGCAGCCCTCTTGCCAACCCTCTGAAGTCTCTTCCATACAGAGGCCATACTGGTTGATCCTTTCTCTCAGGTATCCTTACAAGGGCCTCAATGGCCAAGTAGACAAAAGAAGCAAGTTCAGTCTCAATCACGGGTGATTTGATGTCCTCAGACTCCTATACTGGCAAGAGAATAAAAAAGAAACAAACCTCAAAATTATTAGGAATACACAATTATATAACTTTACTTGTACTGTCGACAGATTCTCACACAAAACTAAGCAAGCTACATGTATAACTACAACTGGGAAAAGGAAAAGGAAATGCTCATTCTTAGAAGTTATGATATATCCATTCAATCATGCAAACACTACTTTCCATCTGCATGAAATTGCAACTTACAAGCACTTCACCACTTACATGGCCATTAATTTCGCTTTCATTTCTTATCCATAGATTAAAGATGTATAAAATACTTTATGACGTCACAAACCTGATTACAAAGATTGCAAAAATACCTTTTTTACTTCACATGTGACCTATTGTTTCCACTTAAAATATAACTGATATAAAATCTACATAATTTTTTCCTTGATAACTCCAATATCTCTCAATTTCTTTGTACATTCTGAATCATGTTAAATAATTTCAATTATTACACACCAAACTCTGTCCTTAGCAATACACAACTCATGTTTCCCTTTGCTTTCCAACACCTTTATTATGACACAGTCTCTCATCATATCAGACATGTACTTCAATCAGGAGAGCATTTAGAAACTAAAACTAAAATATCCACAGGCTACCGTGTGAGTCAAAAAAAAAGTTTACACCTCTAAAGTTGCTAGTTATTTTTAAAATCATCTATGAACAGTAAATTATTATACATCTCATGAAACATTGTTTTATCCCAAATCATTTGGTATCATTTTTCTGTGGTATGTGTTCACGCTTGGATGAACAGGAGGCATTGTTTGCGAGAGTGCAAAAATAGACTTGCGCCAAAGTGATGCCTACAGTATGTATTAGGTTGAGATTAGCGGAATGAGGGAATGAATTGAATGTATCAAATGAAATGCATTGCATATGCTTCTGGCAAAGGGCAAAGTCACACACACCCACACACACGCGCACAAATGTTCGTTGATATTTGATTTTCGATATTTGATATGTGTGGCATGGTTAATTTTTTTAGGGATATTATATGGATCTCCAAAGACCGAATTAATACCCAAATCCCAATTGTTTATTCAAACATCACATAAGCAACTTCGGCGAAGTCGATTTTTGCACTCTCACAAACAATGCCTCCTGTTCATCCAAACGTGAACACATACCACACAAAAATGATAACAAACGATTTGGGATAAAACACTCTTTCATAAAATGTATAATAATTTACTGTTCAAAGATGATTTTTTTTTTTTTAATAGCAATTTTCTAGGTGTAAACTTTTTTTTGGACTCACACTGTTTACGAATGATGCTATGTATGAAAACAAAACAAAGAAAGACAACCCAATCACTACACCTCTACACTATCCACTTGATAATACCAAGGATCGCATATCGTCCTGTATATATGCAATGTTGAGCTATTGCTAGGTGGTACCTCAATGATTGTTGTACCTACCTCACCCCCTTCACAAGTAATTAAGTGTAATCTGGAAGCATGTCCTGTGGAAATAACCACTTCCTGTGTTATTCTGGCATGAGGACAGACCTATCTTGTCCACCCAATGTCTGGGACATTTCAACCCCCTCCCCCTCCACCCTCCTCTTCTCCCTCTCTTTCTCTCTCTTCCCTCTTTCCCCTTTAACCCCTCCCTCTCTGTAAGGATCTCTTTATTCCCCCTTTCACAAATGATGGTACATTTACAATGCCACATACCACAGGGTTTCCATTTTAAGTTTAATAACTAACTTTCCTTACAATTAAACAAAAAATACAGGTTTTTTGTTTCTGATGGGAGTTGGGTTAGGGTTAAATTTATACCTTTGGCATATAATGCGAAATATACATTGAAACATCCCTGAAAGTTCTAAGAATATTGCTATATATTTAGTGGTAGAAAAAAATTCAATGAGAATTACTAATTCTGTTCCTAGCATGACATAGCATCAACAAATAAAATCAAACCTAAATTTCATCCCTCCCAATAACTGCTAATTACCTCTATATTAAATATCATCTAATGATTACACTTCATGCATACCTGAACATGAATGGATATACATAGAACCTGTCTGACACACAACAGATCAATACTCGAAGGTGTCCACACTTAATTACATAGCATGACTAATAATTCAAGGCACACTGTAACAGCATGCATAAATCTACATGATGCAACCAAAAATCCACCCACACCACCCTGAACCCCTTACCTTTACCAAGCTTGACTTGACCGAACGACCGGCCTCCTACGCAGTGACTCAAAGGAGGCTCACGTAACGTCGATGGATGACCTGGTCATTCGAAGACGACCCCTCTCATGTCTCTGTCACAGGTAGCGTGTGAAGCAAGCGTAAGGACACCTGTGACGGTACTCCGCTGCGATCACACACTTAATTAGCTCCTCGTGGGGACGCCGAGCCCGGGTGTATTGAATGGATGTGGCGTTGACTGCGTAATGAGCCTCAACCTTTCTCAACCTCTCTCTCTCAAACCAAGTTCTGTGTGAATGTATGAGATGGGAGTCAAATGAGAATTTGTTATTGGTTAATACAATACAGCCTGCTTGCATTGGGAGATGAAATGAATGAGGATTATTACTGAGGCTGCATGAGGGGCATTCTTCCTGAGGGCAAATCAATAGTCTCACGGTGTCATTGAACGCATGCAAAATATTATATACATGTACATGTATGATCAGAGATTATTTAATATAGAACTTGCTTTGCTGAGTGCATCTCAAAGCACGCACATAGATTTAGTTCCGTAAATCAATTTCAATATAAGAATCCTGAGTAATAGAAAATGACTGATTTACTGTACATTACATAACATGTTTATTTTAATCATTGTTTTCAAATAACATGAGGACCTGATTTAATGTCAGGAAAGGGGGGAGGAAATATCTAATGATAAAATATAAGAAATAATTTCAATGAAGATCGTATAAAAGCTTGGACTATGTTAATAACATCACACAAGTGAAGGAACTAAAATAGAAAAGATTAGACTCCAGTCAGAGGCAAAATTATGGTAATTTGGCATATTATTTTCATTTGAGAATACTTTTACTAAGAGAAAAAAGTGATGCAAGTACATTTACCTATTGTCCATTTCTATCCAATAAAAGTATTTAGATATATAACACATTTTCTTGGTGTTTATAAGGGTTCTTTCTTCTGTACGTGTATATAAGGACTTTCCCGCAACTTTTATGTATTTTTTAATCTTCTACACTCCCATTATTTTTTAGTGACAGAGACCTTTACATTCTCATAAGAAGAAAACTGACATATAACTAACATGTATTTATATTTATATCTGTGTTAATATGCATTAAGCTAAAAACCTAATTACCCAAGCTCATACGAATGGGCTTTTCATCAAAGGGTCAGATATGATTTTACTCCATATTTAAGAAATAAATCATAATTTTGTAGTTAGTAGTGAAACATTACCTGTAAGTAAAAAAAGTAATTGACATGATATGAATTTGAAGGCAAGAAAGCAAATGAGGGAAGATGTCTGCTTTAGTTCATCCTTTGTTATCAAATAATAATGACAAAGAGGATAACATTTGGATATTAGACTGTGTAATATTGCACATTGCACATCACACCTTTGAAAACCCGTACCTCATGTTCACTCTTTTTCATGATACACACTGTACACCAAACAAGAGCTATAGAAATAGGCTCTATTATTAATGGTTTGAAAACTCAACCTCACGTTCACTCTCTTTTTCATGATACACACTGTACACCAAACAAGAGCTATAGAAATAGGTTTCTATCCTTCATGGTTAGAAAATCCAACCTCACGTTCATACATAATCATGGCTAGCAGATCCCCATCACATTGCATTTCATTGAATTACAGTGAGTGCACTTGCGATGACTCCACTATTACGTCTGATGTTCGTATTCATGGCAACCGCTCAGTTTAAACGGGCATCCCACGGTATTAGCGATCTCATCTCGCAAATAAAAGGAGGGAGAGAGTTTGGCAGGCTGTCAGGCAAGGGATTGGCAGGCCTGATATTATGATAAGTTATGACATGATTTATGAGTCATCGTAACCAAATCTACATATGTTTGTTGGTGTAAATTGGAAAGGATCTACTACTACGTGCGAGACACTTTTACTAAAAAACATTAATATCATTCATAACCAAATATACACAGTACTTTTGGTGTAAAAGGTCCACTGCTAGGAGAAAGTCAATTTTTTGCTCAATATTAATGTTTATGTACATGAAGTTGAACTGTATGCTGTCAATTCAAAAGATGAAATCAAATAATTTCCGATATATGTAGTTATTTTGACCTCTTGAAAAGGCTGCTTGCTATTAGAAATTGGACATACCGGTAACAAGGATACATGTAGTCACAAGTCGCGCATCCTACACCATTAATAAACTACAAAACACAACATCTTCAACAAGCCTACACATGAATGTGGCAGCATGCTGCGCGCAAGTGGGCATAAAAGTGTTTGGTATTCAAAAGCTGGAAATAAGAAGCAGGTTTGAAAACATCTAGGTAAGGTAAACTAATCTGGCTATATCACTCATGTCGACTTAATCTACTCCAAACTCAACCGATACATTACAAACACTCACCTGGATGCTAAATATCTTATCTATCAACAATGGCCCATTTGAAAAAGTGGTTAAAACTACACCTGCTTGCATGTAACCGAGTGAAATCAGGAAGTGTGGAGTAGGTATCGGGTACAGGCCCAAAAACTTTGTGAGCTTTCAACTTCTTTTCATTTATATACCGTTAATAACTAAATTATTCGTATCCTTACCAAGTTTTGTCATTTTTTAAGCATGTGAAAACATTGATTTGTATAACATGTACAAGTAAGTTTCTTGAGAATGTTACATAATCTTACATCAAAAAGTATTCAACAAAGTTCCTAATTCAGCCAGTCCACCTTTTATTCTTGAGTTACTAAAACACAAAAAACATCAAATTTACAAGGGGTATGAATAGGCCTAATATACATGTACATGTAGTTGTAACTATATTAAAGATTATAATAATAAACATGTAAATTACATGGAGTGCTTTGGAAATGAAATGAAATAAAAAGTTATAAATACTTAGGTCTGCACGAACATCTGTGTGCAGTTTTTATGAATGTTTGTGACATTGACTGCTTCAATCTGTGATATTGCTGAAATGTTGCCATAATTCCTATCTTTTTAATTAAGTTCTTCCCTGCATATTAACTACACAATCAAGAATCTGAAATACAAAAAAAAAAAATTGTTTTTCTTCTCCATACACAAGTTACCCTATCAGTAGTCAACACAACCTTTCAACAAAAAACGTTCTTCTGTGCCTACATGTACTTGCATACCTGGGGCTACTAGGCAAGCATTGAATGTATTACATGAGATGAAAGAGTATCAGGGAGATAAACATCTCCCTCCCCTTGCCATCACATTATTGAGGAGAAAGTGGGTTACCGGTAGCTTGGCTGAAATTCCACAGAGATAAAAATCAACCTTCTTAATTCATCAAGTAAATGGGAAAAACCCATCCACTTAAAGGTAATACAAAGTTTTGGGAAATTTTGAAAATTTGGTGGATAATGATTCTCTACAATTTTGATATATTTGGATGCCCCTGTGGATGTATAATAAGCACTAAAAAAATTAGCCACTAAAACACTACTGCTTTCGAGAAAAAATGAAAATAAAAATTTATCGGTACTCCCGATAAATTTTGATAAATATCAAATAGCGCATACGGCCGTACAATGGTAGCTGCGACCCTGAAAATTTCAGAATATGTAGTTGTGATATATACCTACCAAACGGGAATAGCTTATCGGTCAAAATTAGTCAAGAAACATTGTTCTATAGCTTAATCAATATCATGACCTTGAGAGGGCGCTATACAACATAAAGAGTTTGTTATTAATAATTTCATAACTTCAGACTCTATTTCAACCGTGACATCGATCACTGCATATTGTAGGATCACATATGCTTCCAATATGTTCATTTGAACCAAATTCATGACCCCATACCAAAACTTTGTAATACCTTTAACTTGTGGACATCAAGGCCAAAGCTCTCTAAAACTCTTAACTTTATAGAGTTGTGAGATGCATACAAAAAAGGCTTTATGACAATTTTACATTTTTTGCCTAAAATCCTAAGAGTTTCCATTCTGAGCAATAAAGAAATAATTTAAGCATCAATCATTGAGGTAATTTTTTGAACTGTACAGTAGGCCTGCATAAATTCACAGCATTATATAAATGTTCAATCTCTTTATCTATGCTTTCAAGCACATACAAAGATTACACGTAAACCTGTAAACCTGTATGAATAAATAAAGATAAATTAATATATTTTATCAAACCCTGCACATATATACTTTGAAACATAATACATACACATATTTATCATTATGGGTTTGTTTGTTGTTGTTATTTTGGGAGATTTTTTTGTCTGGTTGTTTTGTGCACTTTGACATTGTAAATCCACTGTTATTAGTAAGTCTAACTCCAAACTGTTTAAATTACATCCACAAATTTCAAAAGTGCTGATTCACATTTTGTAATGTTAATTTGCTAGTGATTTGACCAAAAATCTCCTTTAGATGTGAAGTCATTCATTCATATCCAAAAGGCTTATAATACAAACTATTCAAAAAGAAACAAAGCGAAACACTGGTTCAAAAGAATATAATGTATGCAATCACTATGAGATGAGGTAATGTCATTCAACAGCAATAGAAAAAGCATTGTGTACAATGTGTATATTTATAGCATCTGTTGAAAGCCATATGGGTCTTAACTCATAGACTTATACATGTACATTTTAACACAGAGTTACATGTAAGCTCTTTCTGGCTCTGAACAGGGTATATATATACTGGTTATAATGTTCATGTATATTGTATGTACCAAATTCAGGCAGGTGCACAGAGTACATCATACCCGATATTGTCACATACTATTGACAATTTGCAAATTTGTGCTGGTTTTGGCTTGATTTTTATTTTTTTTTTTTACTCTGTTGCCGTATATACGCCGCACCCCGACTTTTTGATTTTTTTTCTCTCCCAAAAATACTGCGGCGTTTACACCGGAAAATATGGTACTTCTTTCTCTACGATCTTATTCTGATGTGAGCTTGCTTCGCTTCCAAGAAGGGTTACGTTCTGACAGCCATACACATGTCCCTCAAAGCAATACATCACTTTATACTCTTTAGATTATATCCAGGTTCAAGAATTCATTGAAGAGCTAGAGGGATCAACCTCTCCTGTTTAAATTGGCAACTTTGGTGTTACTGTTGAGGTCTTTCAACGAAAATGTAAGAGAATACCTGATTCAGAAGAATAATGCGAATGTGTGTTCATAATCATGAGATTATATCAAGGGTAAAGAATTCATTGAAGAGCTGAAGGGATCAACCTTTCCTGTTCAAATTGGCAACTGTTACTGTTGTGGTCTTTCAACAAAAATGTAAGAGAATACCAAATTCAGAAGAATAATGTGAATGTGTGTTTATGTGGGGAGAAATTACAATTTGCTTTTGATCAATTTCACCAATTCTGAAGATTTTACTACCGTAAATCTCCATGTTTAAGACGCACTTTTTTTTTTTTTAAATAGTTTCGATTTATGGCGCAATGCCTGGCAATGTCTCCCAGCTCAGTATTCAGTGTGTTGACTCACCACTCGGAAACTACAACAACACTCAAATTTGTCTGTCATCTTGGTTTGAAAGTAATGCATGAGTATTGATGTTTGGCATAGAACACAGTGCTTCTGCTAGGTGATGTGAAGAGGCTGGTGTGGGACACTTGGTATAATGAAGCCTATTACCATAATTAACGGTGTATAAACTGCACCTTTTTGCCGCCAAAAAATGTCAAAGTCGGGGGTGCGGTTTATACACGTTGCACCCAAAAACAAAACAAAAAGCAAGTCAAAACCAGCACGAATTTGAACACATGGGACTAAAATTGTTCAATAACTATACCACTATGGTACAGGACATTTCCCACACATTTTGCCGACAATTTTATCTTACATTGTTGACATGAAGACGCAAATAATCTTCCAAAAAGAACATCTGCCGACAGATCTTGATCTAAGTTCGTGCCAATCCATTGCAAAAGTAAAATAAGGGGCCGTTTAACGGACCCGTCGCGAAGCATCCAGCGTGCAAAGTCGCCGTTTTCAAGCCATTTCAATGTATAAATTACAAAAAACTGTAGGTTATGGCATCAATGCAGGATGGCCGCGCGGCTTAAGGCGCTGGTTTCGGGGTCCCATTCAATAACTGCCGGCAAGACTTTGAATCCCGCCGTCGTCAATTTTTTTTTTCTTCTTTATTTTAAAGGTCATAATCGGGGGTGCGGTTAATACACAGGGCGGTTTATACAACGTTAATTACGGTACTATTATTTGTGACAAGTTCACAACTTCAACTGCACCTCGATGTAAAATGAAGGTCCGTCCCCGCGTGGGTTTTCGGCAACAAAACAACAACAACAACAAAACAAGAAAAACTTTTTTTTTCCTTCCCCCCCCCCCAAAAAATAGGGGTGTGTCTTATACACGGGTGCGTCTTATACACAGAGATTTACGGTACTTTATAATTCTATTATTTCAAAAAACTAGATACAGAAATGTTACAGAAAGAGACTTGTATTATGCAGTAATTATTATTCTTTCTGGCAGGCATACTAAAAAAAATAAACATACCACCTAACAAAAGCAACAGAACTGTGATCTCTTGCACACCGTTAGCAATTTATTGATTCCTAACAATGGATTCTTACTTACATGTACATGTATATATCCTTTCATATTCAACCTCTCAAATTACCATTCTCAGCCACTGAATAAAGGCATGTCCTTCCTCAAATTCTTTTCATCTAAATCCTGATGTGTGAAATTGAACGGCCCAGCTAGGCTAGCTCTAATTTCAAAATAAAAGAGCATATACAGTATAGAAATAGGCGAGTCAGCTCTTTAATACAATATCCTGGAAAAAGCTGCAGCAGCAGTCTTGAACTTCTATTTCCTACAATTTTTGTTTTCA
>BEXV01000044.1:99977-110480 GCA_003118195.1 Hemicentrotus pulcherrimus | reverse complement strand
ACAAAAAAGATGACGTTGACTTGTATTGTGCATATTGCACTGACTCATAACTTATTTATCAGTACATGTAAGTTCAAATCAAAGTCAACATGTAAGAAAAATTAGATTCTGTTGTGGGTGATACACATGAATATATAATGAAGCTACATGTATCTCACAATTACGCTACAAGTATAGACAATTTCCAAGAAAATATGATGACTACAAGGAAAAGAAACTTCCAATACTAGTACATTGATATCCCATGGTATGCATAATAGACTTTCATCATGCATATGGCCATTTAAATTCCACAAGGGTAACAGTGAAATGTGAAGGCACATTTCCTCTATTTGATCATGACCCCCATTGAATCATTAACAAAGATGTGCTCCACTTTTAGAAATTGATCGGATTGCTGGTGGCATCTTCAGAACAGAGTACTAACGCTTCCCGTCGCGCCTGGGTCAACCCTTGCCAGTCCCGTTCTCTTTGGAGGTACATGACATGAATCGCTCAAGAGAGGAATCTAATGGCAGGGTGTTTTCATCTTTATTTTTTAATTATAGCATTGATTTTATTGATCCTTCCTCCCCACCTCCATTCCAACATGGACGGATCAGCCGGGGTGGGATAGCCGCAAGCCAACCCAAGCGGGGGTTTCTCCCTCACTGCCCATCTCAGGGCAGCGGTGCCCTCAAATTACGAGACTTCTGAAGGAGATATATATCAACATGCCAATCACCCCCCTCCCTGGGGCATGATTAGACAGGGCTGATCTGACAGCAGTCTTAGAAAAGCATTGCATTCGGCTATATTACTCATTCCACCCGAGAGTCATCAAAGCTTGGAAAATTGGGTAATTTCATGGTACTGAATAATATTGGCACATTTTAGGATCACAATGATTGCTTAATGGCATACCCAGAGTTGTGGCTCACCATGACGAAGCATGAGCATCAGGTTGTTTTATGGATGAAAGCATACATTATTCCCTTCCATGATCAGTTTACTAAACATAAGAGAAATGTCTTGAAAATCACAATTTGTACATGTGTAGATCTCATACAGGTAGAGTACAAGGGACAACTGTTCATATTGCATGTCCTTTTCCACATTTCTTCTAAATATTCTGATTGAACGGTGTGTGGACATAAAAAGATTAAACATGTCTGCGTAATAAACCTACATACTACTTGTCTTGATAAAACCCACCTGTATGTTAATGCAGGGTATAGATCTATGCAGAGGTCAAACTGGGATTAATTTTAATTCTACAATGACAGCATTAAGAGGATAGTCCAAAATATCAAATATTCTCTTTTAACACATCTTTTATAAATGTTTTATACTTTCATAAAGGAAATAAAAACATTCATTAAAGATTTGCTAACAAAATGTCAGATGTCTTGGAAAGCATTAGGGGATGAACATGAAGTTACACTTTCCAGGCTATACATGGATAGGTGACATGTAAATGTGTAGCCAACAGAGAATACTTCAACCCTGGAACAAATAATATATTCTGCACAATTCTTCCACATATTTAAAGTTGATACAAACATATTTGAGAAACCATGGTGATATAAACACGAATAATCAATGATAACACCGAATGAAAACAGTCATGGCAATATGCCAACAGTGACATTTCCAAAACATGCGCCAAAAAACAACAAACTGTAGACCTACATGTACATGTACATGTGTAATGTATATATATATAATATATATATATATATATGTAAATATGCTCTACGGCTAGGTATCCAGACCTACTGTACAGTACATTGTAAACCTTGCCCTACAAACCACAGGAAAATAAAAACTCAGCATTACCTACAAGGCGTAGTCACATAACATGTCCTGTCGTCAGCACGAATGTTCCATCTCTGTTGTTTAGGCACTGAGGAAGCTCTGATAACCCCAAGTGAACTTTGTATTCTAAAAATCAGCACTGCTGCCATTACTGTCAAGGATAGACTGATGAGTACTCAGCTCCCAAGGACCAAGGACAAAATCACTCCAGAGACATCACTCAAGGAAACAGACTCAAGTAATTAATCACCTTGGAAGGATTTTGACTAATGGATATCTATCTTGCTAAAAAGAAGAAAATGAGAACCGGTAGTTCAGAATCATAATTTTGATTTTCTTAAGCATTTGAAATCCAACTTTCAAATTGCCCATAACCTGCTTACTTCTATTTCTAAACATTTCAGGTGGTTATTTAGTTTGTATGTAGACTGTAGACTAAAAGTGTTCGTGACTTTTAGGATAAAATGCAACAATAATGGGGCACTTCTATATACATGTAGACGATCATTCAAACCGTTAACCCCTCCCCTTCTTATTAAAGGTATTGTTCGTTCCTTTTGCTCTGCTAATAAATAATGTCTGTAATTATTAAAAAAGTTATGAGGAGTACGATTTCCATATCATAATAGTTTCAAATGAATCTACATGTAAGAGATGACTACCCCTCCCTCCCCCACCCCCCTAAAAAAAAAAGAACCCTCCCCAAAGTCTCTTCTATTATTGTAAACACAGCTACTGTTGAAAGAAACATACTGTACATGACATGTTTTGTTCTGTTTGCAAGGAAAGTGAACAGGAGGATTGGCCACTGGCAACAAGTGTAATGGCCATAGCAGGAAGTCGAAAACATGAATCATGGTCCCCTATGACAGGGTCAAGGGTCACATTAGTTTGCCAGTACCCTGTCTGGGACTGATATCACCAAGCTGAGGTGGGATTAATCCTAATCTCTTTCACAGACAGCAGCCCTGTTGCTTTACACACAGTCCAATGAACAAAATTCTAATCCATTACGAGTGTATTGAGGAATACACTGTATTTGGTGTACTGTAGGTGAATACTGTACATATTCAGCTGAACCATCCAGCCGCAGTTGAAATTACTTCTTTCACGTTATCAATACTGCACTGATTCAGAATAGGCCCCTACATAAAATCTCTAAATAAGCAGCACAAAAATTCTACTTTTTAATAAGAACATTATTAAAATAATCACAAGTTCATAGACATACAGTGTAGGTACTATTTGCTTCCATTTGTTGTTTTTGGGGTCTCATTTTAATGAAACATTTTAATTTAATTTCTAGCTGTTGTTAATTATTACTGTTGATGTTCAAAGTAAAATAATACTTACAATTTGCTCACCTTATTGTATTTAATCATTTACTCATTTACACAATATTTAATCATTTACACAATATATTGTAACCTTCTCTAACTATAGAAATACGTGCAGACCTACCTCAATTCATTAATTAGTCAACTCCATAAAATGAGCGACATTGAGGATCGTCACTGAACAAACACATAATACATGTAGATCCCACAGGAGATATCACAATAAGACGTTTGCCAGCTAAGCATGTACCTTGTACATTTATCTAAGAGCGATTAGGAGAGTCTAATAATCCAGACTATGAGCAGTATGAGACAGATACAAGTGCTGATTACCCAGCCCACAAAATTGAGTACAACAAATGGTGACACACTCCTAGACACAGGCAGGCGAACCACAGAACATGTACAGCTAGCCTAGCCCAGGTAGATACACAAGAGCAGATTTATGAAATGAAGCAAATTAGATGCATATGAAATGACCTCCCCATTGAGCCGCACATTATTGATTGATAGATGATTCATAGACTCCTCTTACATGTAAGTCCAACAGCAGCATAGGGTCAGAGCAAGGTCAGAGTGACATGCAGGTACACAGCAGAACTTGTAGAAATGCAAAGCATCCTTCCTTCTTTTGGATGATTGGATGTCATCAATGCGTCATCAGCAATGCTCTTGTGCCTTTTCATGTAGAGAGGAAACAATCAGAATGTACTCATGTGGATTGGTATTCTGGGACAGTTTTATGAGGTCACAGACAATACTCACTTTCACTTTTCGGGAGAGTACATTGGCAGTTACAATTTTTATGGGCAATGATACACAGTGGATTCTAATGAGAATTGATTTTGTGCAACTATTTCATTATCAACTTAAATTTACTGGCATGTTACACACATGAACATGAATGGGCACACAACAAGTTGAAATGTCAGACAATCTTTGGACAAGCATCTAAAGGGTATTCACATGTACATGTAAATGATTTATGCTTTGAAAGTATATTGGAGAAAAATATATATATATATATATATGTCTATAAATAATGCTAGGTGATTTTAACCTTGGTCTACTTTGAATAGAGATAGTCATCAAAATTAATCTTTAAATGAGAAAGTTAATACACTTGTAAACATGAGGCTGAATTTCATGAGGCACACATACCGGTACCTTTATTTATTTCAATGCCTGAAGGTTAATAAACTAAGATCCAAAAACACACATAGCCTACAAGTATTAGAATTTGAATTGAAAAGATGTATTTGGTGTATTCAATATCGCAATAAACATCTTAAAATTACTGTAATAGGTTAAGTATTCCTAAGTTGCTAAAAATGAAGATATTGCACCAACAACCCAAAACAATGACCTTACCACACACATAAAATCCTTTATATTGCAAAGTTACGGAAGAAGGTCATTATTTAACTCAGCCTCATGAGTTTTGGATCATGCAGTCCAAACTACAGTGTATGAATAGGAGAAGACAGGAAGGGATATTAAGACTGCTCCCAATATCCTGTAACATAACACTGGGCAGGAATAATGCAATACTTTTTAGTTCCTCATTTTATTAAAAGAGGAGGGTTGTGCCCAAAGGTAGAACATAAGGGGAGGATTGAGTTACTTAAATGTCAAATTTCTCATATCATCAACTCAGGCTTGCAACACAGATACAGTTGTTGTTTTTTTATGATGGCAATATCAGGTTGTCAGTTTTAACCTGAAAAGCATATTTTTCTGGGGCAGCCAAATATGAGATGATAGACAAGACAAAGTGGATAATATCAATATCCTACATGCACATGATATTCCATATTTCTATATAATTATTTTTTTTAAAGAGAGAGAGAGAAAAAAAAAGAGATATACTGTACATGTGCTGCAATGAATATAAGGGCAATGTCAAGATGTGTGTACAGTACAGTAACGGCAAAGTCATAATTACATTTATGTTCATGTTTAATTTTTTTAATCAGTCCAACACGACACCGAATGAAACAAAACAAGTGGTCTTCTACACTAGTTATCCAACATACATGTAGATGTCATATAAAGACTTAGTCATTTGACATCAACTGCATCACTATTTACCACAGATACACAAAAATGTCAAAAGAGTTTAATTACAAGTAGACATTAGCCCTGAATCCTAACCATTATTTGATTAATAAATACTATGCTCCTACCAGCCTCTAATCCTCTCTATGCCTGGTTTGTTCTCAAGATGAAACACAACGTTAACTGTACCTAAAGCTGTCAATGTAACTCACAAAACAAGTGCCAAAACAAAAGACAGCTGCAAACATTATCCAATAATAGAACCAGACATGCATGAGATGCACTTCACAAAATACAATAGGCCAATTAATGAACACACAACTACTTTTCGATTGCAAGGTTACCTTATAATAGCAGCGCACCGTAAGCAAATGTAGAAGCATGGCAATACATCATGAATGAGCGAGCACGAATGCAAACATTCAACAATTACTATAATCCAACTTTTAAAATTTTAAATAATACTCCTAAATTGAAAATTAAGGCCTTAAAAAAATGCACATTAAAATTAAAATCCTTCTCCGTACATCCGGCTACCGACAGGCGACAGCAAAAGGATGTTTATTTTTAACCATACAAAGGCTATAGACTAAAACAATTACAGTATTCATATCATGCCAATACTGGGCAGTCTACAAACTTGTGATCATACTATAATCTGAATGACAGTTTGGACTTTGGAATGCTAATTTTTGGAACATATTGTATTAAAAACACACACATAATTAGATCAAGATGATCTTCTTAATGATAACCCCTGCAGCTACATGTATCTTGAACAGAGTGCATCTTCAATAGGAATTAGGATGCAATGGACAAGATACATTTAATGAATGAAGAAGCGTCTGTGTGTAGTAAACAAAACTCTGCATGAGCTTTTTAAGCAGTTCCTAAAACCTCCCATTTTTCTTCTACATGTACATTTACATCACTTTTAAATATATATAACAGTAAATATCTAATATACAGTAAAGATATGTTATTTATGTTAATGAAAAGAAATAGACTTGGAACATCCAACCTGTAATGCTGTATTGTTCAATGCTGGTAGTATTTTAAATATATTCAACAAATTTTAACTTACAAATTGCAATTTTATCTTGCCTAAAGAGGTTTCCACGTCCCATGAATAATAAAGATACCAACCTGAACTAACTCCCCATGATCCTCTTGGATCCGATATCAATCGCTTGGTATTCAGCTGTCTACAGTGGAGCAGAAAATATCTAGATAGTCCAACAGTGGCTGTCCTGTGTAGATCAAATGATCGGGAAGCAAGCCTTCAGCATACGCTAAATGAGCTACTCAACAACACAGCATCAGCGCCAACAAGAGTGAAAATTGCCCCCTTCCTTTTTAGACGGTACCTGATCGAGCATGTGACAGCTGCACTCCAGCCTGCGTAGGGAAAAAAAGAATTAAAAAAAGGAGTCAAAAGCCACTTTTCTGTCTTTTTCAGCCAACTAAATCACATGCTTCTCTGAGTTTTGGGGACATGTACGTACATGTACGTGGTAGGTGGATAGCTGTGTGGGGGAATAACAGGAAATAACGCTGAACTACACCTTTCCCAAGGACCCACTCAGTACATGTATGTACATCATCGCGACGTTTGGCGAATCACCAATACCATGAGAATTCATTTTCATACAGAGTGTTTTTCTGTGCAGACAAGGAGAATGATTGTCATTTCCTGAATATTTCACAGCTCACTTCAAGGAACTGTAGTCATATTACCATATCTCATACTAATATCAACATCATGTGGGGCATACATTAACATGGATGCCTATGCACTTAAAATTTGACATAGGCATTGAAAATATAGATCTATTTTTAAATCATGGAATGATTATTCCTTATTGATACTAGTCCACATTAATTGGACAAGTCATTTTTTAAGGAAGTGATTAGTTTTTTGTAAAAATGTGTGAGCGTTCTGAACCTTTTGATTTTGATTTCTTGTAGCTTTTCAATTATTATGCATTGCTATACTGAGACTAAAAAAGTTTGTTTATAAAGTATTCAGATAAGATTCCCCTATACATGTACATGTTCAAACACCACTGTTCACATCTTCAACTCTAACCATCACCAGCTTCTCTTTTTTAGGGTAAAACAAGAAAAGTTTTTAAATCAATGAGCAGATACAAATTTAGCATTGCTTCAAGGTGGGATTACTTATTATCCCTCTTAATCAAAATGAACGTTGACTACAGTGTACATGTATGTGTATAATTGTACATGTATATCAAAATAAAATCACAATCATAATCCTGAAAGAAAATTACCTTCCATAAGATGTGCAATTTTCTGGAAAGAGCCACTCCTTTTTTTTTATCTCAATAACATTACAAAAGCATTAACACTTTGGGTAATTATTTTATCACATCTAAGTAAACCAGTGGTTGGTGAGCAAACCTGCAATGCACATACATGTACTTGTATATGTGATGTACATGTAGTGCCCAGAACAGCAAAGTTTCTTGCTAGAATTCATCCTCCAACATGTCTTTTTTTCACAATCCCTCTAACAATTCCAGCCTTATTTTAGGACTACATGTATTTTCAAATCACATTTACATTATATCTGTGATTTCGACTACAGTAGAGTAGGGGTATGTCAAACTGAGATCAATCCAGAATGGCGATATAAACATGGTCTCTAGAAATACAAATGACCCAACCCTCATCCCCACACAGGCTCCATTAATATCATAATGTTCATCCATGGATGAATGTCAATAGAAGCTGATTAAGAATCCCATCATGCCTTCCCCTGCATTCATGTGACTTGACTACAGATCTCAACAATGGTAAGGCGGGGGATGGGGAGAGGCAAAGCACGGGAGATCACTGCTGGGAGCCTCACCGAAGACGAGTGTTTTCATTGTAATGAGCCATGAGGAAAGTGCCCTTATAATAGATCATTATGGTAGACATGACTGGAAGATCAATTATAGATGGGACTCTGGAGACTATATAGTGTCTCAGACTAAACTGGAATTCCTTGCAAAAGGAACACTGTGGCTAATTTCTTGTGGGAGATCAAAAAAGACAATGTCTGGTTAATAATTCAATAAAACAATCAGCAGATCTATACAAAATGTTGTGTAAAGTTTGAGAATATTCTTTGTTTCTGTAAAAGGAGCTGAGAGTGTTGGGTAAATTATTGTTTTGAATAATTATGGTTTTGAATGTGCAAGCAGATTTTATGAGAAGGCAAAGATCTAAGAAGCCAAAATATAGTATGGTTTAAAGGTAATACAAAGTTTTGGGAAAAATTGGCTGGCTAGTGATTCTTTACAATTTTGATATATTTGGATGCCCATGTGGGTGTAATATAAGTAATAGAAATTTAGCCCATAAAACACTTCTGCTTTTGAGAAAGATTGAATATCAAAATTTTGAAGAGCGCCTATGGCCATACAATGGTACAGTAGTTTCGACCATGAAAATCTCAGAACATGTAGTTGTGATAAATAATTTCCAAACGGGAATAGCCAATCGGTCGATTTTAGTCAAGAAACATTTTTTTACAGCTAAATTAATATCTTGACCTTGAGAGGGAGCTATACAACATAAATAGTTTAATATTTATAATTTCATCACCTAAGACTAGATTTCAACCGCGACAACGATCATTACATATTTTAGGATCGCATATACTTCCAATATGTTCATTTGAACCAAATTCATGACCCCATACCAAAACATTACTACATGTATATGGAGCTTTGTCAATGACTATGACCAACCTCTAATACACAGACATATTTTGACTAAAATAAATATTCCACAAAATCCATGTATGATAAAAAGTTTGCCTCTTGATATTGTAGAAAGAAAAAATAGTTTAAAACACTTCTTTTGATTGAATCTCTATCACCACTTAACCTAATTAGCTGACAGGCAAGGTACGTCAGTTACATGATGTATGTGTGAAGTGCGTCATGTGTATAAAGCATGACATGTCAGTGTGTTACGTAAAATGAATGGTGGTGTTTATTTTACCTGACTTCTAAGAAAGCATAAATGCTTGTGAGTAAGCAACCAGACGGCCGGCGGATTTAGGTCCTGTCCGAGGGACCTGGTAAGATTTTGTAAGATTTTGTATGGTCATCAGCATTGCGCTCTCTGCTTAAAGGGGGTGTAGCTTGGCAAATACTTGTTAAAGATGCTCAAGCTTAGTTATGTAGAAAAAGGCATACGTACACTGCTAGATTCGGAGTAGTTTCGGAGTAACGTAATACCCTAATAATTGTTCATAATACAGTCATAGGAAGTCTGCATGAACATTTATAGTGTAGATCCAAGTAACGGGCAAACAAAGTGAAATCATGTATGTGAAATAAAACTTGCAAGATTAAATTGTAAATAAATATGTTTTACAGAACTATAATAATGTGCATTTTTAGCTGTATCTAATTAATCATATATGAATAAATTTGATATTTTAGAACTAAATTACAAACCAGTCAGTCTGCAGCGCCCTCGATAATTAGGCAGAATGCCCAAATTTACACAGCACCCGGAAGTGCGATAAACCGTTGTATTTCGTGTCCCGGGATTTGCGAGATTTCGCGAGACTTTTGCACATGTCAACAAACTTTATCACAGCTGCTATGGCTTTCACTGTGCTGCGTAGCATGTAGGGGTAAGTTTATCTCCATACTTTTCTACGTATTTTGATATGAAATTTTCCTAATTTTACCCCATCTGAGTGATTGTAAATATTCATTGAAATGTGTCGATATTTTCCTCTTTCGGAGGAGGTATTCTGACATTACCTTGCATTTAGCGTGTTCCTGACTGGTATAAGCGATGTTTCCCCCAATTGTTTGATTTTTGACAACATCAATGTTGGCAGAAATGAAAAATTGCAGAGTTCGATTGATGCACGATGTATTTTATTAGCTTTTATGGCCATGAAAGTTACACATTTTTCAATTGTCAACCGGAAGTTGTGTGACGGCTACGTTAAAATCACTCATTTTTGCCGATATGGCGCGAAAAGTGTACGTTTGGCGAACATGGCCGCAATTTCGTAGTCATCACAGCGACTGCGTATCAGTCCCATACATAGCCTTTTCTGTACTGATCCGGCATAAAACAAGTCATATGATCTGGGGCCCTCGACTTACATGTACTATCCCATTAAATTAGCAAGCTCTCTTGATAATATTTACAAATGTATTCTTAGTCCATTTTATTTTGACACGAATTTAACAGTCAACTGTAAGAGTTAAACAGTGACTCTGGCGTCTGGTCAGACTCAGATAATTATATTATTAATTTAGGGATTCTCAAA
>BEXV01000044.1:44278-84818 GCA_003118195.1 Hemicentrotus pulcherrimus | reverse complement strand
ACCAAAAGGGACCGGCAAGGGTAATAACAGTTGAATCAAGAAAACATTATTCAAACAAACTCTCAATATGAAAACCAAGGTGACTTTGTGGATGCCACTTCTTAACTTTACTCCACTGCAAATTTGTCCGAAAACTTTCAAGGACCATTTTTCTTTGCCTAAGAAACATTGAACAATAAACATGATGGTGTAAAAATGTTCAAGATTAACTTTGAGAAGAGGCATGAAACATGTATGTAATATATTCCGCCGCAGAAGGCAAATTACTATGAAATTGTTTCAAAATTTAGAGATATACTACAGAAATTTAGCTGTCTTCCGTAACCTATTTTCTTGTTTAAAACTTTATGTATTATTCTAACTTTAAGTACGGTTATGAAATTCTGTTTGGTCATGTCTTTTTTGTGTGTGTTATATTGTTAATAATAGTGCTACATTATATTTTTCCGGAATTTGTGTAAATAATTTGTTATACTGATATTGAATTGTACAAGGTAAGAAATAAGAAGTGAATATATTTTGGAAGGTTTCCCTCCCATTATGCTTTCATTGGCAAGGAGTGATAGTATGTGCTAGAAATACCCCAACTTTAATGTATAAGTTAACTTCAAATCTGCTTATCAATATCATCACATGTATTTTCATATATACTGGAATTTGACCACCCCAATGTATTTTTGTTTGATTGGCCATTTATCAGTTTTTCACTTGAATAAGATTCACTCTGGTTTTGGTATGAAAATTAGCATGCTAAAAAAAGAAGAATTTTGCAGTGGATTATTTGCCAAGTATTTTCGGGCATTCAAAAGGACGTGTCTTTTATTTGGGTAAAATCCTTTTTTTTCATTCATGATGAATACAAGATATGAAATTAATGTAAAAAGAATATCTTTACAATTTTGTCCTGATTTGCCCCGTTTGTGCTCCTTTCAATTATTTAAGTTGAACATCTGTATGAAAAGAAAAAAGTCATGTTAAGTTCAGCTGTATTGAATTATTAAACATTGATTTCCTATTCTACGACGCTTAGTGTCTACTTATACGATTTGGACCAAACCATATTCAATTTATTATTGTAAATTAGTGTACAGTATCGTTACATGGAATGCAAATAAACAATCTACAAACTGCTACCCAGCTGTCGCATAATTGTTTTTATTTAGGATCTGTGAGAATATTGGAATAACTTGGTGCTAAAGCAGGAATCGACTTTCCTGCCCATTATAAATTACTACTTTGGTTGAAATTCTGATTAGTTAATATACTTCTTAAAGGCCGGCTGTACTAGTTCAGCCAGAAGGGTTTAGACCACACAGCGAGGTCACTGACCGGTGGCCATCTCATTAACTCGGCTCCCAATTAATATAAGAAAAAGAGGATCATGGGGGACCAACAGGCACCGATAGGGGAAGTTTTCTATATAGAGGGAGTAGCTACCAGTAAGACAGTGTGGATTTAAACTTTCACCGATCTGATACTTTTTGTGTAATGAAGTTCACCACACGCTCGGCCCTCCCCCTCTCCTCTCTCTCAATTCTTTCCTTTGCTTACTTCCTTTCACACACCTCATATCACTACAGCACACATTTTCTTTCACATTTGCTCTTACCATATGATATCACATTGTATCACATCTCTTATCATCATGTATCCTTACCCCTCTTCTTCCTCATTCTCCCTCCCTTTCTCGACTTCAAATTATGTTATGACTACCGGTAGTTTATTATGACTATGGATTATATCCACATATCATTTCCCTTAACAAACAAATCTGATACAGAAAAATATAGATTAAGTTTAAACAAAAGAAAAGAAATCTGAAGAAAACATGGGAACAGAATTATCTGTTGGTTCTGAAAACAATATTTTTATTGTTTTTTACTTAACAATATTTACATTCTGCCAGCATTGAAGCAACCTGCTGGTGACATAAGTATAAATGTGTACAAAAGGTGCAAAATGAGTTGCATTTATTGGAAACAGTATGTACAGAAAATACTACTATCTGTGTTACAAAGCAAAGGTAGTGTATCAATCATTCTAGAAAATGAATACTATTTATGTAAGTTCAATCTGTCAAGGCCAGTTGTAGGTTACATGACATTTTAATGCCATTATATTATATATACCGTTAAATCATAAAAGTATATTCTAGTATGGAATTACTGTGGTAGAACATCATTCCATTTTGTGAAATCTACCACAATTCATACAAACACACAGATAAGTAAAAGAAAAGGAACATATCTTATTATATACGTCTTAGAATCCTCTCAAAACAAACTGGCATCTTTATTCACAAGAGAATACACTCAAATATATTGCACTTGTTTAAGTACATAACATAAGTATGGCGTGACAACAGTTTTAGCAATCCATGCGGTAACTAATGAGAAGCATACCAATCACTATTTCTGTTGATTCTATACATGCAAAACTTTGTAACATGGCACAGCAGTTCCAAGCATAAAGCATGAGTAAACATGCCTACTTTTATGTTCATAGCATTTGCGAAACTTTTATTTAAAAACAAAAAATAAGAACAAAAAATCCAGCACAGCTTCATACAGCTCATCCATGTATACATGGTACTGTAAAAAGAAATGTAAGAAAATAATATGGAAACAATTTTCACTCCATTAGTAAATATGTAGTTTGAAAGCCCAACAAAATATTTTAAAGCACACTTGTTCTTAGGTCTACATATTATCATGTCAGTTTTTTCTTTAAAAGGCACTTATTCAGTCCTCTGAGTTGCTCTGTCTTATGTATAATAATTTTCTCTTTCTCTCTCTCGCCTCATTTTAACTGACAGAAAAATTGAAAAAAATTAAAGAACTGAATACCACCAAAACAATTTATCACATGGAAGAGAACAAATTTGTATTTAAAGAGGAATATAAGAACTTATCAGCAATCTTGCAAGTTATAAAAGATATCAAATGTTACTAATCATCAATACCATCATTGAACAAATCAATCACACACATGACTTTTCAAGTCAACTGATTTGTACTCCTCTGTTCTCGTTGTTGGAATTTATTTTCTCTTGGTAATTATATTTTATCTTCTACCTGACCTTTAGCATAACCTTGATACAAGGTCTTATCTCTTCATGTCATGCATGTCTATGGAACACTAGCATTATGTTGTTGATTTGGCTACACAAACACTGTATAGCTGAGCAGTAAGATTACAAATGAGCATATAATAATTAGCTGGTATTAATAAAAGCAGGAAAACAAGAGAAACTAATCAGTGAAAATTTCCGCAATATCCGACTAAAAGGAGGAAAGTTATACATGTATTTAGATGTCACAAGTTAAATACAATTTGCTCTATACACAAGTTTCGTAAAACTTTAGTTTTGTCAGTCACTTATGACAGAAAAATATTAGTTTCAAGATACATCACAGAGTTGCCAATTTGTGTTTGATTGATCGCAACTTCAAAAATTCATATCTTTCTCATTTTTAATCAATTTTTGCCCATTCTTTCACTAATTTGTTTCTCTTATATTCCTCTTTTTATACTAGCTAATTATCAGGGTAGACTTTTCTCTTTACTTTGTATTATTATCTGAGGACATTGGAGCCCAGTCTTTGAAAGGCCAATGGCCTCCGCTGGCTCCTCAATATTCTTTGTATTATTTATATTCATATATTTGCTTATATGTATAATGTATTGTTAAATGTATTTTTTTTTTGTAAACAAGAAATGGAAATAAAATGAACTTGGACTTGACTTCCTACTAGTGGTAGATATCAAAATATTTGGCATACCGGTATGTAACATATAAAGCTGATCGCTATACTTATTTTGGTTCTTAATCTCTAATCTGGATTGTATAATAATCTCTATATTCAAGACAATTAGTACATTGTTTCTTCTGAATGTTTGAAGACAAGGCTGGTAAATCAAGGCACATGAGATATCCAAAATATTCATTTAATAATTATTGTATTCAAGGTTACACATGTTGGGTTTCTGTCAAGGCACAATCTCGATATGTTTGATGGGAAAGACAAACTGAATACATCCAAATCACACTTGGACAAAGTTCCTAAGTGCCCTTCCATGACAAAATTAACAAAGTAATGCTATGGTCACATTACCCAAAAGTAGCCTGCTCGGCGGTCGAGCGGCGAGTTTTTAACCAATTATGCCCGGCGGCTGACCGGCCACCGAGCGGCGGCCGCCCAGGCATTGCTGGATTTTAGGGCATCGCTCGGTCGCCGCTAGAGTTTTAGCACGGAGTCAAAATTTGGGCGGCGCCTGCTCATTTTTCACTCGCCGCCCAAAATACGCTCGGTGCCTGGGCGGTCGCCGCCCGGACACCGACCTAATTGCTGGGCGATGCCTAATTTCAGCAGCGACCGAGCAGGCTACTGATCGGTCGGTCATTGCTCTCTTTTGTGACCATAGCTTAAGTAGTTGAGATCTACATATAAGACAGCCAGATGTTACAAGAGGTTGATAGACCAGTTCATAGTCAGCCTTGGCACAAATGCCACCCCAAACATCCACATATCTTTTACACACAAACATCCCACTTAAAAAATAATCGCTGCTAATGTGATTGAGGTGCCTCGTGAATACCTTCTTCTTTTTCTTTTATTTGCCCTCTTGAGAAGAATGATTCCACCTGTGTATCAGAGAATGTCCATATCAATGCATAAATGATTAATGATAACATAACTTTTATGAACACGGATCCAGCATTTGTCTCTGAATTTTTACAATTTTGGTACAACTGGGCTCCGTCTTACAAAGAGTTGAGATCAATCTCAACATGGCAATGGCCTATCAAGATCATCGTTACATGCGGGTATTGTACAGCACGCGCACTATCAACCAATGTGAACCGTTGTTTCAAAACTGCGATCGATCGCAATTCTTTGTAAGACGGGGCCCTGACCTTTATCTACACATGCGCAGATTGTATCTATGACCTGGTCTATTATATTTTTTTCAAAACTCATTTTGCATCCATCTTAAACCTTAAACATGTCTTACAGAAGCTAGAAACACAACAGACAATAAATCTTGTTGAATTCAATGGCATCAGTACATTATGTTTACTCAAAGACATAGTCACACCTGTCAATCCAATCCACCTTCTTTCATCCCACTAAAAAAAAAACATATTACACACTCATCTTTACAAACTGGATGTGATTTTCTTTTAGCAATTCTGTGTTACCGAACTTTAATGAGATGCAAGTATATGGCACAATCAGCCTCTGAAAAGCTTTGTCTGTATTGAATATAAGGCATACTGAAAATAGGAGTATAATTATTGTTGAAAATACATAACATTTGATTTCATGTTAAAAGCCATTTTGATCGTAAGACACAAAACTACAGTGCTTTACATCATACCGACAGTACCATGAAACTCTTATTTGTTTAATTGATGAAAAAGGGTGTTTTTATCAGATTGAAATCACTAACAATTATGTCTCAAAATTGAAATAGAAAGGAATTGGAAGGCTTTATGAGAGGAAAACCCTAATTAATAACCTCCCTTTGATATGACATTCATGCCATTTTCAAAACTAAAATTGTACAGATAGCTAAATCATACTCTGTCACCCATTACATTTGAATTCATTGTATTGGTTTCTGACCACTACCCTCGAATAGGCAATACCAATATCTTTAGCATATCTTTTTAATAACATGGCAAGAATTGATAGAAAAATGTTGACACCACACACAGTCTGAATAACAGCCTTAAAGATTGATGCTAGCCAACTACTATAAATTATCATTAATCTTTTCTTCTTTCTCTCTCTCTCTCCTTTTAAAACTGAATACAAAAGCAAATACGACATAAATTTCATGTGGTGCTGACTCGCATTTAACCCAATGCATGAATTTGACTCAATTTTTACTTCGAATCATGCAAGGGTCAAAACCCCCAAAACAATTTAAACTGTAGTGATGTCTACATTAATATCTTAAAATTAAACATAGACATCAAAATATTAATGTCACCACAGCTGTTTCCCCTACCCCTTTTCAACTATTATTAAGATAATGTAAATGATGTGCAAATTAATGATGTAGCATTAGTCTAGTATTGTAGCCCATTCACAGTATATTCTCTACGCAAAATTTCCATTACAATTGAATACGCATGCACTTTCTGCACACTGGAATATACCACTGCATGTAGTATTGTACATGTATTCCTTTAATTTTGCCTCCAATAAATACGCTGCTATCATGGATGAAGTTATTTGAAGGGGTACCGCACTGGTTCGGATCAATACTCGTCAGGTTTCCTCTAGAATAGGCGATGTGATCGACTTCACCATTGATTCCATTTTAAACATGCACCAATTTCAGTTTTTATATGGCACATTTGACTGGCCTCATTAGTGCTGTGACATATGTACACTCTTCTTGGTGCAATTTGTCCACGTGGAGCATCCTTGTACACACTTTGTCCACATAGAAAAAGACCATTCCTTGTGCACCGCTTCTTGCCAGATGCATCCTCCCGTCTTCCAGGCCACACTGGGCATAGCCGCTGACTGCCTCTCTATCTCTCTCTCTTGCAGTCAGACTGCCCAGTGTGACATAAACCTCAGTTCTGCCTGTCTGTTAGTTGATTCTTTGTTAATGTACCCCAATTTCAGTTTTTTTTCCATATGGCACATTTGACTGGCTTCATCAGTGGTGTCACACATCAAGCTCGCACTGCTTATTCACATGTACATATACTCTCTTCATGGGGCAATTTGTTCATGTGGAGCACACAGGTGAACAGGGGAGATGTAGCACATAAGAAGTACGCATTATTCCCCATCAAGTCTTGTGTGATGATTTTCTCCTGAAAGGAACATAGAGAGAATACAAGAATAAGGTTTAAGAATTTTATAAATGGATCTACTTGAAATTGTTCGCCATGAATAAGTCAATTTGGCAAAATCCTCTACACTTTTATCTAATTGATATACTTATTCAATATATCAATATGCTTGCTCATTACCGTAATGTCACAAATGTGTACACTGGCAGAGTGGACTAATTACTTGGAGACAATGAGTATAGTAACCATGGTCATATATGTAACAATGTAGATAACATGCCTTGCTAGAGGAAATAACAGCCATTGTATCTCCAGTCAAGTGTTTAACCCACTTGACTGGATGAAATTTAATGGTAAGGGGGTATTAATTTGAATCATATCAGTTGTAAATTTCCACATAGACAGAGTACTGTATTTACAGTTGTCTATTGCTTGATAGGAGAAGTAAATAAAAAGCTTGTAGATTTCTTTCTTATGATTTAGGTTCCATAGTAGAGTCATGCTACAGCCTAGGTAAGGTCAGGAATGTCAAAAATATTGATGGGCATGAAATCTGTGAGATTAAATCTGAAGGTTGATGTTATAAAACAGGAGAAGTAAAAGAGGATCGCTTCCAAGAATAATATGATGAATTACCGGTACACAAGTAATATCTGGATTGCTTTATAAAGATCTTGTAAGTGTATTTCATCATAGCTGTATCCTATACACAATTATACTATCTTTGATAGCAGCTCAATGAGTACACCATTATATTCACAAAATTGTATCGTGTCTTACACTCTAGTTGAGGATGATGAAGTTGATAGATGACTATAAGAAGAATTGCCTGTGCCTGACCGGGTTGAGCTAACGGACGATGCTGAAGACTTTCTGGATTCTGTTAACATGAAACAAAATATGGTACATTATCATCAGGAGAGTAAGCAGTAATGATGCAAGGAATTTCAGAGATAGGTTATGAATTCCTTTGATTCTTTTCTTTTATGCCTCTCTCCTTCCTCATCCTGTTTCCTGCTCCTCTCTCCTTCCTCTTTCTTACTCCCTCCATCTCCTTTGTCCTCATTCCTCCTCTCTCCTTCCTTTTCTCACCCTCTTTACTCTCTACCCCAGCCAATCTCTCTCTTCCTCCTATTTCCTTCTCCTCTCTCCATCCTCTTTCTTACTCCCTCCATCTGCTTCATCCTCCTCCCTTCTCTGAATCTTATTCTTCCATGACACAAGTCTACCTCCTCCCTCCCTCCCGCCACCCCGTCTTCTTCCTCAGTTAGTCCTTGCCCTCCTCCTTTTCCTTCCCTCCTCTTCCCTCCATCCATAAATATTTGCTACTTACAACATTTTTAAACTAGAACCCCACAATACATTTGACAATACATACCCGATACATGTGTTCCACTAGTTGTTCTTTTAGCTGCACTACTGGCCGTGGGTGATGACATAGAACTATTGTATTCTACCCTAGTAGTCCTGTCAATCAATAAAAAAAAAATATAATAATATCATTAGAGTGTTGCTTACAATCTCTGTCTTCAGCTGGCTTGTTAGGATTCCTTTCCTCACTGCAAACAAAATGAAAGATGCACATGACCAACTTTACAACAAAATACCAATAAAGCATTGCATACCAAGCTTTAAAAATTACACATAAACCCCACTACAAAATAGCATTGCTAAAACAAACTCACATAAACATTATTACACCAAACCCCACTACAAAATAGCATTGCTAAACAAACTCACATAAACATCATTACACCAAACCCCACTATGAAATAGCATTGCTAAACAAACTTGATTAGAAAACAGGTCATAACATTTTTTTTTTTTTTTTAAAGCAACAAGGAAGCAAGTAATTCTTATTTGTGTTGATAAACCACAGCAAAGAGTCTACTGCAGACTCTCACTCATTTCTGCTACATCATTGTATGGGAGCTGGATGGTACATGCAGCAATTCAATGACTTATGAAAATGGACATTTATGATCTATTTGATGCATTGTTTGATTTTTATTATACTTATTTGGGTTATTACAATTTTCATGGATATGGTATTTAACACGAGCCCACCGAGAGGTTGAAATATGCTCTTATTTTACATAGAAATGACACTTGGACCCTGTTGTAAAAAAAAATCAATATGATTTGATCAATTACAGCTCAATATGAGTTGGATATCTACTAATATGATAACAAGGCCATTAAAAGCATATCCTTAACCTACAGGAACAGTGTGGTTCCTATATTAAGCATATTGAAATTAGAGAATTCAGTACTTATTGTGTAAGAAACTGTTAAACTGCATTGGGACAATGTTAAATTACTAACAATGTTTAGACTTTCTGCTCACAATATGTTAATTAACATCCTAAAATCTGCCTGTATAGTTACAACTACATCACAGCACAGTTAATGACAATTAATCACATAACAAAATGTAATTATATGACATCTAAGTTACACCCGTATTGTTTAGTGACACATATGACATTGGGATCACAGATTAATATCTAATATAAACATGATTTTAATTTGACATGATCAAGCCTGGGAAATCCAAGCAGAAACCCACCTATAAAAAAAAAAAATGTATTATCTGAAAATCAAACCCTCTCAAATGAATAAAAAGCAATATTAGGACGAAGCCATTCAAAATGGAGCACACTCAATCACCTGCCAAAAATATAATGTCAAAAGAGCCATGAGAATAGAGTGAAAAAAAAGCTTTAGAAGCAGGGGTGGAACACACACATTTGCCTGGCAAAAGTGTGATATCCAAAGAGCCAAAGGAATATAGGAAAATATGTTTTAGAAGCATACTCCAAGCAAGAGTTAGAAGCCTTGGATAAATGATAAACCTTGTATTCCGCATCAAAGAAGAAGCAAGCAAGCCGTCGGAACCAGACCTATTCCGGCTGTTCAAACAAAGAAAGGGTAAAAAATATATCCATGCCATCCCATAACCATATCAAGCGTAGCAAGTAACTTTCTAAAGAAACCAGAAGACATTCAGTACAAAAGGCTTTCAACGTCAAAATGCTTAGACAATTAATTGGAAAAAAAAAAGATGTTGCAGAAAAAATATGGAAAAATATCTTGTTTATCAGATTTGGAAAGTAAGAGCAGGAAAATGCTTTTCTTTCATATGAGAAAACAGTAATAGAAAATTAAATTATCAGTGCCTCTGAAAGATTATTTGTATTCGAACTCCAGCGTAAAGTAGAAAGAAGACTTTGTATAAGGATAGTGATGAAAAAGAAATTCATATTAATATTGCATATCGATATCTCAACCCTGTACATTCCCCTCTTTTTTTTATCCCAGCCTCTTTTCTCCTTGCTTCACTTCTATATCTCCAAATCTACAGATGTGGATACATGCAAGTTGTCTGCATCTCCTATGGCAAACCCATGTTCCAACACCTCAGTGTACCGACACNTCCATCTCTGCTTGTCCAGGGCCTTATTTAAAAAAAACTTGTTATCAACAATAAGTGCTAAAGTCTATAACAGATTTACTCAAAGCTAATCAAATGCAAATATTTTTTTTAGTAGTTTGTATGTCATTTATTTCAACTTTTTCATTGATAAGTTTCATGAAGCAGGGACCGGGGAGTGTTTCACAAAGTCTAAGATCGACTTTAAGTTGGACTTAACTACGGCAGGCCATTCATGCCACTGGTTGCTCTGGTTGCTCTCACCATTGGTCTCTTAATTATGATCTTTAGATAATATAATATTTTTTTTCCTTCAATAATGAACAATCAAAATATGCAAATTCTGTATATTTGGGACAATGAATGGTATTTCTTTGAGAAACCAATGCAAGGAATGGTTAGAGGAACTAGTGGCATGAACGGCCTGCCATGGTTAAGTCCAATTTAATGTCGATCTCAGTCTTTGTGAAACACCTCCCTGAAGTTGTTTCCTTTTTCTCTCTCCACTAACCTGGTAGTTGACTTCACGTTATTGTTGGGTTCCAGAAGCGTGGCTGAGGGTGACTTCTTGCCTGCCCTGGTGGCTGTTGTTCTTGAGAGGGGTGCTGACACCACCTCACTCTTGGGTGCTTTCTGGGCTTTAGATGCAGCTGTAGATAGAGAGAGAGAGAGAGACGACATGAGCCAACAATGAGATGTGATTTATGCATCAATGGAGAATGATGCGTCAAAAGCACTTTTGATACAGACAAGAATGCTTCTAAAACATTATAAAATGAAATATCATTATGCCTTTGAACTCAAATTCTGATTTGTCATAGAAAGAAAAAAAGATAAAGAGAGGGATGGAGAGATGTTATGTTATTACTTAAACAAGAGCTTTGTATTTATATTATGTAACATTGATATCATTCTTGTCTCGAATGACCTAAATACACACCCCACTTAATAAATTTAAAAAAAAAACAATTGTAATTACAGAGAAGAAATATAAAAGCAAATAGTATCAAACAAAAAACATGGTAATGAACAAATTCACTGGGGAAAAAATGACAGTTTGCACAAGTGAACAAAATACATGATACATCCAACATGATCTTACTGCCCTTCATACAAAAATATTACAACAATTTATGGTTTAAATTTAGAAAATTTATTTTAAAAATGGCAGGTTTCTTTACAAACTAAGATACTGGTACTTATATTCAGATAAGCCATGCATATACCAGAANCCCCCCCCCCCCCCCCCCAAAAAAAAAAAAAAACAACAACAACAACAACAACATAACACAACCCTCAAAAAAACAAACATAGAATACACAACCAATGAGAATATTAAAACATTCAAAACTATTTAAATTGATTTTTCAAGCATTTTAAAATTACAGACTAATTGAAAATCATTTTTTGGTGGCATGTGACATAATAAAAATAAAGTACCGGTATCTTCATTTTTCTAATAGCTTATAATATTCTCAAAGTAATTTCCTGCGAATAATCAATTACATTGATACAAAAAAGCAAAACATTACACAAATGAAATATATGTATATGAACATTTCAACATATTGAATGATTCAAGAAATATTGTCCTCTTTCTTTAGACAGCTTTTGACTGGTACATGTATGTTCAATTTGTATGTCAGTGAAAAACAGAGCAAAACTTACCGGTAGTTCTTATAGTAAATGCATTAAACAATCATTATAAAAAAAAAATACACATCTACATGTATGCATAAAAAAGGAATACATGTTAAAAAGATATGTTGTGAAGCATGCAGCATGCAAATATGTGAAGTGCATCCAAACACCATCTAACCAAACAAATAAAAGGCAATGTGGAAATGGGTGGAATAATATCTCAAATGAGAATGTCATGTGTTCAATTAAAAAGGGCAGTAACAAACTCAGTTTTACAGAGTTTAAAAGATTGAATTAAAAAAATTGTTGACTTCTTGTATGCAGTTAACACGATACAGTCAAACCTGCTTTAGTGACCACCTGTCTACAAAGACCACATTTTTCGGTTTCCCTTGAAAATGGTCTCTCCTTGAAACATGTACTAAAGGAATCTGTCTACGAAGACCACCTATTGTGTTTCCCTTGAGCAGTTGCTATAGACAGATTTTGACTGTATATTCAATTTCACTTATGTATCTTTGCCTTTAGGAATGAAACAGTAACAGAGTCAACAGACATAATGGGATGAAATGAGCTACAGAATATGTACTGTCTAATACAACAAGAAACAGGACCACTTACTTTTTCCTGTTTGAAGAGAAAGTGGGACATAAGGAAAACGTTGATTTATTCATGAGCACGATAATGGGCGTGTAGCCTTTAGAGTTGGCTCCAATATCATACATTATAAGTATTAAATAAAAACAGAGAAGCTTCCTCTACAGTTTGATAAGTAAAAAACATCGAATTTTCAATAGCATATAACTATGTGGGTGCTATGTACAATCTGCATTTTAAAGTGAGTCAAAGTTTGTGTTTCTTTATTGCTGAACTACACACACGATGCTACAGCTAAATCTTTCACCTATAAACTACAGCATATGGTAGAGCAAAGGCATTATGACGGCTTCAATTAAAATATATGTTTAAAAGCAGCAAGTAATCAAATTGTGAGTTTTTAAGAAGGGTAAAAATATAATTATACACATCAAATTACAATCATAATTGAAGTGATGAAAAATACTTTGTGGCAAGTAGTTCTCACAGGATTTTAAAAAATGTTTGGAAATCTTTATCATGCAAAGTTGTTGGGCTCATTTGTGTATTAAAGCAAAGTGGGAAACAGTGATGCCCTTATAAATACATGTACAAGAAGTTCACAAAACTTCAAGAATGATTTTATTAACTTATTAAGTAAGCACCGATGTCTACTGGCAAGATGCATGTATTAATAACATTCGCCACTCTTGACCCAGGCGTAGTAAGTGGGTACCTGGTAGGAGTTATTCCTTAAATCCATTGCGCAATGAAAATGGTGGCCAAAATTTTCCTACCTTATAGGGCAAAATTCAAACCTTCTCATCTCACAATGCTTCATAAACATGCATTCAAGAAACAACATCTGTAAAATACTCAAGATTATCATGATTCTGCAGACCATGTGATTCCTACCTCGCATAGCAGTGTTCATAGGTGCCCCTTGGGGAGGGGAGACCTTTCTGGAAGACGACAGGGTATTATGTTTGCCACTGGGGGGACCGTTGGACACAGAACTCTTGCTCGAAGATGACATTGCACTATTTTTGCCGGTTGGGGGACCGTTAGACACAGAACTCTTGCTCGAAGACGACAACGCAATGTTTTTGCCGGTGGGGGGACCTTTAGACACAGAACTCTTGCTCGAAGATGACACCGTAATATTTTTGCCGGTGGGGGGACCGTTAGACACAGAACTCTTGCTCGAAGATGACACTGCACTATTTTTGCTGTTGGGGGGACCGTTAGTCAGAGAGCCCTTACTCCCAGATGGTGTGCTTATGTGTTTGTGGCTGTTGCTTTTAGACACTGCAAACAGAAAGAGAGATAGGGTGGAGAGAAAGATAGATAGATAGAACGAAGCAGGCACAGCAAACTCATGCAATGGTTAAAAAGAGGAGATTAGTTTCTCAAAATTAAAAAAGGTCCTGGGATGAATGCTTGTTTGCTAAACAGCAAACTGATGTATTTCCATAGTATGTCCATTTGAGATTACACTTTGGATGTGATATAAGCTGTTAAGGGATTACGACTCAACTAAAGCTCACAGGATTTATCGATAGCAACTTGAGAAAACATATCCTGACCAGACTCTGTAAAAATGAGAAACTAACCTCCAACAAAACTGTAACATATTTTGCTATCGTTATCAAAGTATCAACCAAGTCAAAGGAAAATAGTAGAAGAGTAAGATGAAAAGAAAAATTAAATGCTTCATATAAAAACCAATGCATAAATCTACCATCAAAGCATCATGCATTGCTTTTCTAATCCATACCATTGCCTAATAAAAGTTTGGTGGTGTCATGCAAATTGAAACAATATTGCTCCCACTTTGTGCAATTCATTTCATTTTTATCGTGCAATTCATTAATCTACAAGGCTTTGGTGTTGCTAAAATACTGAAACTTACTCATTTAAGTAGAATTTTGAAAGATTGGTGAAATACTGAATTAAAATAAATACAGACTAATAGCTAAGCATGCATGCTAAACAAGAGTACAAGCGGAATTCAAGAACAAAAGAAGTGCAAGCTTAACATCTCGCAAAATTTGGCCACTCATCAAACAAAAAAACAATATTATAAGGACTAATACTTTAGCAATAACTGCAATCAATCACTGTTAATACTACTTCTCGCTAAAAGATGATGCTGACTCTCGAAGCAGCTAATAATTTAAACTAGTCTCTATTTGGAATCTCTTTCCTACTTCTTTCAGTGTTAACCACTTTCTATTCAAATTTCTAACTATCTGGAATGCTTTTTGGTATCTTCTTTACTACTCACCGTCTGTGAAGAAAGCATACCGTATAAAGAATGAAAATGAAGGGGAAAAGGAGACCTAAAGATATCATAAACACACACGACAAGGGTAGGTAGAGTCACTCCAAACTCAGAGAAGAGTCCAAACAGATGGAATGAGGACCTAACAAACCTTTTCTGGAAGATATTGATGGAGCAGAGGCTGGATTTGATTGGCTGTGAGCATGAACGTTCTTGTCTACTTTGCTCTCCTTCTCCGCCGCCTTCTTCTTCTCCGTGTGTCTGGCTGAGCCTTTCTCCCTGCTTCCCTTTTCCGCTCCGTCGTCGATGTTCCGTCTCTCGATCTCCAGCATGGCTCGCTCCTCGGCCTCCTTCTTCCGGTCCTGGATGTCGTCTTCGTAATACTGTGACATGTTCAGCTGGTAAGGATGATCAATAATAATAATGATGAAACATGACCTTCATATGGCCCACAAATCGTCCTCTAGGAGCTAATGATAATAATGGTAAATTTGTTCACCAAAAGGAAGACTCATTAGCTTCAATTTTGTTCTTTCTGAGGGCCCTGCAATTAGTATTATCCCAGCAAGTGCCAGGTACCCATTTACACCCGGGTGGAGAGTGGCAATTGCGGATTACTGCCTTACCAAAGGACGTTAATGCAAGGTTTAGATTCAAACCCTTGGATTAAGAGTCTTATGAATGAAACACTATACCATGACACTACTCAAAAACATAGTAGCTTCTACTACTTACAACAAAGTTATATTGCTATTAATAATAATACATGAACAAAAATGTAATAAGTTAAGCAATGAAAAAAAAAAACATCTATAATCAAATCTGAAGTCATCCACTTTAGATATGTATCTCAACCTTTTTATTTCTTTTCCAACTGTCTATGCTTTGTAATATGATCTTTAATATCTTCAAGCCTTGTGAAATAAATTACACAATACTGAAGTGAGTAATTCAAATATTTTATCAAACAGATGATCATTTATCACCTCTTTATTTTAAATCATATTTATATAAAATAATGAAATTCCAAATTTATAAGTTGACAATGAAAGTAAACTAAACTTACCGAGTCTACATGAACTTGTATTCTGTCTAATTCAAATACAGCCTGAAAAGAAAGAGAATAAAATAAAGGTGAAGAATATTTATTCACCATTTAGGACTCAATTCAAATAAATTGGACCATAATATTTCAATACTCCTCATACTTCTGATAACGACAAATAACTGTTTCTCATTGCAGATAAGAAGACTGATGATTCACAATGTTTTATTACCTATGCACTCTCCTGATAAAAGAAATCTTATGAAACCTTGGACCAACGAGAGAGGTAAACCTCTAAGGTTCAGCTTATTGGGTAACATTGCCTCAGATTCTGAAACAAAATCCTGGATTTAGCTCATAATCATAATAATGAACCTTTAGGTCAGTCAGAAACCCCATGACTTTTACAAGCTGATCGCCTGTCCGACTATCAAGATATTTATGATTTGAATTCGAAATTTCAAAAAACATTTTTTTAACGGTTTTATAACACTAGTCTATTGGGGAAAATGAGTATGGTAAAACCGGTCACTCAAAGATTTATACTTCTTTGAGGCACTTCATGATCATTTTAAAGGCTAAAATCCTCTATTTTAGGGCTTCAATATTACTTTATATCACAGGCACTGATAACGTGTAGTGCCATGCATCACAGATTTAACATTGTTAAACAATGTCTTTACTACTTACTTGTCTAATGGCAGCATCTACATCTTTATCTTTCTCTGAAGAGAGAAGTCTCCGAACGACCATCTCCAAGGCTTGTAGGTTCTCTCTGTCCTCTGGTAGCTTCATCTGATGCTTGATCCGAGGGAGCAGAGAGCACATTTTTAACCTGGTAATAAATAAACACAACCCCATAGAAATTAGAGGTGCTTGAAACAGATAAGAAACACTACACATGGACAACATACAACTAACAGAACCACCTGTTTTTCTTTAGTTCATTCAGGCACGCAAAACAAAAACTCCTCTTTTGAAGAGATTTTTTTACAAATGACGTAAGTCATAAATTGTAGGTACATATATCTAAATATAATAAAATATGATGGTATTAATCAAATAAACATACTTCGATGAATGGAAACAATTTTTAAAGGGTTTATGATGAGAGTTTGATATCATTTGAGGAAAATATTGATGATATCAAACAATTTCTTTATATTTTCTACGACACTTAAAGATTAACTTCCATGATTTCTCTTGTTTACCTGATGTTAGGAACAGGATCCGCTGTGAGATCCATCAACGGCTCCATGAAATTCTCCTTGAAGAATGATTTAGAGAACATGTCCATGACGATGACAGAGATGTCTATGTATAACCTCCTGTAGCGGCTGCTTTTACTCCTACAACACTCTACCAAATAGACAAGAAAAGAAGATGAAATGAAGAGATTTTTTTCATTGGTAATGGATCTTGACATAACTATAGTAATACATCTTTTTTAATACCTTTTAAATGTAGCACAAAATAGGTATCATTTGGAATAACAAAAATGAATGGAGGCTTTTATCAAATACTGAAGATAACAATAATGTTTTTATTTCAATAAGACCATACATAATTCTGTATATTTCTACCTTAAAAAAAAATTGTGAATGGACATCATGCATGGTGATGCATTAAGCAAATATCAGACTATGGAAGTTTTGTCACTAATCGTAATACAAAATTTTGGGAAATTTTGAAAATTGGGTGGATAGTGATTCTTTACAATTTTGATATATTTGGATGCCCCTGTGAATGTATTATAAGCAATAGAAAATTTAGCTCCTAAAACACTTCTACTTTCGAGAAAAATTGAATACAAAAATTTACAACATTTGGATGAATTTCAAATAGCGTCTATTTGAACCAAATTCAAGACCCCATACCCAAACTTTGTATTACCTTTAAACACATGTACGGTGAAAATAGTTGTTGAAAAGAAAAGAAAAATTTACTTTTTAGCACCAAGTGCATGACTTACCGTGGATTAGTTTGGCAACCATGTCTTGTCTGTGGTCAAGCTTTCTACAGTTTCTCATCAGAGCACACAATGTCCTAGATGCTGCACGCTGGATCGGCAATGCTCTCTGAAATACCATGACAGCAAAATGACACATTCAGTATCTCATTTTTGTGAAAGAATTCTATTATCTTATGAAATAAACTAAGACAGAATTGTGATTGTGAAATTCATCCAACCTTTAATAAGAAATATTCAAAATGTATGTTGTGTGTTTATGCAGATATTGTACGACAAGTACATTTTCAAAATTCTCTCATATTCCTAATGTGTGAATTTTGAGCAGGATATTCTGTTCTTTCTGGTAGTAATAATTTTTGTATAAAGTTTAGCCATCTCGGCAAAGAAAAGGACTGGCTTTATTATTCACCTATGAAACTTCAATTTATGAATCACCTTTACTTGTCACTATCAATAAGAGTAACAACTTTTTAAGCCCATATAAAGCAAATGATTGAATGAGTAATCTAACCACCCACAAATATTAAATGCCAAACGTTACCATCCGTACAAAGTTGCTAAATTATTCTTTGAAAATGTTCAGGACATGACTTAAATAACGGCCCTTCAGAAAGAAACACAAAGCACACACTCTCACAGACATTATCACAGTAAAAAAATTGTTATAATTCTTCTTTCAAAATTGACTAAAATGATGGCCCTTCACAAAGATGCACGTAGCACACACTCTCAAAGATATGTATCACAGTAAAAAGTTGCTAAATTCTTCTTTGAAAATTTGAAGGACATTACTAACACGATGTCCCTACACAACAAAACACTCTATCCTCAACTAAACTCATTCTGAGATAATATAAAAAGACTCACGTGAGTGGTGACAAGCTTGAAGAAGAGAGGAACAAACTTGGAATGGATCTGATCACTGGTCAAGCACTTGGGAAGACAGGCAAGTTTATCTAGAATGTCCACATGGAGTCTCCAGTTCCTGGAGTTGGCTGCTATACTCTCCGCAGCCAAGATGGCCGGTATCAAATCACCAACTCCATATACCTGTCATGATAGAACATAGAACAAGGTGTCAGCACGAAACTAAGTAAGTTTGAGTTTTGCATCGCTTTTGATCCCATGTTATTATAAATGAAAATGTTTTACAGATAATATATTTTATGACAGACAGGGTTACACAGCACTGAATCTGGGTTAATATCAGGTACCTCAGTTCTAAAATCATAAAAGCTAAGATTTCAATTATAATTGAAATCTCACTTTATAGTGAACAAAAATAGTCACAATATCCACACATCAAATTATATTACAATTTCATTATTGTAGTTCATTGAAAATGTCCTATTTTTTTAATATTAGATCTATTTAGTCTTTTGATAGGTCTGTACTTAGATAATCAATAATCTTGAGATGTAACAGAAAGATTTATGTCACATTTAAAAGTGAAAGCAACCAAAATTGAAATAAAAATTAATTCACTCTTCTACAATTGGCAATACAAACAGATACTTGGATGCTTCACATATTAAACACACTGCAGACTCTGTCTCCAAATTATAAATTACAACGCTGCAATAATCACTGGGAGAATTATTTACACAACAGTGGATATAAACACTTACATCTACATATATGTGATTTTGTGTGGATAAACCACAGCATGATCTATAGATACTTATGGGTATATATGTGAATACATGAGTTAAACATGTATGTAACCTAAAAAAGAATGCTGCAAACAGGAAATAGTAACTTTAATATCACCTTTTGAAACATTATAAATTTATACTCTCTATGATCTACAATGGATATTGATTAAGGTGTCATACACATACAACCTGTATCTTTTATTTGAGAAAGAAAAATTCTTAAACTGATATATCATTGAGGCTTTTGAATTATTTGGCTTCCAAATGATGAAAGGGACTAATTTCACTTGCCAATATATCACCTTAATCAAATATTCTATGGCATGATAGCAATATTATTAAATTTTCATGAATGTTGACATCTAAAGAAATGAGTCTGTAACTATGAAGTACATATATGCTATTACAGCATCATAACCCAATGCAAGTAATAATACTCAATTTTTATAAAGCGCTTATTACAATCACCAAGCGCTTCCAAACTTCGAAATTATTACCCTTTAGCTGTGCTGCCATTACGGCGCTCTAGCATTTTATAGAATTAATTCCTGCCAGGTACCCATTTACATCACCTGGGTTGAGTGTGGCAAATGTAGATCAATGTCTTGCCAAAAGACATTAGTGCCCTGATTGGGATGAACATTCAACTATCCTCCCGTCTGCTCTAACATAGCCAGATACTTCATGTGACAATAAGATGAAATTCACTGAATGGAGAAACCCTCCAGCAGATTTTTATAAATGTGTACTTTAATCAGCATGGGCTGAGGGTACCAAACCTAATTGAATCTCATTCAACTACTTAGTCATCATCTCAAAATTCTCTAATCCATACAAGTTTCCCTCTAAAGTCTCACCAAACAGCAAATATAAATATCAGTTTACCACATGCTCCAAGCTAAGTCTTATATAACAACAAAATCCATAACAATAGATATATTTTTAATCATACACGCAGAATAACTAGGCCCTAATAACAACCCTAATTAAAACACCATTCCTACAATGCCCAACATACACGTGTATAAAGCAGAACATATGGTAGTACAAAAATCTACATGTAGCACTTTGAGTTCTAAATGCATGCTAACTCTACCATGCTAGTAACCAGCGGTCAAAAACACATAGAATTCTTACCCTGCGATAGGGATATAGACTTATCGTTATCATCTAAGAAAGTGAGAAAAGGGTGAGGACAGTCAGATAAGAATAAAGAAGATTTCTCAATTTTTTGTTAAACACACCTACAGTATAAACAAGCATTCTAGACTAAAACTACCTCTTCATAACGAGTTGGGGAGGTGAGAGGGGTTGGGTGGGGGGGTGATACATTGCACATTCCTATAGCTGCTGTGTGCAGACTTGTCAGAGAGGTTGAACAAAACATGTTGATAATTGAACTACTAACAGTGCAGAACATTGTATGGGATTGTTCAGAAAATTCCAAACACAGTGGAAACAACATTCCATGCCTATTTCAATAAAAGGTTAACCAAGATTAATTTTTCATTTTTGACTTCTTTGTAAACCAAGGCCATGTTCCTATATGTAGAGACATACTGCAATGCCAATATATGACACTTGCTTTCTGCCATTGTAATTTTTGTTTAATTTAATATTTTAAAAGGCCTCGAGTACATAATTGCTTCTTTTAGGGGTAAATTGGTAGAATGATAACAAAAAGAGAAAGTGTAATTTTCTCACCTTATTATCTACTTGATGACTACTGCTGCTGGGAGCTCCTTTAGAGAATGCTATCAATGTCTCTGGAAGGTGTGATACAATACCCTGTACAACCTGATGGTAGAATGAACAACATTGATTTACATTCAGTGACATTGCTACAATTGTTTTAGCTTGAACAATGATTTAAATGTTCTAAAACATATCTCGTACAAAAAGAGGAGCCAATTCAATGTTACCTCTAAGATATTGTCATAGAAATCCTTAAATGAACATTTTTGAAGTCCTACCTTTCTGTGCAGCAACAAGGTTTATAAACAATAGTCATACAAGTTTTGAAAGCTTTATTTAAATATCAAATTTGCTTTTAAATATATTTAACCCCCCCCCCTGCAATGACTAATGATGAATACTATACCTGAGTGAGGAAAACTTAAATGGGTACACCATATGTGTAGTCCTTATAAGGACAGGGGTATTCTTTCTTTGAGAGATGTGTAAGTTCTTTATAGAACTGTTGTATAATTCTTTTGTGGTTATTATTTTGACAAGAATTTGTATATCTTTCAAAGAAAGAGATTATCTTGACGTTTGGGACAATGTGCTCCGTCTGTAAGTCATCAGGAGAATGGTGTACCCACCTGACGCACCCATCTAAGTTTTCCACACTCATCTACCTCACTGTGCACCCCTATAGGAATAGGAATATTTACCTGTAGATTCTCATCCTTGAGTAGACTAACCAGCTCACCATGGATACATGATACATTGTTACCTAGGAGGTGAGCAACCTGTCAATCAAATGGAGAAAAAAAAAGTTTACTTTTGGAACAATTAAATGAGTCGTTGAATTGATGCAAAACTCATATAATTGTGAAGGGGAAGCCTTACTGATTAAATAGAACAACTTCCCTCTTCAAAATATGTTTGGGGCACGCAGTAATCATCTCTCAAAAATGATAATTTTGAGATCCAGACTTTCTACCTTCAGTGGTCCTCCGTAGAGTGTCAAGATTCATGATGTCACTAGTCCCATTAGCATTTTAGGCCTTTCCATGATATCTATTTGATTTTTCAGCAAATTATTCATATTTTTCAAGAAAAAACCTTTCCATCCATATATAATTTGTCCATAATTATCAGTTGTCATGAATATTCTTTGACGACTACTTAATCATACTACATTCAAACCTGCCTAGGTGGCGAACCTAAAGAAAGACTACCTGTTGATAAAGACCACATCATTTGGTCCCATTGCCCAGTGCTTTTTTCAATACCAGAATTACTGGAAACCTGGCAACAGGTACAGGGCCTGCTTATCTCGTCTCCTTTGACAATCTCTAAGTACACGTTTCACTGACAAGAGGGTTTCTGCATATTTATAGATGCTGTACTATTAAAGATGGCAGTATAAACTGAACCCATTGCCTATTGGTACTAGGTTGTAATATGATAATTCAGAATTCAACAGGTTAAAACAAGTTTAGTAAATAGTTTTGAAACAAAGTAAGATACCTTAAAACAAGCAAATGATTATGAAAAGCACTGCTTACCTCATGGAAACCACATGCTAGGGTAGCTCTGACTTGAGGCTGAGGATCGTCACAGAGACTGGCAAAGGTTCCATGAAGCTCGGCCTTGAACTTACGAGCACCAGCAAATAGCACCATACACTATGGGGTGAAGTAGAAGGAACAAGCAAAAAGTAATGTCAGACTAGACATAATTGGAACTGGCTCATAAAGATCTTGAAGGCAATGCAGATTATAAGCATGGGTCATTGGACTGATTTTGATGGCTTTCTAAAACACAAACCTCACAATTTACAATAAATGACAGTAAAAGCAATTTGGAAATTTAAATTTGTATCACAAGACCAGTAAATTTTTCATGAAAGTTAAGTAGCCTTCATAAGAATCAAAGACTGTTACATGTATAAAAGAGATCCCAAACCATGGAGGAGATAAGAAAAGAACATCGATGGGATGTAATTAATCATACTTACAGGGAAATTGAAGGCAGAAAACTGTCTGCACTCGGTCAGTCTGTGTTCCTCTCGTTACATGGACAGCATAGGAGAATTCTGTGAATTGACAAAAAAGGGAATATTATAAGCTTCTTTTTATTCTTCATTCATCAATGGATGCCTAATAGGTTGCAGGTTGAAGGTTAAGTCTTTTGAAGAGCTTACTTTCCTATCATTATATATCACAGACTTTACATTAAACCCCCTCAGTCATGAAATGCATGACCTTATATAAATGACATAATGTGATATAGTGATACATGTTTTATGCATGATGGTTTTGCTCCTTCCAAAATCAACTTTCTTCTTTTTCTTTTTCTTCAAAATCACGTATATCACATTTCGTCATGCTATCCTAATGTTCAGACTGAGCATACAGTGCAGTATACTTTTCTTGATATATTACCTACTTTAGAAACATTTCTTTGTTAATAGCAGTGAATAATCAGATTTACACTGCTTTTTATATCACCTTTATTAAATAAAAATTACACTGCTTTACACATGCACTGTAGTGTTAGAGGTTACAACACTCTGAAATATATCAGCTGAAAGGGAAGGAAATGAAGTTAATAAAAGAATAAGCAGAAGATAAAGTTTTTTTCCAAATTAGGAATGATGTCTTATTCCATGCTCTTATACAACATAATATTAATCTTCTTGTTGTTGATTATGCTTTTGTTGTTCATCTGTAAGTACTACTGTAAATTGTGTCACATAACAAGATTTGATGATATTCAGTGAGATATAAGGGTGACCCAATGCATCATCTATGTACAATATAATCCAAAAGTCACCTTTCAATATATCAATGTGATATATCTTGGGAAGTCAAGTTTTAAACAAGTCTTTTTTTTAGAAGAATATGATGCTATTATGAATAATGAATCCAATACATGTAAATATTGCAGCTTTCACCAACATGAAATTGCATAATATTGTGGTATAAGAAGTGTTAAACACATTAGTTTACAACAACAACAAATTACCAAACTAGTGTCACAGGTTTGTGTGATCAATACTAAATTTTCGATATTCAAATATAAAAATTGAAGAGTACTTGATAATATACAAAACTACTATTACAATACATGTATACAACCTTATAATCTTGGTACTGATTCTAATACTAATCAGAAAAGGAAATCAGCTAATATTTTAAAAATAAAAAATCATATGAATTCAAAACTCTATAGACAGATTTACAATCATTTACTGCTGTCAGTTTATAATGTAGGTAAGTAAAGGCAGAAAAAACATGAATAACTATAATCATATCCTAAATAGCCTGGCTCTTAGACAAACACTACCGGTATACATTAAAGCCAGACTGAACTTGCACACTCTGTACAACTTGAAAGATTATATACTAATGGCCTTGCAGTGTCAAAATACTTGTTATTGAACCTAACATAGCCGTGAATAACAGTCTAAAGAAGCAACCATGCAGCAAATGGTATACCTTTGCTTACAGTTGAAGGATAGAGAAGAAAGAAGACATTATTTATTACCGGTGTGTTGGTTTCTTTGTTATTTAGTTCCGTAGTTGGCATTATAATATCAGAGAATTGCAAGGGAAACTGACAAACCAAACCCTCAAACCTTTTCTCCAGATCTTATAAGAGAGCCAGATTAAAGAAACAAGCGTAGTCAACTACCGGTAAATGGATTTTGAAGTGCAAGATTCACTATGTCAGTAGACATTAAGTGCACATTTGAAAGAGGAATCCACTTGCCATGTATCCCTTTTGTATACTTGGAGTAATTACCCTCTAACATTAGCAATTAGCGTTCAATTCACGTATGCAATTAGAAGAAAGTTAAATTACATATTCTCAAATTAGTATAGCACTCAAGCCTAAATTTTGTACATAGTAAATTGCAACTGGAAGGCTCTTTTCTCTTTTTGGGGGTTATATTATTTTTATTTTATTTTTTGGGGGGTAACTATAAATGATCAAGAGCCTTACAGTTTTACAGTTTTCCTCTAAAATACATTGATGAAATATGGCAGATAAATGGGAAAAGACAAGAAGAAATAGAGAAAGTCTGAGAGACAGGGGAGAGAGGAAGAGAGAGAGAGAGATATATGGAAAGAGAGAGAGCGGAGAGGGAGAGGGAGAGGGGGAGGGGGAGAGAAGATGATTACGAGCAGTACACTATCACAAAAATAGATATATATAGAGCACGAGAACAGACAAAATATTAGAGAGAGAGGCAAAGAGAAGCAACAAAGAGGGAGAGAAAGATTAGAGAGATGAGAGAGATAGAGCCTGAGAAAACAAAAACGTATAGTCAGACTATAACAAATGAAAGTTAGACTTAGAGAAAGAAAAGTACACAGAGAGGGCAAAGGAGGTAGATAGAGAGACACAGAGAGAATTTAAATGTTGTCAGAGCACACCATCACAGCAAAGAGAGCTTGTTAAATCACTCTATATATGCGTGATAGTCACCTTGGTGGAGCTAGTATTACATGATGCACCTGACTGCTCCTGAGCAAGATGTAACATATCAACAAAACATATGAATCTTCTGCCATCTACCTCAAGGTATATACTTCATTCCTTTGACAAATTTGCTCTCAGCCAATCAAATGCCACAATTTCAGTAGCTTTTAACATTATTGACCTTTAAAGATAAAGTTGAGTTCTAGTCATGCGATTGCATGGTGAAAGAAAATTTGTGAAATCGGTCAGAAAAAGTTGATCATCTAGTATATAAGTATTGGTGTGTTACTGCAAGGTTCTGGAATCATCAAAATGATAAGAAATTTGGCCCAGTCTTGGTAAAGTAACAAGCAATGTACACAGAAAGATTTATACGGGAATACACCAACATGTGGCATAAAAATCTGTCCCGATTGTTATGATGTCACATCCAATATTTAGAATATTAAGACATTTGAAGAGCCATACTTTTCAGGGAACATTTTTTTTATCTGATGTTCTTCAACACTTGCATAATACAATGATAAGCTCACAAATTATTTTTCACCTCTTCCTAGAACTCAACCTTCTCTTTAATGAGTTTATCCCTTCAACTCAATGAAAGGATGATAGATGACTGTATTACATGTAGGTCATTGATCNCCCCCCCCCCTCCAGGTCATCCTCCATCTCCTATTCCTCTAATAACGAGCCTTGAGCTGTAATCAAGTGACGGTATTGGTATGAAGGAGGTTAAGAGAGGATTGTGCGGTGGTGTGAGATTGCTTCAGACTAACAATTTCCTGTCCATTCATCACCGTTAGCAACCCAACGTCATCACAAAGAAAGAAGTTAATTATACATCACTCTCATCTAATAAACTAAAACACATATCAGGGGCACTTTCAATGTCCATTAAGTATTTGTAGCATTCCAGGGTCATAAAACAGATTTATTAAATTAAGGGTCAGTCTACATAAGGAGCAAGTAATCATTTACATTATGAAATATTGTTTTGTTTCAAGTAACAGATAGGATTGAAGGGAAGGGAGGTTAAACTAAGGTAAATGTATAGACTATGATAATAATACTAAAAGACATTTAAAATATTTCAATAAGATATGATATTACAAAAAAATGTTTTGCATAATTTCTTTTGGCTCACTTCCAGATGAAACAAATATATCTTAACTAGCTGAAATCACAGTAAGATTGTAATGATTTTAAAAGCACTTACCAATCTGTCATTACTGATGCTTTTCTCGTTCAGCCCTACAGAACACAGCTGGTAGTAATACTTCAAGAACCACAGTTTCAATTCTTCTGTTAGATTTACTGAAGAAAGGATATAAAAAATACATGAGTTGTACTGATTTATAGGAATAGTTTCCACCATCTTATTAGGAATGCAAGATGGAAATGAAGGGAAGGCATTTCACCCTTTTCCCCCTCAAAATGTTAACTTTGCCTTTCAAGGAGAAAATAATACAGGTAGTCCATCATTCGAGAATGTCCCAATGTATCTATTGATTCTTATAAATTCAATAGAAATGGCAAAGTGTTTGATTTGTAAATGATTATAAATGGAACATATTTTCATTTCTTCTAAAAAATGTTGATTACATATTAATTTCCCTATTCCAACATGGCATACTTGAGTGTACTTGAGAGGATAACAAACATAATACTGGGGTTGTTATGAAGAAACCATTTGTTACTAACAGCTAGAATTGCATTACACCACATAGTTTTTGAGAGCACCATTAGGTAACACCTTCTGGTTCTCATACATGGGAAAATACGGATACCATAAAAGCCTTTACTTGTAATAGGACCAAATTGAAATCTGAAGCAATGATTTGAGTGTGCCTTGGACTATTTTTTTTTTTCTAAGGATGGACTTACAATACATATTCCTGATAGCAAATGAACAAGTCTTTGTTAAAAAGAAGGGGAAAAGGTTGGTATCATTTTGAGACAAAGGATAACAGTTAATGATCCCTCAGCTCTCAATCAAGTGCCTTCCAACTGCCCAATTTGTAAGAATCTGCTGTCATATGGGAGATGGGAATGCTCCCGGAACACATTAAGCCTTCAAGGCAGGCAAAAGTAGAGAATTTAATAAATCCTTCTCAGCAAGCAATTGGCAAAATGTGCTTTGACAATGCTTTACTCCACAGTCAGACAACAGGTATAAATATATGTATATTCACAAAACGCTTGCTTGTCCAGAGATGTACAATGTAGTAGGTGTAAAACTGGAGATAAAGATAGCTTATAAGCTAAGCTCTCTATTACTTACCTGATAAACCATGGCATAATCTTCCAAACTGTTTGGCAACAGAAGGTAATGTGGAGTCTTCATTGTTCATGGCATTCTCACAAAACTTACGAACCAGTGGAATGATGGTTTGTGTGCAGGTATCTAAGGGGATAAACACGTTTAAAATACCAATAATGAAATATGATTATTTAATAATATTAGGTTGATTCTTTAGGATGTTTACCTATTTCCCTTGATTCATCTCACTTGAAGATTATCATAGAAGTAATCAACACGTAACCTTTTCAGTATGTATTCATATCTTTTAAATTTAGTTAAAGATTTTTTTTTTAAATGATCCATATATCAGTAATTACATGAACTTTGTAAATTCTGTTTTCTATCTCATCAGATAGGTTTAGTAGTACAACACAGTCGGAACACAGTTGAACGTACAATGCTCTACTTAAAGTGACAAAAGGTTCAGTCATCTGGCATGTTAGTAAAAATAACATGAAATACAAATGCATCATTAATCAAACGATAACATCAAACATTCAACAATTAAACTACAGAACATATTGTATAACAATAAATAATAAGCCATGCAAAGCAGAACATTTTTATGTGCATGATCATATTCAAATGGAACCAATTAAATGTATCATGAATTGAATTCAAGAAAAAAAAAAGCTTCTAAAAAATATGTTTTAAACACTTTAAAATATTAATGCAGATGCTATCTTTCCATGCAGCATTTATCGAATGGTCTGAACAAGTTTGTGTCCTTTCAAATAAAGGTTCAAATAAAGGTTCAATTACAGGTTTTGTTTTGTTTTACAGCTTCACAGTCTAGTGCCATTGTACGGGTACAAACAAAGGGCATTTTATGTTTAACATTTACAGTTCATATTTGCATTCGGTAATACCTCCATGGGTTTCCATTGTCTGAATAAATACAAGGAAAGAAAGGAAAGTGTATTTTTCTCATGAACCAACTGCCAATAACAAAACTGACTGTTAATAATGATGGACTAGAAGCAAATGTCTACCGGTATATGATATGCTGATAGTATTGAAAATAGACGATGAATGATTAAAATAGTGGGAGTGTGGTGGTATATTAATGGTGAAGTCTCATGACTCTCCTACGAGAGGTTCTGGGTTTGATTCTCGCTCGGCGCTTTCATTCTTGGACAAGGTGTTTGGCCCACATTTGTGCCTTTTTAGTCTCTAATATAGTTGTTATTATGAATAATTCAAAGTTGCCTTAATAGGAAGAGGAGAATACTGACAAACATTTAACAATCATAACTAAAAGAATGTCTCGGGAATGGGACCAAAAGTTTTAAAAGTTTGCCTAAAATAATATCAGTAACTGGGAATCATAACTTTTGGAAAGCTAAAAACTGAACTGATATAATGTAAATAATTATTACAGACTACAAATCATAATCAAACCACTGAATAGTAATGACACAGTATTAGGGCAGAAATTTGAATGGGGGTGGGGGGGGGGGAGTTGATTTCACCTTTTTTCATAGAAGTTCTCCCATGGTATATGTAAATTACTTATCGGGCACACTTTTAAATTATTCTTCTCCTTGACAAAAAAAAAATCAACTGTGACGTATTTTGGGAATACGATGCATAAATTAACCATACAGGGCATTAGCTTGTATCCTTACCATATATATTTTGTATTTTGTGCTGAATCTTTTGCAAGTAGTTTATAAGGAAAGAAATGATTTAACTACTTTCATTTTGACATCAAAAAGTTGAAGTGTAAAAACCATCTTCCATCTGGAATATAGTTATTGTATTTATCAGTACAGTGGGACTAGGCCTTTAAGAACGATCAGTGACAAGCACTGCTTTGTGCCAGCTAGACATTACGCCTATAATACCCATTCCCTTCAGGAGAGCATTGAGATTTCTCCTTCTTAACAACCGATTGGGAACAATGATGTCAAACACTACCCTTGTCAAATGTTTGCTTTGAATGCTTAGCAACTCCATGGCATCCTTGCATGACTGTGAAGTAATATGGTTGCTGGTGGTGGTGAAAGTGAATACAATCAAGGGTACAGTGTTTGCCAATCACCCTCAATTCGCACTACACAGGCATGTTAAACCAGGTACTTTAAGACACATTCATTATAAACCTTGTACTATTAAAAGCATCAGTTACTTTGTTGTCAAAAAATTAAGGATTTCAAACATTATCTAGGGGGAGGGGGATTATTATATCTTTTAGCTACTGGCTGGAATTAAAGAACAACAATGAGAGCTATATGTCTTAGGGCGCGTTTATCTAGGCTTGCCACTAGATATGTACATATCGAACCCCACTATCGAACCCCACTATCTAACCCCACTATACGATCGTGATTCGAAGGATATTGCGTTTATCGACACTTCACGATTCAGAATAAAGGCCTTTTCTCTTTGCAGCTGCTCAGCGCCGTTTGACCCGGGAAGCAGACAGTTGCTCAGAGGTAAACTACACACACATGCTTGTACACAGCACATGGCGCGCACTAGTCTCTGAACCGGAAATTAACCGTGGGAGGTCCGATTTGTATGTGAGGTACAAAACAGCTTTGCGTTTATCTAGCTCTCAGAAACGTGATTCTGGCTGTATGTCACATTCAAAACGCACCTTTTTGCGTCTTTAGATATGCCCATATCTAAAGATGTTTGAAAAAGGCTTTGCGTTTATCTACAGCTAAATTTGCCAGAAAGACGTTTGAGAAACCTGATTCTAGCCAAAAATTTCCTAGATAAACGCAACCTTAAAGACCCAAATTTGTCTATACATCCAATAACTATAGATGCAATAAAATGTATCAAGAGTTATAAAGGTATGTGATTTATGCATTTTCATACCTATCAATATCTTGAGAGTTTAATGCCTCAAAAATAATACAGCTATCATATTTTATAACTTCCATCCTCCTCATTCTTATCATTCTTCAAAATAAAATGAATGGAACAAATTTTGAACAAATCAGAGGATTTAATCTAAGATTACTTTCTTGCCAGGCTACTTCTTGCCAGGTTACTTCTTGCCACAAATTTTCACTACAAAGTCGAACATGCATGGAGTGGTTTTCATTACAAAGTTCACACCTCTAGCAAGCTTTTGATACCAGCATCTGACTAACAAGAGGCTTAACATACAATACTGGAGTGCGTTCACAATTGACAGCATGTTTGCGTTTGGTGGACATGAGCAAACACAGCAGCAGTAGCAGACAATTAAATTTGCCAGACTACTATGATGCTGTGTCAACTGAGCCAGTATAAATAATTTGTTGAACAGTAAGGGAGTGTGACTTGGAGAGCAGAGAAGAATGCCTCATTGAAAATTGTGTTGTCTGGGACACCTCAGGACGACCCGCTGGGAACTTTATTATTTTATACATGTACACCATGTACATTGTATTTTTCAACTAAGGCTCAAGCATAGTAATTCAACAGAGTCTGGGAAGCTACGACTCTTTCATATACGGTTCAAAATGTTACTGCTTTCCATGGAACAGCATGGAATGTCCATGATTATTTTGTTTTGTTGTTTTTTGATATTTTCAAAAATAATGTCTGACATGAAAGACATTGATACAAAAAATTAAAAACAAAAATCGAATTCATAGTGAGATGGTGATAAATGGACAAATTTCTCACTCATGATAAGGGCACCAAAAACCAAAATGAAGAAAAAAAATAAAAGGTCCATACATTGTAAATAGATTAAATTGTTTCAAAGCAGTATTGAAATAAAATAATAAAAAAGAACAACAACAACACTGAAATACCAAACAGCAAATACCCAATAACTGAAATAGAAAAATGTCACAATAAAAAACAAACATACCAAAAGCCAACACCAAATTACCAATAGAATTACAAGAAATAAATCCTGATTGATACACAAAAAGTAAATAAAAATTGACACAGGCTTATAAAACCAATTGAACAGTTTTTAGGAAACACATATTCATATATTTTAAACAAGAAAGTATTAATGAACAGATCTTCATGTGCACTTTAAGCTGCCCCTAAAGAACATGGGTGAAATTTGGAAAGAGAAGTTTTCAAATCAATGCATCTGTCCAGTGTCCACCTTTCTGTCAATAAACTTAAGAGCGACCCTGAATCTTAACAAGCCAATTGTATATTATGACTAGGACATCATCAACTTATTACTCCCAATTAGACATGGTTATATTCCCCTCTAGGGTTCAATTTACAAGATGAAATTCAGTGATGAAGACCATGTGTCTCTAACCAACAAGAATGTCATTAATTTTGTCACTGCTTCGCATCTGTTTCCAGTTATCCTATCGAATTCGTTCTTTTCTAAAGCTATATTTCAGTTTATTTTATTCTTGCCATTGTTCATTGTAATTATCTGAACTCTACTTTCTATATTTCAATATTGTTTACCTTAATTTTGCACGATGTAGTGTTCCTTTGGTGTTTGAAACTTCTTTTTGGCATAAGGCATTATAAATATGATAACAGGATGACAGGAAGATGTCCATTTCTGCTTTATATGATTTGTTATGCATTTGACATGCACATGAGTGTGAAATTAAATAATATGAGCATCGTATTTCAAGTACATGTACATGTACAAACAAGAAAAAAAATATGCACACACAAACACAGACCCCCCCCCAAAAAAAAACAAAAAACAAAAAACAAAACAAAACAAAAACAAAAACAAAAAACAAAACAAATACATGATGAAAGCAAAACTTCCGCATCAAGCATTGATGATAAAAATTGGTCCTACTGATCTCATGATGAACAAAATAAAAACAAACCCCAACAAATCAAAACCAATAAAATACAAGTTAAGAATACATACATCCAAATCTAAACCAATGTCATATGAATTACCACAAAATAAAGAAGAAATTACAAATAAAATCTTGACATTGAAAAAGAAAACAATTCACATCAATCCAACCAAAAACACAGGGCTAAACCACAATCAATTTGTCAAAACAAAACAGAGTGATAAGTGTCTTGGCTCAAAAGCCTTGAAACATGCCATGCTATGTAAGTATCCCTTAGATTAGGAAATACCGGTATTGATTAAGATAATTATGTGGTGACATTTTTTCATGTACGATATATTGGATGATATGTCTTCATTTTAATGAGATATGATTATGTACATTTACGAAAGCAAATGTTCATACAAGAACTTCAGACATTCATGTCTAATTTTTCATCGACTCATTATAAAGGTGAGTCAAAAGATACATACAGGATGTACCACTATCATGTTGCTTCTGCAGTCAATAGATCCTATCCATGGCCTGCATCTTACATTGCTCATTGGGATGTTTGCTTAGTTATAAGGTGGCTGACCCATTGTGCGAAGAAAGGTCACGTATTGATGGAGCTGGTTTACATTTTATTGTGATGACTGAGTGTAATATCAATGAAGCATGGATGTGTCATGGTTACCTCTACTTCAAGATGGTGCATGGAGCATGTACTTAACAGCACTTCCTTTTTGTGTGTGTGTGGGGGGGGGGGGAACAGAACTCATATTAATATATGAATACGCCAAACTAAATGATTTATATCAAACAGTGTTAGAAAACAAAACGGGAGAATCAGTACCTGGTGGTATGAAATTCACTGTGTGTGTGTCATGCAGAAGGAGAGAGTTATTTGAAAAAGATAGGTTAGATGAGCTACTGTATAATCATTGAGTACTATAGACATCAAGATTAATAAAAATTCATTTCCTATCCACTTCATGGAGACACTCTATTTGCAAACAGATGACAATATACTTTACTAATTTTGTAATCTAATTTCAAGAGGATTATGCATTACATGATATTGTAAATTATATAGTTTCTAATTCCTAATGTCTCAATCAGTAAGTTCTATTCCAACCATATGCCTATAGCCATGTACCCCTAGAACAAAAGAAATAAAGATTATGGCAGTTAGATGATTAAATCATCACATTCAAGGTAAAATCCATTCAACATTTGCAATAAATCAAAATGCAGTTCAATTCAAACTTCTGTTAGGTAAAGTCAACTATCAGTCATTCCATCACTCACACATTCCTTTTTGGCAAAATTAGTAATACTTTTTGTATAAAAATGCAATTTTTTCTTTTGCTTTCAACAATTCAAATCAATTGAATCAAAGAAATCGATTAAAATCATTGATGTTCTTTCTTTCAAAATTCATTGTTTTACATCAGTGATGAAAATCAGCTAAGTGATATTTAGTTGTTGCTGCATTTTTTTCTTCAACCCTGCTTTTACGCATGAAAATTCATGCGCTTTCAGAAAAGAAAAGAAAGATGTACACACAAAATGCTGCTCTAATAACAAATTTCTATTTGCACTTCTGTCATGATTTATGAGACTATAAATATGTCTACTGTCTACCCAAACGTGGAAAGATAAAGAAAAGAGAACCACTATCGACCACCAAACAAAGGAAATATCGTCCCTTGAGAGCCAGAAGAGCGTTAACTCTGCGTAAAAATATATGAAATAATGCACTTCTGGAACTAAGGAAACGATACAAAGACATCTTGACTTACCATCGTCTAGAAGACTGAGTAAGCTAACGATGGTTTCTAACGCCGCTAATCTGACGCAGCTCTCCTCTTCCTTGCCCAGCTCAACGAGTTCGGGTAGTATTGCACTTCTTGTAGGTTCCAGGCTGAAGGATGAAATTTAAGAATGAAATATTAATGCCATATCAGTATCTTTTTCAAAAAGTGTGCGGATGACAATAAAAATTGTTTTGAAAGATATTAGAATTTGGGTACAAGTAAATTGGTATGCTTAGATAAACTTCTCATTTTGTTTGTATTACTATCTAGCAATTACAATTACTGCACACTAAATTCTGATAATAAAATTTAAGCTTACAAATTAAGTTACAAAAGTTTGAAATTTATCAACAAATATGAAATATTGTAATGTTACATTTTACATCATACTATAATTGAAATAATGGAAGGCCTATCTACATCTACATGTAAATGCAGGGGATGATGCCATCATACCCTGATGTAAACTTTCCCCCATCTTCAAACCACAATTACGAGCCACTTACAAACGTAAGGAGAGTAAAGACATGCCCTGATGTGAACGTATCCCTGTCTTAAGATCATTTCATCTACCTGTTGACACATGTAAGGATAGTGATGTCATATCCCGATGTGAACTTACATGTACTCCAATCCTATGGTCACACTATTTAGCCGTTCACACATGTATAAAGGATATCAATATCATACCCTGATGTGAACTTACCCCAATCCTCTGGCCACACGATCTAACTGTTTACACATGCAGGCTCTGACTTCATAATCCACATCCTGACACAGAGATGTCACCAAAGGTAAAATTTCCTTCTTAATCCTAAAAAGATGGTAAAAAATGGAAAAATTACAGAATTAATAAATACTTTAAATGTTAACCACAAGTTTGTGACCCATGACTCAAAGATAAAAAGTTTCAATAATAAGTTCTTTTCCTCACTTCAGTGGAATTACATTTATTCCTCTATATATTACATGTAGTCATTTATTTAGACATGCACATAGAAATGTACAATTTAGTTGTTGATAAAAATGAACGGGTGGGGCTACCCTATCTAACTTTTATGGGCTTCAATACGATGCTGCCATAACAGTATACACATTTTTCTTCATATAATTGTTACTACCGGTACATGGAACATTTTCAAACGTACAATTGTATATTTCCTTTGATAGATTCATATATGATTTTTATTCAATGAAATGATAGGAACAAATTTCAATTCAAGTACAGCTATGGAACCTCCTGGAATTTCAAAATCAATTATCAAGACATGGACATTCCAAAGTATGAAACATGATTGATCAGCCCGTTTAAAACAGAAGCCAGACAGAACCTCTACCCTTGCCCTTGCCCCAGCCTGGCCAGTCAGGCAAGGGTCATGCTGGGAAGTTGGTATCACTCAAGCCATTCTTGATAAATGAGTCAATTAATTCATCACAGTAGCGAGAAAGGTCACACCCTACGAGACAGATGGTGACTGGTTGCTACTTGGCTTCTTCATACCAAGTTCATATTCAAGGTTGCGTTTGGAGCAAGTTCAAAGTGAATATTATTTACTTGATCCTCACACAAAATTGATTTCTTAAACACAACAGAACTGATTTTTATTGTTAGGCCTTGCTTTCCTTCTTACATGGTGCACAAATATGTCTTGCAAACAATATTGCCCTTATGGAAGCATATGAGCAAACTTGACCTTACACCTATGAATACCAAGTCAGGAAGAAAAAGAAAGAAAAAAAATCCCTTCCTCCCCCAAATCTTTCATCTGGAGCTACTTGTTATAGAAATATGGAATAATACATTTTTCTTCCAGGAACATCATACTATCAAGGGGGTACAAATATTAAAGGCCTATATATGTATGGCATAAATGAAAACAATATTGACCTTGAAACATGAAACCAGGAAGGGATATTTCCTTTCTTTCCCCCACTTCCATCTACCATAGTAGCCCCATGCATACCGGTAGACCTACAGGTCAAACTGCAAGTGCTCTCCACCTTCTAAACTTTATTCTCTCTTATTCTGTCATTAATCAATCATTTTTACGGACACTCATACTGTCAAAACATTTATTATCATTTTGTCAGATTTGAAATATATGGTNTTTAAAACAGAAGCCAGACAGAACCTCTACCCTTGCCCTTGCCCCAGCCTGGCCAGTCAGGCAAGGGTCATGCTGGGAAGTTGGTATCACTCAAGCCATTCTTGATAAATGAGTCAATTAATTCATCACAGTAGCGAGAAAGGTCACACCCTACGAGACAGACGGTGACTGGTTGCTACTTGGCTTCTTCATACCAAGTTCATATTCAAGGTTGCGTTTGGAGCAAGTTCAAAGTGAATATTATTTACTTGATCCTCACACAAAATTGATTTCTTAAACACAACAGAACTGATTTTTATTGTTAGGCCTTGCTTTCCTTCTTACATGGTGCACAAATATGTCTTGCAAACAATATTGCCCTTATGGAAGCATATGAGCAAACTTGACCTTACACCTATGAATACCAAGTCAGGAAGAAAAAGAAAGAAAAAAAATCCCTTCCTCCCCCAAATCTTTCATCTGGAGCTACTTGTTATAGAAATATGGAATAATACATTTTTCTTCCAGGAACATCATACTATCAAGGGGGTACAAATATTAAAGGCCTATATATGTATGGCATAAATGAAAACAATATTGACCTTGAAACATGAAACCAGGAAGGGATATTTCCTTTCTTTCCCCCACTTCCATCTACCATAGTAGCCCCATGCATACCGGTAGACCTACAGGTCAAACTGCAAGTGCTCTCCACCTTCTAAACTTTATTCTCTCTTATTCTGTCATTAATCAATCATTTTTACGGACACTCATACTGTCAAAACATTTATTATCATTTTGTCAGATTTGAAATATATGGTATTCAAATGATTATCACAACAACGGAGAGGGAGAGTAAATCATCTCTGTACTGAACATCTCAATCTCATAAAAATAAATACAAAATAGAAGGAGCAAATGCCGTACTGTTTACATAAATGTGACTATTTTCCAAGCATGGTGGTGACGGTGAATACACTGTCACATCTCTTGCTCACACAGGTCTGATACATTCATGTGCCATGTACCCTGTAAAACCACATTCCTGTGTACTCTGACCCACTTTGGAAAGGAAGGTAAGCAGGTCTAAGGGGAAATCTCACTCAATCGCTGGCTCCATACCAAAGGGCATGCGCATGAATCTATCAAGTTTCCTTCACATCTTTTTTTCTGATTTCTAGTACATCCGTCTAGTATTTATCTAAGCTTTAATCTCTCACTCTCTCTCTCTCTTTCTCTTTCTCTCTATCATATTTCGCTTTCCTTTGCCTGCATTCTTCACTGAATTGCAATTTAGTTTCTCTTTCTAAATTATAATATATTTCCCTTTTGTTCTTTACCTTGTATTTGTCAATCCTGTATATTATATACTATGGTAATAATAAAGATTCAGACAGTGAGTCAGTGACATCTACATGTACATGTAAGTAGCACCTAATATACAGTGCAATGTTTATACTGTAGTCACTCCCTGTATATTATTCTTACTCCATCTTTAGCCAGAGTAATGGAAATAGTAAAAGAAACTAGTACTCTTCCCATTTTATCAACATTTTCATTCTTATTCTTTTCTTTCTAGCTTTCTTTCAGTTTTATTTCCATCCTTCCTTCCTTCTTTTCCTTGCCCCCCCCCCCCTCACCCCATCACTCTCAGCACTACAGACTCCCATGGTATAGTACATGTTATGACAGCATGTTATGAGTAATGAAGATGTTTATGAAGGCAACATCATCCCCAAGCATAACAACTCATTAAAAGTCTACTAGCACCTCTAATGAGGATATACAAGATCCCTTGAGATCAAACTTTCATTAATTGGGAATATTTGAAGGGAAACATGCTTTAAACTCAGTTAATAAGTACTGCAAACCAAATATGAAAGTACATACGGAGTCCATACTTCTAAACAATAATTAAACGTTTTTTTATATCTTTACAACTGACTGTAAAATCACAAAGTTTTGCATGCATGCGACTCTTGCAAAATTTCCTGATAGATCCATTGGCACATACATTATGTGGTAAACTGATGAAATTGTAATATTGAATATTCGCAATTTACAGAAGCTTCTTCACACGAAAATGGCTGTTGATACCAATTTGAGAAAGTTTCTAGTTTAACAGTAATGCTTTGCTTTGCTGCATCAGTAGTATTATGTTCACTAGTCAATTTCATTATAATCATCTAGTATCTTATCATAGCAATAAGAATGAGTTACAAAGATCAAACTTGTTTAAACATATCTTATCTATATATCCTACAGATTACCATTCTTCAGAAAACAGTGTCAATAGTATATGGAACAATTAGGACAAATGCAATAAACATACATGTCGTCGTACATAATTTCATTGCAATGCAAAATATGAGTTTCTTTGTAAAGAGTTTATGACATGTTTATGCAACAAAAACATGCACAGACATAATAAGTAACTTGAGAATAATTTCAATCAACTTCCCAGAAGGGTCATACAGTAAAACCATGAACAAATACCTTAAAGGCAACAGTACTTTTAAATAGCCACATAAATATTGAGTTTCCTTGATGTAAAAACTTGGATGTAATAAACCATATTCACATATTCTATTGTGAGCTGTACAATAACAAGCTAGCAGGACCTTGATTGGAATGGCATTCAAAAAGTGTTGATATATTTCCTCCTAACTTCCTGATTTGAAATCTGAAAAATAAATAGCAATTTACAAATACATGTAGAGATTTCAATAGCAATGTAAAATAAACCTCATGCAAATGACAAAAAAATATTAAATGCCCCGACAGTGTACCTGTATACATGAGTTTTATATGTAATGACCAATAAGCACCAAAACATACAATCTACATGTTGTACGTCTATGCATGTACTACATGCATCGCACATCACAAACGATCAAAATATTCTGTAATCTCCATAATTGCACATGTACATAAAGTCAATATTGATGTATCAATGCAATACACTGAACAATGATAGGGGCAATCAACAGCAATATATTTTCAAATTGATCTAAAGTCAATATGTAATAATTGTATTTATTAGTTTGACTCAATGACTCAAACATTGATTTGTAAGATACAAACTCTAAAGGTTATAGACTTTACAGGGAATGGGACGACACATTAATGTGAACTACATGTATGAAAATAAATTTATTTCCACAGTCGGGAAAGATATGTAAATTTTAGTGCACTTGGGGCATGAATAATTTTGTTTGTATCTATCAATGACTCAAATGTTTCATAAACTTTCGATGACCTTTAGTATAACACTTCATTTACCTCATAGCTGCACTTTTGGTTTTGACAAATAAAACTTCAGTGAAAAACTACATTTTACTCCAACAGGCAAACAGTCATCTCATTTCCCTTTACTTGCTACACGTACATGTATAATAATGCAGGTGATCAGGTTTATCCATAGATTGGAAAGTTTGTTTGATATTCCACGGTATAAGGTATCAACAGCTGCATGACTTGAACTTTAGCATGGTCACGATCTGTGGAAATAGAGCTCTATTCATACTAGCCTTAATGTAACAATGTCTGGTATGTGAGGCCTACAGACACCTCATAGAGAAATAGACTTTCACCCTATTCACACAAGAAGGAAATTCGTACAAAGAAACAGTCTTCAAAGAAAATGACGTGAATAGGGAAATAGGGGGGAAGTTGTTGTGCACACTTGATAAAGAGGGTAGAGATCAAACAATGATATTGTTATAGTACAAAGCTCAGGCAACATAGCTTCTTCAATTTCACCCAGAGTAATAACCCTGATAAAATTTCATATGTAGAGATATTGCACAAAAATGTACCGGCTGAATATTATCCCTTCCCCCTCTACCCCTCCCTTGCTGGTAGGAACATACACATACTTTTGTTTTCTCTCTCTCTCTCTCTTTAGCATAAATCCATTTCCTATTCTGCCATGCTTTGACAACAATCAGAATATTTGTCAACCTTTTCTGGATGTTACAATTGAAAATGGCAATTGATCTATGAGCCTTACGATGATG